>CAVLJG010000005.1:101092257-101461617 GCA_963669975.1 Acanthoscelides obtectus
TATATTTGCGGTAAGAGATTTTCAAAAACAAAAAAAGACATAATCGTTAGAGATCACAACCATTTCAGTGGAGATTCAGAGGTTACGCACACCAAGCATGCAATCTGAACTTTAGAAAATTGTTTGTTGTGCCGGTTATATTCCATATTAAGTGGGTACGATAGTCACTTTATGATTTCGAATTTATGTAAAAAAGGTCGCTTAAGTCTACCTCCCATCAACAAAGATAAATACATTCTCCTTTACGCTGCACTCAGATGAAAATAACATTAAATTTCGGTTTATAGACTCTTTTCGATTTATGGGGGCGTCTCTTGATGAATTAGCTTCAATTTTAGCAGTATCAGAAAAGAAAATTTTACAAAGGGAATTTCAAATTTAGATGAAGATAATTCAAATTATTAACACAGAAAGGAGTTTCTGTTACGATTACATTGATTCGTTGAAAAAATTAAATGAAACGACTTTGCCCCCAATTGAAAAATTTTACAATAAATTAAACGATGAAAGTGTAAGTGACGAGAAGTATGCTCATGCGCAATCTGTTTGGCAACAGTTTAACATTAAAACATTAGGAGAGTATTCTGATATATATTTAAAAACAGATATTCTGCTTCTTGCCGACGTTTTTGAGCAATTGCGTAAAAAATGTTTCTCCACCTATGGTCTGGATCCTGCGTGGTACTATACAATGCCCGGATATACGTGGGACTGTATGCTCAAATACACTGGGTGTAAGTTAGAACTACTAAAGGATCTAGATATGGTGATGTTTTACGAAAATGCTATAAGAGGTGGAATTTCGGTGTGTAGCAACCGATTTTCGGAGGCCAACAATAAATATATGCCCGAATATGATCCTGAAAAGCCGTCCAAGTACCTTATGTACCTGGATGTGAATAGCTTATATGGGAAGGCTATGCAGCAACCCTTACCCTACGGAGGGTTCAAATGGGTAGATGATGTAACATCGTTTGATGTGATGTCAATACCCGACGACTCTGACGTAGGGTACGTGCTACAAGTCGATCTATCGTACCCACAAGAACTGCACGATAAACACAAAGATTTTCCGTTTGCGGCAGAACGTAGCGTACCACCCAGCGACGGCGGGGTAAAATTGCCGAAATTAATGGCAACACTTACGGATAAAAAAGAGTACACGGTTCACTATAAAAATTTAAAACAAATGCTAGCTAATGGGTTAAAGTTAACGAAAATCCATAAAATTTTACAATTTAAACAAGCAGCCTGGCTGAAACCCTACATCGAGTTGAATACTCGATGTAGAGCTGCAGCCCGGAATGATTTCGAAAAAAATCTTTTAAATTAATGAATAATGCAGTATTCGGTAAGACCATGGAAAATATACGTAAGCACCGCGTATGTAAAATCGTTAAATCTTGGGGTGGTCGCTATGGGGCAGCAAACTTGATTTCGAGTTTTCGGTTCCACAGTCGCACAATTTTAGAGGAAAATCTGGTGGTTATCGAATTGAACAAGGCTGAAATAACGTTTAACAAACCTCTGTATGTAGGGCAGGCAATTCTAGACCTATCGAAACTAGTCATGTACGATTTTCATTACACCTATATGCTACCAAAAATGGGTGCAGAAAGGTGTAAGCTCATGTACATGGACACAGACAGTTTTATCTACGAATTGCAATGTGAGGATGCATATGAGGAGATCATTAAAGCTGATTCCAGTAAATTTGATACTTCGGATTATCCTGAAAATAACATATATAAAATACTGCGTAAGAACAAAAAGGTGCCGGGTCTAATGAAAGATGAAAATAACGGTAAAATTATGACACATTTTGTTGGACTTCGAAGCAAAATGTATAGTTACAAGGTGCAGGGTGGGAAGGTGGTTAAAAATCTAAAGGGGTTAAGTACAATGTTGTTAAAAATAAAATTGCATTTGAGGATTATGTTGAATGTTTGAAAGAATTTAAGGAAAAAAACAGCTACACAACGCTGTATCAGGTCGTATGCACACAACGTATATTCTGTTGAACAGTCAAAAATTAGTTTAAGTCCGTATGACGACAAACGTTATTTAATTCCGAACAGTTTTGACACACTTCCGTGGGGGCATTACAGTATCTTATAATAGCGTTTTTTTTTTTTGTTATAGATGAATGCCCCAACATTATCAGAGTTAGCTGTTAGAAAAATTTGCGAATCAATAACATCATCAGCAGTAGAATTCATGGAGCAGTCTCCACTACCATGGAAATTAACTACGGAAATTGTGAAACAATTTCCTTTATATAAATGGCACGCTATGATTAAAGAAGCCAAAAATGATCTTGATTCTTCATATACAGGAATTAACTTTATTAGATGTCACAAAGAAATAGATCCAAATTTAATTCACACTATATTAGGAAAATCAGATTGGGGTTATGTTTTTGAAGATTATTCTAGTTACTGTCTATGGACAAGTGGATATTGGCTGGACCAATATTACCTACACGTATGTAAAAATTGTTTATCTAAATTTAAAGAAATACATAAAACTTTAAATAAACGTTTATTTGCCTGCTATGACCATTCTCACGAGGTTCACGATGCACATGACATTATTTTGAACGTATACCAAAAAAAGTATAATTGGTGTCACAGCTGCTTTAAAAGCGTAGTGTTTGAACTAAAAGACCAGGAATCTTGCAGAGATGCCTTACATGATAGGTCTAGAAATAACATCCGAATCCGATTTGATGAATCTGATGTAGACAGCGATATTGAGTTTTAAAAAAAAAAACATCACAGCAAACAAATTACAAAAAAATATATAAAAAGCGTTCATCCGTCCTCCAGTTTCTCTCTATCTATTGTACTAACATTTATATATATATTTTTTTTCAAACATGTATGTAGTACTAACATTTATATATATATATATATTTTTTCAAACATGTATGTAATTAGATTTAATAAATGAATATTTATAAAAAGATGTTTTATTGATTTCGTTAGATTTTTCTAGTAAGAAGAGTTCACAACAACAACAACAACAAGATGTCCTGATAGCTTGAGTCGTCAGAGGTGTGCAACATCAGAAGCAATGTTAGTGCGTGGTTGGAGTTCAAAACTTAGCGTGTTCAAAAACAAAAAAAAAAAACACGCACACACATAATACTAACATTACTTCTGATGTTGTGGCGCGGTTCTTCGGGCTATCAAGACATCTTTTTGGTATTTTTGAACAAAGTGTGCACGTCACGTGCGTCACGTATCACGTCACGTGCGTCACGTATCACGTCACGTGCGTCACGTATCACGTCACGTGCGTCACGTGTCACGTCACGTGCGTCACGTGTCACGTCACGTACGTCACGTGTCACGTCACGTCACGTGTCACGTTACGTGACGTATATCATAATGAAACGACAGATATGCATTTTTACAAAAACTTTATTAAAATCGTTCAAGATCATTAGCGATCCTATGTCTATAGAAAAATATATGTTGTCCTAACGCTATATGTTGTAAAGTACAGCCTACGAGCTTAAATGTATACAATTTTTGAATAGCATCTGAAAACGTATAATTTTGATCATTAAAACTAGCTCGAACAATCTTAAGCGCATTATAATAATAGCTTGGAAATTCAACAGTTTCTAGCATAGACATATACGGTACTAAAAGTTCATTATTTGCTTCTAAAAGAGCGTTCACGTCCATTTCTGAGAGGTAGAAACTAATGTTGTGCTTGGTTATTTCGAGAATTTTCGTACTATCATAGATTAGTCGTCGAATTCTGCAATAGTCACCGCACTCGATTTCGACAGGATCATACTTGTCAGGAAGGTTCTTCTCCTCCTCCTGCTCCTCCGTCTCCTTCACCGTTACCACATTGAGCTGGGTGATTAATTGTTCCCACTCATAGGAACTGAAAGATAGTTTCAACCGTGATGAGTTCCACACAATTACAGCAGGAGTAAATGATCTCGCTGGGCTTAGACCGCATCCAATTTGGTATGATCCATTTGGAAACTGCGTGTACAGCAGATAATGGTCCTCGTTCTTGGCCGCTTCTTCGTACCTTTCCAGAATAGCATCCAGCTCACGGTCGTAGTTTACAGATGATTCGTGTGAGCTGCTGGTGGTGAGGTCAAACTCGCTGCAACTTGAACCACTACCACTGGTATCCATTTTTTTTTTTACTAGCTGCCTGACTGACTGACTGACTGTCTGCAACCGACTGAGAACTCACTTTTAGCAGAAACCCCCCCACCCCATACACCTAGACGATCGCATCATTGTCAATCCAACTATTATGTTTTGCATCAAGGCCAAGCCATTTGACGTACATTTTTTTACCTTTACGACGTAAAACTTTTTCAACTAAATAAACATCTGGATTGGCTGTTTTCTGTAATTCTTCGTCATAAAAGGCTCCTTTGATCGGTGCACCTTGCATATCTTCGAGCATGTACGTTGCAGGGTTGGTAATATTAATTTTAGTAACTTTAAATAATTCCGTTGTCCAGCTTGGAACGTATCCCTTGTCGAATAGCATTTTGGTTTTGCTGATGCGTACAATGTCACCAACTTTAAACTTACGCGGGCCCGCGATTTTTAAATGAGTATATTTTCGATTTAAGATACATTTTTCGTTGGATTTATTAATTTGTGATGGTTTACATCCGATGGTTTGATGACGTGTTCCATTGTATTCATTGGTAATGCTTTGTAATATATCAATCCATTTATACGATCCCATTAAGCTAAAGTATTTGTAAAGTTTATTTTTCAACGTCCTTATGGCTCTTTCAGCAATGGCCGCTTTCTTGATGCTATATGTACTATAATGATTAATATCATGCTTCTTCATTAAAGTTTGAAATTTACTATTGTAAAATTCTTTACCTTGATCAGATTGTAGATTTTTCGGCGTACGTTCCGTATGTGCGAGGATATCCGAAAACGCACGAGTTATCTCCTCACCCGTCTTTGTCTTTAACGGTCTAGTCCACATAAACTTGGAAAAAGAATCGATTACGACGAGAATTAATTTGAAATTTTTATTTTGATGAGCATAAGGTCGCATTTCAGCCAAGTCCGTCTGCCATAAATCGTCTAAGCCTTTAATGATGGTACGTCGTCTTAGATAATTTTTTCGAGCAGGCTTGTGCAGCTCGTTAACTAGTTGTAGCTTCTCCTTGGCGTACGTCATCATGTTTTAACGCTTTAAATTGTTGTTCCATCGGCTTTATACGCTTAGCAAGATCGAATGTTTTCAATGATATATATGATGAGCGTCCTTGCAAAAGTTGTAATTCAGAGGATAAATCAATGATATTTTTCCGTATTGGAGTCAAATCGGTATGAGACTTAATTGTAGCCAACTCCTGTTCTATTCTTGTTGTTATATTTGCAATAGAGTCATCTACATATTTTTTTGTTGCCATATGTTTACCAGAAGTAGGCGGATTTCTCGAAATAAACTCTGTTATTTGATCTGTTTTTGCTGTAATTTTTTTTAAATCAATCACTGAAGTATCTACGTATTTTTTAGTTGCCGCATCTGAATTATCTGTGGGATCTTTTATATTACACAACTTTACGTTCTTGAAGTCAACATTTCCATCAGAAGTATGGGGTAGTGTTAACTTTGGCGGTGTACGCATATACGGAAGTGTCTTTTGTTTATCAAAGCGACGTCCGAATTTATCAAGACTCATCGTGTAAATGAAAGACCAAGGAACTAGATTACTGTATTATATTAGCTTCTTTTAGCTCGTTGAGGATGGCTACTATTTCATTATCATGCGACGTATTGCCAGCTTCCTGAGATGCCATAAGGAGTTTAAGTCGATCGATTAATTCATTGGGATCATCCCAGTACACGTATTCGATTGGTTCCTCGTTGTATGTCAAGTAATCACCGATACCTTTTCCTGTTGGCGGTTTTGATGTTGATGATGTTGTTGTTGTTGTTGTTGAGGGAGTGGATCTTGTTAATGATCGACTAAGTGGACTACGTATTTTTGTAGATGTTGATCGTGTGACAATTGTACCTTTATTTTTCTGCACATCTTTAAAGAGAGGCTTAATAATGTGATTATATTTAAATCCTGTCGAACCTTTTAGGCGTCCAAGCGAATCTAAATGAACACCGGTACTTTGCAATAGATTTTTATAGGGTTGTAAATCTGCATCTGCATAGTTTGGGTCATTATAGAATAAAAGTTGATACAGCCCAGGTGTGCCACGAAACCATGTACCTGCTAAGTTTGTCCCCTCAGGTAATATCTGTATTTGGCCAGTCGCTCTATCAAATTTAATTCGGCGTTTACCTAACATCCAACCAATGTTGTCGGTATATATAGGTCCATAATTTTTATCAATTTTATCGTTTTGTGTCCAAAAATCTTGTAAATAATTATGGCTTATTGGGGGATATTGATCTAAGTATTCTTCTATTGCTTCTTGTGAAAAATCAGCAGGACGCATTTCTTCAGGTAGTGGTGGTGTTTCAGGTCTCGGCGGTATATTACCTTGTTCATCAGTTGAAGCCACGTCTTCTAAATTGAGATAGTTTGGGTTCTGTGTGAATACATCATCATCATCATTATCATCATCATCATCCTGTTTCAATTTTTCCTCTTTTTTAATAATAAATGAAGGATGCTGCTGAGTCTTAGCTATTTGCTTAAGAGGTTCAGATATTGGTTTGAAAAGTTTTCTAATAGATTCATCTTCTGCAGTTCGACCTAACTTTAAAGTAAGATACTTTTTACGTATAGCTCGAGCAAGTTCTGCGATCTTTCTTTTATGACTAGCAACGGCAACTTGGTCCTTTGACATCATGTTACTGAATGATGGCGTACATGATAAGCCTACAATTTTATGTACTTATCAAATCCTACTCTGTATCGACCATAATTAAGAGGAAAGTCTTTAACAATAACTAACGTACCGTACTTTTCTGCCCAACATTCCGAACACATCTTTTTGAATTCATCAAAAGTAACATCTGGAGATACATGCTCATCAAATATATGTTTTAGATTAATTTCATCCTGCTTAAATAGTACTATAATGTTACAGTTGTCTCGTATGAGCTGTTTTGGAATTTTAGAGTATGTTTGGCAGAGATATGCAGCATCGATATCTTTATGACGACACATGGAGTAATACTCTCGAATTTTCTGCTGACCGTCACACGACACGTCGTCAAATATAAATATAGAGCTATTTTTAGCCTTACTTGGACTTATAATTTCCTCGTTATCCTTAAATGGGAAATAGCCAACACCCTTAGCAGCGGAAATCACTTCTTGAAGCAGTTGATACTTTGGTTGATACAACGATTTTGAATAAACGTAAACATTTTTAAACTTAGCACCGTTTGGATGGAAAAGCAGCGCCAGCATTACGTTCGTTTTTCCACATCCGCTTGGTCCGCAGATGATAGCGCGAAACGAATTCGGTAACAATTTACCATGTTTACTATGTTGAGTTTTTGCTGTAAAATCCAAGTTATCAATGGGTAATGACTGCTCTTGTTGAACAACCTTCATCGTGTGGCGTTCGAATAGGGAATGTGTAAAAGTATATATGTAGATATTGCTAACGCATCATCAACAGTTCTCATGTTAACGTACAAGGGTGAAGGTGTTGTAAACTCTCTGATAAATAATCTTCCGATAGAACTCCACGTACCTTCGTATCAGTTCCTGGGACGTAAGTGTGCGACAGATTAGGATATTTTTTTTTTTTCATTCTCACACATGTATATGTATATTTTCAGCGGGGACTAAATTAAAAAAGAGGTTAGCACGAGGAGATCCTGGAAAGAACCCATTGGATCGTGCTGCAAGAGACCACGATATTGCATACGCCTTATACAAAAATTTGAAAGACAGACACAAAGCTGATTGGATTCTTGAGAACCGAGCCTGGGAACGTGTAAAAGCACCTGACGCTTCACTAGGAGAAAAGACTGCAGCTTGGCTAACAACTACCGCAATGAAAGTTAAGCGAAAATTGGGTATGGGGCAGAAGAAATCATCTTTTCGACGAGGTGTTCTCACGAAAATCACAAAGTCCTTGAAGAAAAATGCTCCCACCACCACGACATTAAAAAAGTCTGCATTGGTTGCTCTTAAAGCGGCAAGATTAGCGGTGAAGAGTGCAGGTGGAAAACATAAAGTTCGACTACCGAGGATAATTCCGATCGAAGGAAAATCTGGGGGATTCCTACCCTTGATCCCCCTTTTCGCCGGATTAAGTGCCTTGGGGGCGCTCGCAGGGGGAGCTGCAGGTGTGGCCAAAACGGTCGTTGATGCCAAGAATGCACAAAAGAAATTGGAGGAAGACCATCGCCATAACAAAGCTATGGAGTCTTTGGGCAAAGGATTGTATTTGAGAAAAAATGCTAAAGGTGGTTATGGGTTGTACCTCAAAAAAAAAAGTCAAAAAAACTAAACATCAAGCTACCCAAGAAAGCGCTTTATGATTATGAAATAAAGCAATATGCGAAGCTCTTGAACATACCTCATTTCCGAGGTGTCTTCATGCGTGACACTTTACCACGAGACGGTCCACGTAAAAGAGAATGCGCCGTCGTGAACTTAGATATTTCACAAAACAACGGAACTCATTGGGTAGCTTATAAAAAGATAAACAACAACGTTGAGTATTTCGATTCATTTGGTAACCTGAAGCCTCCACAGGAACTTGTTCGATATCTGAAAAACGCTAAAATTTTCTACAACAACGATCCTTACCAAACTTATAATCAAGTTAATTGCGGACAATTGTGTTTGAAATTTCTAAACAATAACAACAACAACGATGGATAATAAAACATTATCGGAATTTACATTAGAAGAGTTTGAGAAGAATATTCCGCCGCTGGAATATTTAATAAGCAATGTGAGACCTGCAGAATTGTTGAGTATATGGCACAAACTGCCTGCAGAATACACATCCAATTTTGATCTTCAAATACGACTTCCATGCTATGTTCACTACAACAGACCTGATTGGACAACACATTGGGATGGACCGGCTACTGCTCAAGCAAATTGTTATTTCTGTAAATTATCCATTCGAAAATAAACAAAAAAAAAACTTGAATAAATGCTTAGTACACAGCTATATTTTTTCATTCATCATGTCGCAGTTGTTGAGAGTCAATAGCACTACTCATATATTTTCATTTCGTCCTTCAACACCGATAGTGTTGGATCCGAAAAAAGATTATGAATTGGCGCTTAGGTCTTTTACTTCATACAATTCCATACCGAATATTGAAAAAGGAGATAAATTTTATTATATCGACCGGATAGGTGGTGGTGGTGGTGGTCAATTAAAAGTCATCGAGTTTCCGACAGGTTGTTATGAAATTACCGACATAGAAACATTTATACGAACGCAAATGAATCTTGAAAATGAAGTTGCTCCTCCGGATGATTATTTTTCTCTAAAACCTAACAATAATACACTGCAATGTGAAATCTTTAGCAAGTATTATAAAATAGTTTTTACAGAACCGAATAATCTTGGACATCTATTGGGATTCTCGAAAAAAGTTCTTAATCCTGGTCAAAAGCATTCTTCTGATTTACCTGTAAACATAATAAAAGTATCAACCATACACTTTGATGCTAACATTACGTCGGGAGCCTTTGACGGAGACACGCCTGCACACACGATCTACGAATTTGCTGTGACAGCCGATCCTGGATACGCTATAGTCGAAACACCTGTAAATTTACTATATCTACCTGTTATACCGAAACAAGAAATAACCAACATCACAGTGTTGGCTTTAGATCAAGACGGTCGTCCTGTAAACTTTCAAGGTGAAACTAGTACTCTTGTGTTGGAGTTGAGAGCGAAGCGCAGATGGGATTAGTGATTATAAGACATAGTGGTGCTTCCAAGGCAACTTCAGTATTACCCCAAGCACCTAAGCGACGACATCTACTACTAACTACATCAAATATCCTGTTTCTACGCTCACTTGGATATCATGTCAACAACAACAAGAATCATGTACAAAAAGAGAAAAACTGAGGAGGCAGCATCACATACTTCTCCGATGTTTGATCTATATCGATCTCCAGCATTCGATGAATCTATTCGCAAGGCTGAGTATAGATCTTATACGCCGTTCATCAAGTCATTTAATTGTAATGATGTTGTGGAATTTAGCATCAATCAAGTAGATTCGTTCTTTGCAATGAACGCTTCCCTTCTATCTATCAAAGGAAAAGTTGAAATAACTGGAGGAGGAGCAGGAGATGTATCTTTAGCTCCAAACTTTGGTGCCTTCCTATTTGACTCTTGCACTTACAGTGAATCCGCTAGAGAAGTTGAAACAGTACGTGATCCTGGTATTGTAAGTACTGTCCGAGCTTACGTATGTTACAGTGAGGAAGACTCAAATCATATGGCTATAGCTGGATGGAACTACCCTTCAACACCTATAATGGCGTCAACACATAACAAGTCTTTTAGCTTGCTAATGCCGCTTAAACATATTTTCAACATTTTCAATGATTATCCTATGATTACGTGTGGCAGACAAACTCTCAGATTTGTGAGAGCTAGAAACGATAACGATTGTATCATTATCAAGGAAAAAACTGGAACGACGACGACAGCAAAAATAACTATTGAAAGCATGGAACTGAAAATCAAACATATTTACCCGAGTGATGATGTGAAAGAACAACTTTTGAAAGCTATCCAAACTGATAAGCCGATACTTATACCGTTTAGAAAATGGGATCTGAATGAACTGCCTGCAATTACCGCAGATGCGAGAAGAGAAATATGGTCAGTTAAAACAAGCACCGCAATCGAAAGACCACGTTTCATTATAGTATGTTTCCAAACCGGTAAACGTGACGTCGCAACCTCAGACCCGACCCTGTTTGATCACGTGAATGCTGCTAGTATTCGAGTATCTTTGAATGGTGAATACTATCCCAACGAACGTATGCAATTGGACTTTGCAAACAATCACTTTACTGAAGCTCATTTCAACTATAGCGACTTTCAAACCAGCTATACAACTTCTTCTTCTCCTCTGAAGAGATGTCTTTTAGATTATACCGCTTTTAAAAATCGCGCTTTGTTTGTTATTGACTGTTCCAAACAAGAGGAAACCATGAAATCATCAACTGTTGATGTTAGATTGGATATCGAAGCCGATACTGGCTTTCCAACCAACACCAAGGCCTACTGCATCATTATACATGACTGCTTAATCGAGTACTTCCCCCTCACCGAAGTTATTAAAACCATCTCGTAAGCAACGAAGGACTCTCAGTTCCGCATCAGACATCATGAGGATCGCGTTTGTTGACATTCAAGGCTTTACAGTTGACGGATTATTCGTACCTAAAGAACTATGTATCGAAATTGGTTTCAAGAAAAGTCATTACATCTTTACACCTCCGCAACCTTTTTCTACATTAAATACTAAAGACAAGAAAACTGTCGCTTACTTGGAGAAGAATTTCCATGGGCTTAAATATTCTTCCGGCGACGTTAAATATTCCAAGTTAAATGAAATAATTAAAAATAAGGTGATATATGCGGCTGACTATGTCTACGTTCGTGGAGAACAGAAAGCAAACTTTTTACTCAAGAAATGTCACATTTTTGGTGTTTTTCCCAACATTATTGATGTTTGCAAGTATGATGGTACACCGTGTGCTACTGGAAACTTTGTTGCTGATTCCAATCCATGCCACACCAACGGACAATTTTCCTGTACCCAGAGAAATGTTGAACGTCTACGCCACTGGTTTTCAAATATCATATTACCTATGTAGTTTTTTCTATTTTCAATAAAATATTAAACGTATTATTGTAGTTTTATTGAAAATACCTCTGGTTTGCGAAATAATTGTCAGAATGTCTATACTATTTTCATTTTGAACGGTGTCATCCTGTATAATAATAACAGTACATCGTATACAGGTTATGAGACATTCTGACCGACCGACCGACCGACCAGAGGAGCCCACCACGCTATTTAGGTCACGCCTTGCTATATACGATTTAACGATATACCGTCGGTCCATCGATCCGCTATTTTTCGATGCACCCCTGTATACACGTTCTGAATGCCCCCCGTAATCCACGCCAACACCAGACAGGTGCGACATCGGCGCCATCTATGCGCGAGATGCCCAACCCATCAATGGCAGCTGTCCAATGACACATAGATTCCGTTTGGTTTGTACAGCGCCAAACAAATCGGCGCCATCTATGCGCGAGATGCCCAACCCATCAATGACAGGTGTCCAATGACGTATGACAGATGACGTTTTAACGCCATCTATGCGTGAGATGCCCAATGACGCATGACAGGTGTCCAATGACACACAGATTCCGTTTGGTTTGACAGCGCCATCTAGCGGCGGAATCCCCAACTCATGATTACAGATTCCGTCCAACAACCTGTCAATGGCGCGCGACGCCAGCGCCTCTGGTGGCGGATTTTGGAAGTTTTGAGACCGAATCCCCATAAGACATCTACTCAACTAACATGCCTCTAACTACCTATACATAAAATAAGCTTTGTTTGGTACACATCGATACATGCATCTGAGAACATTGTGTCTGACATTTTGTCGATATTTAGCTTTGATTTGTTTCAGATAGAACTTACTTAATACTTTCAGCTAGTATGAGAATTTAATTTTTTTTTGTATCAAAGATGAAAAAAAAAGTATTTTAAATATCACTGTAACTGTTTACTGCTACGGTACAGCAGTAAGATCATGGTAACGTTCAATACAATTCCACTACAGCTGATGCAAGATATTGTAAAGTAAGTTACGCATGTACCACAACCCAGTTGTTATCATTAAAATATTTTATTTGCCTTTACAGTGCTTATCAATGCGCGTAAACGTATTATGGCACATTGTAAGTGACTTTACAAAGATGTTGCACGTAAAATATCAAGCAAATACACATTTCCTATAGCGTCACTCTAATGTTAATGATGCTGTAAGAGCCTTTACAATGTTCTACAGGTACAGTTTATGTATTTTTATCATTGTTTATGCTCTGACAGTGGATAAATCACTGGACAACAAATTTTAGTTTTTTAATTGTATCCTGTGGGAAAAGTGCACTTCTTTGTTAATTTTGGAGCGCTGAATCCAAAAATGACAATGAAATAAAAAATTAGTTGCGGTTTAGAAAAAAAACTATTTTTAAGGATATATTAAAAAAAGTAACAAGATTGATATACTTATAAGAATCACTATATGCGCTGTCTTTTTGCTGTTCTTTTATGGATCGTTTCTGGAGCATCTCTACCAAGAGTGCAACAGTAGTCTGCAAGCATGGAAAGATTCCACTTCCCCTGGTACCTTTTTTCCATTGTTGAAATATCCTGATGAAAACGTTACGGTTCCGCAATTGTCAGGAAAAATGTCCAGGTGTAAGTGTAGGAAATGTATCTTAAGAGACATATTACAGCCCACCTTTTGATACGATGACAGCATATTTTTGACAAGGGTTTTATAGTTGTCAGCTTTTCTATTTCCCAAGAAATTAGTGACCACCAGACGGAAATCATTCCAAGCAGTTTTTTCAATACCTGTTAAAGTGTTTTCAAACTGCGTATCTTTCAAAATATTTCGAATCTGTGGCCCAACAAAAATACCTTCTTTAACCTTTGCCTCACTTAGTCTTGGAAATTTCTGACGCAGGTATTGAAAAGCTGACCCATCTCTATCTAATGCCTTGACAAAGTTTTTCATTAGGCCCAACTTGATATGCAGTGGTGGTAATAATTTTTTTTTCGAATCTACTAATGGCATATGCTGTACATTTTTTTGACCTGGCTCTAGGAATTGACGAACAGGCCAGTTTTGTCTGGTGTAATAAAGTGCCCTTGCCCGACTGTCACACAAAAAACAGCAAAACTTTGTGTAGCCTAGCTGCAGCCCAAGTAAAAGTGCAACAACTTTCAAATCGCCACAAATATGCCATTGGTGCTCATCGTATTTTATGCATGTCAATAGGTACTTCATATTGCCATATGATTCTTTCATGTGAACTGCATACCCTACGGGAAGAGATGGTAAAATATTTCCAATATGCAATAACACTGCCTTTAAACTCAATGTTGAACTGTCTATAAACAATCTCCATTCTTCTGGGTTATAGTTTATATTTAAAGCCGTCAGTAAGCCGTTAATGTTAATGCAGAAAACCAAGTTATTCTACATATTGAAAAATGGTTCTAAGTCTTTGTGGCGTTTACGAAAAACACATACCGAAACATCGTCTTCTAACAAGTTCCACTGCTGCAGTCTTCATCCAAGTCACTCTGCCTTACATTTTGGAAGTTCTAAATCTCTTACAAGATGATTTAATTCTTACTGTGTTATTTTGTGCGGTTGGTGGCATGACGTGCTCGGTATAAAATCAGGATCTCTTTACGTTGATGGCATATCTTCTTCCTGACGAATCACTCGATCGCCATGATCTGATTCGTTTTCTGATTCGCAAGTGTAGGATTCTGGGGGTTTCGGAATAGGATTTTCGTCACTGTGATTTTTTTTTCTTGGACATACCTGTGGCTTGTCCAACACGAGGTACCATGCAAAAGTAACAATCATTAATATGATTTGTAGGCTCTCTCCAAACCATTGGGACAACAAAGCGCATAGACCGTTTTTTGCCTTTTAACCAGCTCCTCAGACTTGAAGCACCTGTATTACAGCAGATGTGGGGTGCCCACTGTTTGTCTTGATCACCTAGTTTACAACCGAAATAAATCTGATATGCCTTTGTTATTAGTGGAGTAATAGACCGTCTCTGAGACGCAAAAGTCACATCACCACACACGTAACAAAACTGATCTGGATTGTTTACACACTTTCGAGACACCTTGCATGAACGCTGTCAGCCAACTGAGGAAAAAATGGCTAATATAAAACAATATAATGTACACGTATGTATAACGTAACACAATCATGCCGATTACATCATCTTTCCTTGCCGAATATAAAAACGTAGCACGTGCATTCTTGTGAATTACAGTATATTAACACTGTCACAGCAGGAACACATATAATTACCGTATCTCTAAAACTTGAACTAATATTGAAAAAATAAGTTTCATTCCGGTTTTCGCACATTAAAATTAGTAATATTTTTTTGAATTTATTTAGGATATTTTTTGGCTGTTGATCAGTATAATGACTATGTTTTATAGAAGAACATTGTAACATACGTTATAATGACATACAGCTAAGTGAACGTTTTCGCCACATTGTAATTACCCGTTTTTTTGCCTTTTGCATGAATTTTTCCAAATTTTTTTAAAAGCCCGCTTTAACCAACGACCAATCTTTACAAATCCACAAAAATGTGTTCCAAGTACTGCCAAAAACCTTAGTCAAAGTTGATAGAAAACTGATATGACCCTCCTGAAAACTTGACTTTTGTCACTAACAATGTTCTTAGATGCATACAGGGTGACTTCGAAGTTGAGTCATTTATTTTAACAGTGAGTAGATCTGATCAAAAGAAATGTTTTTGTCCTTTAAAATTTTTCTGGTAAAATTAAATTAACAAAGTTATAGCCCTTTAGAAGTTTGAGTACCACCCTGTCTCAATAATAATATCTGGACCTCAGAGCCAGACAGTATTAAGTCCACAATTTGGGTAAATTAAGGTTATTGTGTATTCTCCTATACTTTTTCCCGCTCTTTCTGATTCCGATGCGTATTAAGTCCTATCTCGATCAGTTATCAAGGAAATCGTTTTTGAATAGTGCTAAGTCCATCACTTATACGGACTACAACGTATCATTGGCTTTTGATACCATCTGGTTCTATACAAAACCTCATTCTCTGAGGTGTTAAGTCCAAATGTGAGGTTATGTTAAAGGACATGATACTTATTTCATAAGCTGTTTATATTATGTCCATACAGTGAGAGGTAGCATATTTAATATAAAATTAGCTAGAAGCATCAGTAGATTATCAAATTTTGGATTCTTATCATTGCCATTATGACATCTAGAGGCAAAAAACTTGTGGAAATGATACAGTCACGGAAACCTGACGAATGGGCCCCTGAAGAAGATGACATAACCTCATTATCGAATGTATATGACGGTAAGTATATTTCTGAAATCAATCAGTTATTGCCTTTAGATGAACCTGTTCATAGTTGTAAGTAAAATTAGCTATCGAAAACAGAACTGGTTCTCAAAGAATCTGCTAACAATAATAAATGGCACTGGCTATGCACGATTTCAAGTTTAATAAAAATGAAGAAATAGCTTCTACTTGGCGTCTTCTATTGTAACGATTGTAATGTTTGCATTCATCTTTTCAGGGCAGTTGCAATGTGATGAGGAGACCGAGATTCTTATGGAATTAGAGGCAGTACCAGAATCTTTGGACGGTGGCATACCAAGTGATGTAAAAGTGATTGCAGTAGCAGTAGATAAGAATGATGAACCGATGCTATTCGCTGAAAACGTAGGAGATGAAATTATTCCAGTTGTTGACAAAGAATACGAAAAAAATGATACTTTGGAAAGTTGTAGTAGTGATAGTAAGCACCCTATTGCCAATACTGTCCTAACAGAGTATCATTCAGACTTGAATTACCAAACCGAAACATGTAGTAGTTCCAATGAATCTGTATCTTCTGCAGCTACTATTGAAAAAAAAGGAAGAAAACGTTCCAGAAACTGTAAAAAATGGAAGAACAACATCAGAAAAACAAAGAAAGCAGCAGGCGAGGAATATGTGTCAGCAAAACAGAAAGTAATTCCCGCAAAAAGTATGAAACTACCCTGTGGTGTTGATTGTAAGAAGAATAATATATAATATAAATAATAAATATCTCATCTGATGATCGAGCTTCAATTTATTCCCAGTTTTGGAGCAGTGAGCTACTTGTGGACCAGAAAAGGCAATTTATTGCTGGTTGCATAGAAGAAGTTCCAGTGCAACGTGTTCGTACTAGAACTGGGTCACGTGCTGGTGAACGCAAATATTCATTGAGATATTTTTTCACGGTGAACGGCAAAAAGATTAGTGTCTGTCGTACTTTCTTTATCAACACTCTAAGCATCTCTCAAACTTCAATCCGCTTTGCATTAACAAAAAGACTGAGCAGCGGCGTTGTGATACCTGACCAAAGGGGCAAACACGAACCACCAAACAAAATTGGTCCTGAAGTGAGGAACATCATAAGAGAACACATTCAGAAGTTCCCATGTGTAGACTCTCATTACTCACGGAATAAAAGCCAGAGGCGCTACTTGGGAAGTCATCTCAGTATCTCCAAAATGTATCAATGCTTTTATGAAGAATGTATAGAAAAGAAATTGAGTCAAGCAGAAATCCCGAAACAGTGGTTATACGCAGATATATTTAACACCGAGTTCAATCTGTCATTCAAAGAACCGGACAATGACACCTGCGATACATGCGATGAATTTCTTATCAAGTTGAAAGATGCTGGATCAGTGGAAGAGCGAAATGAATTACAAAAGAAGTATGAAGCTCATCTTCTGGATGCTGATAACCGTTACACGTATAAACGAAAAGACAAAGAGGGAGCTAGAGCTCAACCAGGTATAAAAATGATAACTGTTGATTTACAAAAATGTCTTGCTACACCTTTGCTAAAAAATTGTCAAAGTTTCTACTCCCTCAAATTATGGACGTTTAATTACACTATTTATGATGCAACACACAAATCTGCAGATTGCTTTGTTTGGGATGAGTCAGTGGCCGGTCGTGGAGGTAATGAGATGGCTTCATGCATGATGAGATATATCTTAGATCTTCCTAATTCGATTGAAAGGATTATAATTTGGAGCGACAATTGTCCTTCTCAAAATAGAAACCAGCAGATGATCATGTGTTATTCTTACCTACTTATGATGAAGCCTTCTTTGAAATGCATTGAGCATAAGTTTCTTTTGCGCGGACATACCCATATGGAGGCAGATACAGTACATGCAAGAATTGAAAAACAAATCAAGTCACTACCTCAGTTCCAAATATGTACACCGTGGGATTGGCAGCAGCTAATCAGGTTGTGTGGTCCTAATATAGCCGTAAAAGAAATGGAAACAGATAACCTCAAAAATTTCAATGATCTACAAGGATGTATTTTTCAGTCAAAGAAAAAAACAGTGACAAACCAAACATTTTTTGTATCAAAAGTGGTGCACATGAAATTTTTGGCGGAAACACCTGGAGTAATGCATTTCAAAACAAAATTCTGTCAAGAAAATTTCGAACAGATCGACTACCATAGAGTTAATCGCAGATCAACACGACAATTGAATAATCCCAGTACATCCAGTTTGCCCACGCTGCTGCCCATAAGAAATGATCCAAAACCAATTTCCACAAAAAAATACACTGATTTGCAAAAACTATTGAAATGGGTGCCGCAGCGCTTCCATGGTTATTATAAAAATCTTCGCCATGAGGCAGTTCATGAAGATGACTAGATGGTTGAATATTTGCATAGAGTGCATTATTATAATTAAATTTTACTATTAAAGTTAGTATTAATGAGTCTATGTAATGAGAACCCAAATAAACGTTATTTTTTTCTATTTTCAATTATTTCTTTATTGCTGTACAGGACTTTGTCATCAAATGTACAACATTGACTGAGAGCCACACTGTATTAAGTCGCTGATTCAGGTATTTAGTCACAAGATATTATGTCCATTCTCAGAACCATACAATATTTTGTCCACAAGTTGTGTTTCAATCAAAATTTTTAAATAAAAGGGTGTATTTTCACAACTGCTTGTGATACCTTTCAACCAACATTGACTGGAGTCAGCAAAATACATTTTAGCATCATACCTGGGACATCGTCCATAGCGTATTCTACAATCTAAATTCTTCAGATTGCTATACTGTAAAATTTATAAAGTGTGACTTAATACTGTTTAGTTCTGACGTCCAGATATTATGTGCTAGTGTTTGGTAAGAACGGATATAATCCGCCTTATCGGTTCATCGCATCGGAAACAAAAAAGCGAAAGAATTTGAAACATTTATCACGATGTCAGTCAATGTTTCAGTCGGTAACACGTGAGTGAATAGTGGTGTTTGTTGCGTGGCTCAAACGAAATAAAAAATGGCACATGTTTACGAAAATGCTGAACTTGTGAACTTGTGGACATGATTCTTATTTAATCGAGTGCAACCAACCCCTCGTGCCTTTGATAATGTAGTACAAAGGGCTCGTGAATCAGGTGACTTAAGACCTCACAGGGGTGGGCATGCCGGTGCTCCAAGACTGCACGAACAAATACAGGTCCGCACTGAAATGCTTGTCGGGAGGATACTTTATAAAACAAGGTAACATTTTTTTTTTTAATTTTTTTTATTTTTACACACATATTTTGGTTTATCTTCCTTCTACAATCATTATCTGAAAATTAATGACTCAACTTCAAAGTCACCATATCGATATATTCATCCTCAAACTACACAGATGAAATTTGAACGCTCAACATGATCCATTACTCAGACAACCCTTGTCACTTGTTTTACTGTTAGCAAAATGCCTTGAATAGGCATCTTCAAGAGAGTTAGGAGAGAAACATTGGGTTTTTCTAAGCTCTACCGTCTCTGGGCGACTCAAAAATCGGATATCTTCATCGTCTCAGTCACAGTACTCAGTAACAACTTATACAGCCACCAGAATCCTCATGACCCTATGGAACGCCTTCAAACATATAATTCAGATATTTCGAAAATGTACGGAGTGTTCTGCTGTAAATTGACCCCCATCTTGACTTTCCAGCATGATCTTTTAGAAAAAAAGTTATATCTAAAGGTCATAAAATTTTACTTTTTAAATGTAACAACCTGTGCATCTTAGTGGAAATGATTTTTTCTCATTCCTAATATACATGAAAAACCAAATTTGTCTGTTCAATGTTTTCGAGAGAGAAGCGCAGGAAGTGTGTATGAAGAAAGAGAGAGAAGTCAGCTCATCACTACATTGCCTAGCAACGATGACGCAGAAGGGGTACAATCTGCCGTGTTGCCAATATGCAACCCGCTGGAAAATGTAACAACTACGTTTGCGCAATACAAATTATCACATCCTGCGTGTACGTAGGTGAAAACCATTTCGAAGCAGGACGACACTCTCCAATGAGCGCTAGATGGGTACATCTATGATCATGGAGGTGGGAACCTTGCCTTGGAATGTACGACAATGTTGAAGAATTTGTGGCGATCCTGACCTTTCATTTCAACCTAAAATGTAGCGCCATTAGGGCCGATCCGAAATCAATGCTAAGCATATGCGACACAACTCACAATTCAAAAATATGTACGCTCAAAATAAAACCATTATTTGGGCGTAAAGAATAAGCTAACGCATATTTTCAACATGCATCTTGATTCAAGGGACAGGTGCAATATATTTGCAACGCGGCTGATTGCCGCGTCAGGGTTGCTAGGCAACGCGATGATGAGCTTCGCTATCTAGCCGGCTTCCATCTCTTCCTAACGTATATGTATATACACACTTCTCTCTCGTACACATGAACTCAAGCCGTCAGACAGTTTGGTTCTCAGTGTGTATGGTTTACTATGGTTAGTTTCATTAATTTTCACAGGAACTTATGTGTCATTTATTTATATGCACCCGGCTCTATGCTAGATTTCATAAGCGGCTAGATGCAAACTGGTTTAAATTCGGATACATACGAAAACATGACACAATTTCAGTATACACGTTCGGAAAAACCATTATTATACATTATGATGAGGAAGAGAGATGGATGTGCTCAACAAATGCGATTTGTTTCTCCCATCCGCAGAGTCGCCGATACCAATATGTCATATTTCTAAGAAATCTAAGTCTACCCAAATTTCGGGAAAAATAGCTGCGGATTCCACATAAGAGTATTCCAAAAATGAAAAAAGTTCAAACTATTAAAATTGTATTAATGTTTCATGGTTCAAATCATATTTTTCATGTTTGTATATTGTTGTATAAATGATTTTGTAATCCCTATTCTTGTTGCCAGTAGAGATACAACAGTATTGAGAGAAATCATGGACCACTAGATAGGGCTACAACTACCATATGACTATCAAATAATAGTGATAAACAGGGTTTGTTTATAGCACAGTTGCCTGGTATGGCGAATTTGCGCCATAGGGGCGATTTGACAACTTTGAAGGACAACTATAACGGGTACTATGGTGCCCGGTATTCGGGAATCTGGCAATACCTGATGATTCCTAACGTTTATTACGCCAGATTGTTTGCTGACTTGCGCAGTACAACATGACAATCAACGTGACTGAGCACCTGGTAACCCTGGTTTAAGGTGTTATATTTAAAGAGCTTGGGGCAGTTAGGTATCTAGGTCACATTTCTTAATGTATTTCGAGAAATCCGTAATGTTGAGTAAATACTAGATCACGTTTCTTGCTTAGTTTGCTGAAAATTCTACAATAGACGTACATTTTGAGAAACAGAGATTTGGTGACGACAAAATCGTAAAAATATAACGCATTTTCGTAAAATAATTTCTTTGTTGGAAAGACTGTGGCTTGATGACCCATTGAACGAGTATAGTGTCCCGCTCCGCTCTGAATATTCGAAACACTATTCTCCAGCAGCATTCAGCTTCAATGTTATCTTTATGAAGTTCTAACGTCTAGGCCATGCTGATTAAAAGCTTGAATGAATCAACACTTAACTCTAAATTCCCCACAATTCGGGAAGCTCTACTCAAATTGGCAACACAGCGTATCTGCTTATTATTCTCATTCGTGATACAGGTCTGGGGTCTGCTGCAAATTTCGGTATGCGTTGAGTCGACAGAAGAAGTACAGTAGATGCGCGCATTACGCACCAGTTCGATTGGACGTCCTGTGAACCGATTTCGGTGATTTCGAGATTTCACGAAATCACCTAAATCACTCTACTTATTTTTATGAATGGATAATTGGTTTTGTAGCAATAAATGACCCATTGAACGAGTATAGTGTCCCGCTCCGCTTTGAATATTCGAAACACTATACTCCAGCAGCATTCAGCTTCAATGTTATCTTTATGAAGTTCTAACGTCTAGGCCATGCTGATTAAAAGCTTGAATGAATCAACATTTAACTCTAAATTCCCCACAATTCGGGAAGCTCTACTCAAATTGGCAACACAGCGTATCTGTTTATTATTCTCATTCGTGATACAGGTCTGGGGTCTGCTGCAAATTTCAGTATGCGTTGAGTCGACAGAAGAAGTACAGTAGATGCGCGCATTACGCACCAGTTCGATTGGACGTCCTGTGAACCGATTTCGGTGATTTCGAGATTTCACGAAATCACCTAAATCACTCTACGCATTTTTATGAATGGATAATTGGTTTTGTAGCAATAAAGGCTGCGTCCTCATAACAAAAATAAGAACTCTAACAAAAAATAGTACACTCTTAAAAATGTGTAACGAAAATAAAAAGATATTCTAACAAAAAAAATAAGTTCTCAAAAATAAAACGCAATAATGAACACAAATATTTCAAATGGTCCTTCACAGCTGGGGCTCAAAAACGTATCCTTCATTCAATGAACAGTATGTCAGGCGGTTATAAAACTCCTGACGAACTCTCAAGAGGGTAGAAGGCTGTATTTGCCCGAGCGCTTCAACGATTTTCACCTGTAGGTTATGCAAATTGTCTGCTCTCTCATTGAAGGTGTAAACAGTACTTTTCACATAACCCCACAAGAAAAAATCATTGCGCGCTAGATTGGGTGATCTAGGAGGCCATTTTATTGTTCCGTTACCCCCAATAATCCGGTGGCCGAACACACTTTCAAGGTAAGTGTGTACGATCGCCGCATTATGCGCCGGGCATCCATCCTGTTGGAACCAAATATTAGCGAGATCAATGCCAAGCTGCCTAATTGCAGGAACAACCTGCGTCTGTAGTAACGCCAAATATTTTGCAGCCGTAAGAGTTCCATCAATAAAGAACGGTCCGATAATGTTATTACCTAGAATTCCTGCCCACACATTCAATTTCTGTGGATACTGCGTGCGGACGGGAATACTGAGGTGTTTATTTTCCCGAGACCAATACCGAACGACTGAAGGATTGTGATGACCGTGGAGAGGGAATGTGGATTCATCAGTAAACAAAATGTTACCAATAAAACTTCCATCTCTGTTCGCCTTCTCCATGACCGTTTCACAAAACTCCATTCGACGGTATTTGTCTGAAGGAAATATTTCTTGAACCGTTCCAACCTTGAAGCTATGATAGCCGTTGCGATGCAAAATATTTCTTGTTGTTCTTGGTGTGAGATCGGCTATTGGTACCATTTCAGCAATTTTTCTGCTTGAGCATGGCTCAGATACTTCTGCAGCGGCACAAACAGCAGTTTCGGTCTCCTCCCTTTTCTCGCTAATTTTTGGTGTCCAACCTTCAGGGTGCATGCAGCTATGACACTTATGTAAGCAGCCCACCCTCTTGAATTTTTCGTAGGTATTTATAACCGTTGCGTGAGACGGAATTGGCCGATCTGGGAAGCGTACCGCATATAATTCAACAGCCGCGCGTGCTGATTTATTCTGGATGTACCATTCTATCATTTGAAACTTTTCTTCTTGCGAGTACATTTTTAAGATATTTTGGATTAAATAAAGACGCACCTTTCCTACACAAAACCCAACCGCAGAGTGAGTCATGAATCCCTTATCGCACTTGACGACGGCACGCGCGTTAACGGTAGGAAATATGTACGAATAGCGATGAAAGTAGACGAGCCGATGCGCTGTTGCCAAGAAATGATTTCCCATGTATAACAATGGTTTTTCCTAAGGTGTATATGAAATACGTAATTGTAAAATAATGCATGGTCCAAAATAGGGTTCTTTGGGCATAGGAGGTGCATGAGTGACACAAGTGGGGTACACTTTAACGTAAACTATGCACTTTATCCGTATAATAAATCTTATTATTATTTCAAAAAGTTAAACCTTTTGCACTTGGTTTTATATTTTTGCTTCTGAGTTTATAATAAATTTTATTATGTAATGTAAAATACTGTAAATTTTACCTTTATTTCAAATTTTAATCTCTGAAACTTAATCGTGTTTCAATAAAAACGTGCTCCCCAGGCCCAGTGTCCCCAGGAGAGAATCTGAGACTTCAAACTTGTAAAATAAGTATAACTGCTCGCTGCAACATTCAAAACTTTTCTTTGAACAATATTACATTTAAAAATGAATCGTAATATGGATAAAATGCAACCTACCTTTTTATTTAAATGATAAGCAAAAATAGAATCTATTCTCAAAGAGCACGAAATGCGAGCAAGAAAACAACTTCAATCCTCTTATTCATATGTTTACCAGTCTCAAGGGGTTACATCATTGTTCTCTGCAAATCGATGTTTCCTTCTATCTCAGTGACTAGACCGATTGGCATCAAGTTAAGGCGGAATTCATGAATGAATATTGAAATTTTGTCCCCTTTAGGGGACCTTGGGTATTGAAAGGTTAAGCACATCAACTGTGAAAGACACAATTGAAGAGTTTGGTGCAAAAACCGTTCATATCCATCTTTTATAATTTACAGTAATAACAAAAAGCTCTTTTCTTTGTCACGTGCCAAAATCTCATAACGTTTCTTTTTACTATTTTGCCCACTTATGAGTAATTTAAATTTCTCTTAAGTGATTATGGAGTGCCCATTCCTGGGCCAGGGTTTTATTTTGTCAAATTTCATAGTTTATTGATTGTAGAATTTCTCACGTATTATATCTGTCATTCTCAGCGACTCAGTATTGTATTGAAATCTTTCTTCTATCTGAGAAATTTCCTCATAAAATATGGTTGGTCCTTCGTAGACAGATTTGTTTCTGCCTACAGTCTGTCGATAGGCAACCAGCTACGCCTAGAGCTGTAACTGGAAGAAGACCATTGTCCAAATAAGTTTAGGTTAAGGAGTTGAAATATTTGTAAGACCTATATTTCTAAGGCCTTCGTACGTGTACCATGGTAACGGTTTTGCAGGGTTAGTTATTACGGTCTTTTAATTTTATTTTCAGGTAGTTTTTAATAATATCTTTTCTTTTAACTTGCATTCCAGTGGTAGAGCATATGATCTGCAAATGTTATCAGGAAGAAAATGGTAGTAGTAACGGTAACAATATTGTATAGTACATAACTTTGACAAACTCTCCCAAGGAACGTCGAGTTGACATCAAGGCCTCCTATTCTATTTTAAAACTAATTGTATCTTGGTTCTTTATGAATTATCTAATTTGTTTTATTTTTAGTTTTACGAAAACAGTGCACAAGCGTAATTATTTGTAGCAAATTGAAGTTACAATTTGATAAATTGCGTGAATCGAAAAAAAAACAGTGGCGTATTATTTTTATTTGGAAAAATAACGCCAAAAATCCCCTGTATCTCCGCCACTGGTGCACGTTAATTTTGAGTAAAGACCTTTGAATGTGGACAATACTTAGGTTAGTTAGTCCACATACCAAACTTAAGTTCATTCCAGTTGACGATTTTGAAGATATCAAAACAAATTATTTTTTGTATTTAAACTACCATCACCCCATCGTGGCGTCTCATGGAAATAAAATATTATTCTTATTTTTGTTATTACTATTAAGTGGTCATGTACGATCAGGAGAAAACAATCAGCATGATTAAAAAATCAGTGGTGAAACAATGAAATGGCATAATACCATCGTGGAGGCACGGAGTAGGAGACTGGCTAGTAGAAAAGACTAAAACAGGATTATTGAGTACGCAGTATTTACGCATTGAGCAAACATTAAGCGTCGTTGCTCAGGTAGTGCGTCTGCCTGGTATTCCCCTGAAGTTTCCGATAAAGTGATACTGTGATAACTCCTCTGTAATTCCTCAAATTCATGGAAACAGCTGCATTTGCATATAAATTGTGTATTCCCAGTGTACGTGTTTTTTTCTTAATTGATTCACTGTGACCGTTTTTCTGCTGCAAAAGCTGTTATTCATTTTGTCAACGCATGACACGCGATCAATCGTACATATTCGGTAACGATACTGCTTTTTAACAGATTACTCGTTATTCCACCTTTTTTAGTTCAAAGTAAAAACAATACCGGTTTAAAAGATTTTGAGCTAACTGATACTATAAAGGGAAATACACGCCTAATATCAGCTTGACTCTAGCACGTCCCCTGAATAGTAGCAACTCGTAGAAAGAAGTTCAGCCATTTTCTTAGAGTTTGGAATACTGTTCATACCTCTGAGTGTTTCAATTATTCTGAGTAACTAAATTGCTTGGTTAATTAGACTAAACTCTGGAGCCAGGTTAAATCAGACTAATATACTTTTACACTAATTTGCTACCCAAAAGCAACTGCACCTGTTATAATAAAGTGTTTAATTGGTTTAGTTTTTGTAGAAAAAATGCATTTACAACAAATAGACATTTTGATAAGAAGAGTAAAACTGTTTCTTTAAGTCGCGTACTTGACAGGACTAGGCCCTTCATTCGTATATGAATACGCTAATTTCCAATATATTTTGAATGAAGTAAAATCTATCCAAAGATTCTCTAATTATCTATCTCCGTTGCTTTTAACTAATAACCTCAGTACAAGTCAGGGCACAAATCTCTTACAGCTGAGTAGAAATGAAATCAATTGTATTTATTGTTTATTAACTGATTCATTTGACTTCTTCCACTTGATAAACTACATAATTTTTGAATGTCTTGAATGATGTGAATTAAGTGTAATATAATTTTCGAAGAATAAATCATATTTGGTCGTCATATACCAATTTTAGCAAACAGAAAATTCGTATATTCCAATATATTATATCCTATTATAAACCAAATTTATATTCTGGTATTAAATAGATTATTACTGAAAATGACACTACTACATTCTTGTAACAAATGTAAACAGTTGAGTAATAACTATTTTTACTGTACTGTAATGATTGCTTCCATCTGTAACTTACTTAAAATTTAGAACTGTAGGTTTATAGTCCATTTCCAAAAATTACTGAGTTGAAAAATAATAATTATTTGGTGAATACTAACAATAATATTCCATTGTATGAAGATTGCGCCAAAGAAAGGAAAGAAATCGATTCCTCTTTATTCCACTGATAAACACAGTATTTGTGACATGACAATTCTTGGGTGTATCTTATGTATACTAAGTGACATATAAATCCGAACAGCCAGTTTAAATGGTATTATTTTAATACAAGTTGGTGAATGTATTTATCTTACTGTAAATAACAAGTGAAAAAATTTTCAGCCTTATCAGTTGGACATTCCGGTTTTTATACTGCTTTTTTTAATTCACTAACGCTTTAAAAATGAATATTTCAGCCGCAGTAAAGAATCAACGTTGGCGGATTTGGATTCTTGACATCCTTTACGATCGGTTACGATGCCTAGAGTACGGAGACCTGTACGATTTCGCCAACTTAGTGAGTTTGATAGGGGCCGTATAGTGGGACTTCGGGAAGCTGGACTTTCTTTTCGGGCAATTGCAGTTCGAGTGCAAAGAAGTGTAGACACTGTGGTTAGGTGTTGTCAGGCATGGCTTCGAGAAGGCCGTACGCAAAGAGCAAGGGGCACTGGACGCCGCCGTAGAACAACAGACCGTGAAGATCGCCGCCTAAGATTATTGGCCTTAAGGGACCGTTTCTCCACTACCAGGTCCATTGCAAATGAATGGTTTGCAGAACACGGAAGACCTATTGGCATGCGAAGTGTTTACCGACGAATGAGAAGTTTTGGCTTGTTTTCATACCGGCCACACTGGGTCCTCCCTTTAACTCGAGAACACCGCCGTAATAGCCTTGAGTGGTGCAGACAGCGGTCACTCTGGGATCAGGAATGGAACAGTATGGTCTTTAGTGACGAGTCCCGATTTTGTTTAGGCATGCACGATGGTCGTGCCAGGCTTAGAAGATGACGTGGTGAAAGGAGGAACCCACAGTTTTTTGTTGAAAGACATGTTCATCACACTGTTGGAGTTATGGTTTGGGGTGCTATAGCTTATGGTTCCAGGTCACCTTTAATCTTCATCAGAGGTAACATGAACGCGCAGCGTTATATCCACGAAGTTCTAGAACCCCATCTTTTACCCTATCTTGACACCCTGGCAGATCCAACTTTCCAACAAGATAATGCCCGACCACATGTTGCAAAAGTCACAATAGACTTCTTTCAACATAATGATGTTGTCACATTGTTACCATGGCCACCAAGATCTCCCGAATTATCCCCAATTGAGAACGTGTGGGATATGATGGGTAGTAGATTGCTCAATTTGCAACGTCGTCCTCAGACTCTTGAAGCACTTCGAGAGGAGTTGGTGGTTGCCTGGAATGAGATACCACAGGAGGACATTGACCACCTGATCAGAAGCATGTCTAGGCGCGTTGGAGGATGCGTAGCACATCAGGGTGCAACCACACATTATTAAAGGTCAAAGGGCTTTAAAGCAGTGCAATCATTTTGAAATTTTCATCATTTACTTACTATGCTTCATTAAGTACTTATACAAAATTTTATTAAAATAAATCCATTTAAACTGGGTGTTCGGATTTATATGTCACTTAGTATATTTTGAGACCCTTAAATCAAATCTAAGAACAGAATTTTTCTATCACCCACAGCTATTCGGTAACATCTACTTTTATGAATTACAATACGTAACATCTCATATTGCTGCATTTCTCGGCGTGTTTACCTTAATCGTGATTATTATATGCGAGCTCTCTGTTTAGAGAGCATATTGCGTTTATTAGTAAACTAATGGTAGCCAAGTCAGTTACGTTTTCTGTGTTGAAGAGTACTCAGATGTTTTGAGTACTGTTAATTCTGGTAAAACGGTGTGTTGTTTTTAGTTTATTGTGATAGAGACTAGCTTTACGGACAATGCCTAGAAATTGTGTAAATAGAGCAAACAATCATTGTTATGTGTGCATAGAGCTAACTTTTAAATCCCAAAAACGTACTTTTACTCGCCCTGTGTTGAAAGCATACGAACTTTATTTTGGAATTAGAGTTGGCAACCAAGATAAACTATGGGACTCTCGTATATGTTGTAAGACTGGTGTTACGTTGTTAACAGGTTGGTTAAGCAGCGACAATCGTAAAATGCCCTTTGCGGTCCCAATGGCTTGGAGAGAACCGAGAGACCATACTACTGATTGCTATTTTTGCCTCAAAAATATTAAAGGTATTGGACCAAAATCGAAACATACTGTATTTTAATTTACCATCAGCTTTGCGGCCCGTTAAGCATAGTGATGAACTTTCTGTCCCAGTTCCACCAGAATCTTGGTCTTTCGATGAAAAAGTAGAATCCACCGATTATGAAAGTGATGGTACGGAAATCGTAAAAATTTCGGATCCTTCGTTTGACCTGCCAGGATGTTCAACAGCGCCGCATTTGATCACACAGAGCGAACTTAATTACTTAGTTCGAGATCTAAATCTGTCAAAATCCCAGTCAGAACTTTTAGCGTCAAGATTAAAAGGATGGAATCTTCTCCACGGTGATGTTAACATTACGTTTTGCCGAAAACGGCAACAAGACCTCACACACTGTTTCCGTCAAGAAAGGGAGTTGATATATTGCTCCGATATCAACAATTTGTTTGGACCATTAGGACAGAAACATGGGTGCCTGTTCATTGATTCCTCTAAACTTAGTTTAAAAGCGGTATTGGTACACAACGATAATAAATATCCATCTGTATCTATGGCGCACGCAGTTCGTATGAAGGAGTTATATGAAAATATGCGAGTTCCGTTAGAGCACATCCGTCATGATGAAAAATTGAACTATGGCAGATATGATATCATTAAAACGATATTCCCTTCTTTAGCAACGAAAACAGATGTGTCACATAACAAACATGCATTTTTACCTTTAACTTCTGTAGAGAAATATTGTTCTTCCCATTCCAAATGAAAATTGTATGCCATCATCTTCTTACTACTGCTCATAATGTTTTTAATTGCAGGCCTACTCTAACCGAACCGCTGGACTTTGTGCTGTTCAATTTTTTAAACTGAGCGCACTGTCGCCGCACCTTGCGTATTTATTCCGTTCAAAGTAAGCGAGATCGTTCTCGAACAGATCGCTCACCGCAGTGTTGCGGCTGCTTCTGTTTATTATGAGAATTTAAAAAGTTTACGGAAGCTTCTAAGATTTTTAAACCTTTTTAAACTATGATGTGAGCCACCAGAATTGCCTTTGCGAGCTACCGGTAGCTCGCGATTGACGGGCTAGCGACCACTGGTATAACGCGAAGTACGCGCCATAGAAAGCGACATCGCATGCGGGAATCAGGTGTTGAGGATCCCTCATATATCCCTGTTATCCGTGCAAAGCTTGTTGAGCTGCTGGGAAATCTGTAATTCCCGTTCATGCTTCCTAATGGAAAAATTAAACCCAATTTCTCTCCAACGTAACGCGGCCCTTTGTCGGCGTTGACTGCCGAAATATCCGCGAGTGGTTGTCATTCACCTGCCGAGCGCATCACGCTCAGCGTTGGCGTGGCCTAACAAAGGCAACACCAACCAAAGTGCTCTTTCCCTTTGCCACTCTCCCACTGTAATTACGTTTTATTGTGCCCACACAAAGGTATTTCTCCTTTTTTATCGCGGTTAAGGATCTCCCTTTTCGTCGCCGCCGAGTTGTGACGCGATGGACGGAAAATCACGACATCTGGCACAAAAAAAAATTGAAGATAACGGAACAAACGGAGTGAAAATTTGTCTTTCGCATTTGACATTCAGCGAAGAAACTGGTACAGGAAATCCTACTCGAAACTATGATCTATAGTCACATCTTATAACTCGTGCGGCTCCATGATTGTCTAGTATTTTTTTATACGAAAGCAGCTGCGTACGCCAAAGCCTAAATGTGAGGGCACCGCGGGTGCAATCAGAAGCTTAAAGGAACTTTTTTAATCCCATGTTTGAACTGCCTATGGTTAGTAGAAATGGGAAAAGCTTTCTCAGGAGGACCGTATCGGCCAGTTCTAGTTGTATAAAGTGCGACACGGTTATGATGGGAGGCCGAAGTCAGGCATGTCTGTCGGACAGACAAATCACGAGACGATTGAGGAGAGTTCTGAGGAGCAAATTCCGTTGGCATAGCGGTAGAAGAGAGCATATCAATCGTGATCTCAGAAGGTGAAAAGTACGAAAAGCAACAGTGGTTGCTAGTCACTTGATATTGGAAACAGTGCGTCACCTTGCTTGGGCTCTGCTAGGTTTTTCTTTTTGTTTTGATCGGATCAGGTTCTTGGATCACAAGAAATGTAATGGATCAAATCAAAATTTTATCTCACAACTGTCCAGGTAAAAACCCGATTTTAAGGTGCACGTCCTTTTACAACGCCGATGACGAGTATATTAACACTTATCGATGAAAATATCTGCTATTGTTCAGCTCAAACTGCCTTTTGCAATCGACAAGAACCTCCACAATTTTCGGCAGTTGTCTGGAACACTAGGATTGTATGCGATTCGACGCACTTTTTATATTTTCGCAGGGGTGCATTTGTAAATCACTTGGTAATGTAATACCGTACATAGCAATCGAATGTAGATTGACAGATGAAATGTTACTCTAGAATACTATAAAGCCTTATCTTTTGATCCTAAATTATTACAGTCAGGTAATCATACCTGCGCGGCTAATATGTAAGAAACCTGTAAAATGTCATCTTGCAGACTAGATAGTTATAGTCAACGCCAAACAAAGTGGCGTGCACGTCATCAAGGTGGGTGTGTTGAAAAATTTACATTGTTGCCAAACTTTTTGTAAAATAATAAAATTTATTATTTACATATCTAGGTTTATAAGCAATATTAACCTCAAATGAGAACAAAAATAATAGTATAATAAAATTATAGATCTGTACTTGCATAATCATTAAGTATGACAATTATTGATCAGATGACACTATGAAACTACCATATTTAATTGATAGCTTAAAGGTACTGAATAAAAATCCAAATGGGGTCCTCCAAATTTTATGCATGGTATTTATTTTACAGAATTCATACAGAAAAATGCATTCTAAAATTAGGTAAGCTACTGGTGTAAGCTTTTTCTGTACAATAAAGTTAGTCGGAGTTTCTTTCTTCAGCGCTGAATCTTCATCACTCTCAAAGTTGATTATTAAAGGTTCGATGTCTGGTCGATCAAAAATTCGTTCTCTTTCAATCCATTTAAAAATTTCTTGCTCAGTATGTCGAACACTATTTTTCCACATGTCTGGGGTAACCGTTTGTAGAGCCTCGTTCCACATATCCAAACAGTCTTTTTCACTGTTACCATCTCTACCAATATGTCTGTTATAGTAACCTTTTGCTATGCCCCAAATTAACTCAATAGGGTTAAATATACAATGGTAAGGAGGCAGACGAAGAACTTTGTGCCCATGTTGTTCCGCCAATTCGTCAATCACGTATATTTTAGGTGGTTTGTTTCTAAAAAAGCAGTTATTTTAAGAATAGGAATAAACAAAAGAAATATAAACTGTCGACCAAAATATATATAATTAAGAAGCATTATGTACCGAGCAACAATACTCAATAGCTCTGTTTTAAACATTGTGTTTAAAAATGGTATGTTTTGATTTGTCAACCAGTCTTGGATATTTTTTTTTGTCCATTTATTGTTGGGCACTTTGTTCAATATCATGCTGTGATAAGGGGCGTTATCCAGTATAATCATAGATGGACTCTCCAATTTTTCTAATAACTGATGTTGAAACCATTTCAAAAAATTGTCCTGGTTCATCGCTCCATGGTAATCGCTCAATTTTGTTTTCGAAGAAAATATCGCTTCACTACCCTCAATAAACCCATTTTCATTTCCAGCATGTAATATAATGTATCTAAAATATATTAGTTTTAAATTTTATAGTGCAAATTGTGTAAAAGTACATACCTTTTACCATCTGTTTTAATAGCTTTCACGCTTTTTTGGTTTCCATTTTGCCAAGAGCGACCTATGGTCCCATTTTGAAATATCCAAGTTTCATCGAGGAAGACAAACTGGTATAAGGCCTCAACCTTGGCTTGATTGTATTGCCTTAGAAATTCCACCCTTTTCAAAGCTATACTTGGTAGTTCCATGAGCCCTCGTCGCGGATTGTCCTTAAGCCACTTAAATCCAAGATCTCTAAGCAACCGCCTTAAAGACGTGGCACTACCATCAAATAATGCCCTATCTCTTAATCGAGACCATAAAGTTTGTATCGTAACTTGTTCTTCTGAAATAATAACAATGTTTATATGACTATTAACCATAATAAGAGAGTAATGACCATTTTACAATTTATATATCACATTAATATGAAACTGCAATAGAGCAATTGTTTGTGATAGAAACCTAGGCATTAGGTCGGGGAATTTTTATCGTGATGACGTGCACGCCACTTTGTTTGGCGTTGACTATATTAGGGTGCAAACAGTCATTCCACGTTTGCTCACTAGTATCGTTGTGAGCGTCCATCTATGGAGGAATGACTCAACTACACGCATTGTTGGTTGCATATGTTTTGTGAAGCCGAGTAGCCTGTAGTTTTCATCTCTGAGAAGATGTGAAACAAAGAAAGTTGGTTGAATAGCAAGATTGCATCTGGATGATTATTTGTATTGGTTTGCATGGGTATATCAGTGCATGAGTATATCAGTGATATTTGCTGTGTGAGACAATTATTACTAAATATGCTGCCAATGAAGTATACCTATTAGCTGTGTCCGACTGGTTAGTTATAAATATGTTGTCCTTTGAGGATCACTACGGGAAATAGCCACCGCGTCCGCATTGTGTGCCATTGAGCCACATTACAAAAAAGGTCGGAAAGACACATCACACATCAAACGTTTTCGCAATGCCTCCTTGTATTTTCTATTGACATCACTAAATAAATATAAATGACTGGAAATAAGAAATAATGTAAAATTTTTTTTGTAAATATTCCTGCTCTATTAAATCTTTCAGCTGTCCCCTCACGAACCAGAGATTTTCTTTTATTATCTCTCTCATTTTTGGAATTCAGCAAATGCATATGCAATTTCCAGAATAAATAAAAAAAAGTGGAAGCGGAACTAATTTCTAGCTTTGAACCTCACATAACCTGATTACCCTTTAGTGAGATACCTCTTGACGTTGAAAAGTTATGGACGTGAGTAAATCTTTTAGCCACGCTGCTACAAAGGTTTTTTTTAGAGAGTTGAAACTAATCTTTTATGATGTCCAAATACCAAAGTCGTATGAACGGCATGATCATTTGTACAAGTTTACCTCGCTTAACAAAAGCTCCATGGAAAACTATAAAATATGATATTCCTATGCATACAAAAAACATACTACATTACAGAGCTACAACGATCAAAATGGAAAATTCCTCTGCACCTTCCGTCCTTTATAGTGCTTAGCAGGAACTCTACACAGTTGTATTTACATAAGGAGAATATTCTACAACTTTACGGCCTTTCCGCTATACAGGGTGATCCAAATTAAGTGTCCACCATTAGTAACTTTGTTATTAGTGAAAATACAAAGTTGTTTGAGTTAGCAAACTAGTGGCATTTTTAACGCTGGTAAAAATGAGAAATAAAAAAAAACAATTGAGAGTCGTTATTTTGATTTTTTTCAGTAAAATAACATTTTTTTAAATGTAAACCCCTGTATATTATATTTTTTTCTGTTAAAGCATCAAATTTTAAACAAAAAAGCTTACAATAACTTTTCTCCTAGGTTACAAATTGTTGAAGTTATGGCCTCCAATCTGAAACAATTAAATTGTATCGACAAACTTTATTTTCAACATCAACTTATAATCTTACAAAATACAATAACAATTTTTTTTAAAGAAGATGCTCGAAAACACCACCTTGTTCTTCAATACATTTTTGGGCACGTTTTTCAACTGCTCGAACTGTCTTAAGTATGGTCCTACCATCTATCTGGGTTATCTTTTCCCTAACTGCAGTCTTTAACGCGTCAAGGTTATCGTACCTTCGCTTGTAAATTTGGTTCTTTAAGTAACCCCACAAGAAGTAATCAAGTGGGTTTAGATCTGGTGATCTGGGAGGCCACTGTATTGGGCCATTTGTTCCTATCCACTGATCATTAAAAGTAGTACTTAGAAAATGATAAGTACCTCTGGAGTTGTGGGCAGGTGCGCCATCTTGCTGAAAATGCAGATGATGTCTACTTATAAGATCCAATTCGTCTAAGAAATTAGTCAGAATTTCTGACATAAATTCCACATATCTTTCACCAGTTAGGGTTCCCTCATAAAAGAACGGGCCAACAATTTTTGAACCAATTATACCGCACCAAACGTTGAAACTGAAACGGACTTGTGGGCCTCTTGGATGTACTAACAAAAGATTTTCTCTTGACCAATAATGGTGGTTTTTTCTATTAAACATTCCAGAATTTGAAAAATTTGATTCATCTGTCCATAAAAGGTAACGAAAGTTATTTACATTTTGGCGACAGAAGCTAAGATACCAATGGCAAAAAACAAGTCTTCTCTCTGGATCCCCTGCCAAAAGCGTTTGAACTGGTCGGTACTTATACGGAATAAATTTGTATTTTTTTAAAATCCTTTGAACAGTACCATAACTGAAATTAGAGTTCTTGAGAATATCTGCTATTGAATTCTCACGATAAGCTTCAAAATATCCAATAACTGCAATTTCCGTGGCCTCGCTTATTATGAATTCTTTTTTTGCCCTTGTTTTAGCAGAAACATTTTCGTTGCCCCTAAATTTTCGATAAAGTCTCAGAAAATATCGTTCATACGGTTGAATGCGAGCGGGATATAATTCACTGTAGTATTCTCTTGCTCTCAAGGAGGATTTTCTGCACACTAAATAGCATTCTAACATATCACACTTTTCTTCATGGGAGAACATTTTTCTTTAAATTAATGACACAATAAAGCTTATAAACAAGTACTTACACTAATGTTTGACATTATTTGATTTTATCATTGTTTTCCAAAGCCTTCTAGTTGCGAGTATGTCCAGTTTAACAATTTGTCGCTTATCTTAATGCTGTCAAATCGCGAACGCCATGTTGTTTTCATAGCCGTCTTAATATTATAATACTGCAAATAATTAAAAATATTTATCGTTATTTTGACTTTATTTTTGACTTTAGCGGAAAAGTCATTATGAACTTTTTTGTTTAAAATTTGATGCTTTAACAGAAAAAAATATAATATACAGGGGTTTCCATTTAAAAAAATGTTATTTTACTGAAAAAAATCAAAATAACGACTCTCAATTGTTTTTTTTTTATTTCTCATTTTTACCAGCGTTAAAAATGCTACTAGTTTGCTAATTCAAACAACTTTGTATTTTCACTAATAACAAAGTTACTAATGGTGGACACTTAATTTGGATAACCCTGTATACTCGTAACATACGGTAATAATCAAAACAATATATTCGGGCCGTCCAGTTTATCAAAATTCTGCCTTGGGGGATGATTGCGGTTTAATTAAAAGTTTCACAGAAAGAAATTGCAGAAACACTGACCGGCAGGAAGCAATTCGATATTTGACAGGGATGCTAATTTCCCTAATTTCAGGTTTTGTGATATATGATGTGTATATTAGAGGATTCAGCTCTTCGATCGTCTAGAAGAATTGAGGTATTCCACTCAAGTCCCAGTTTATAAAGATAAAATAAAAACTTTTAATTGAAATCCCGTCATTTCTAGGCAAATTTGATTGCTTAATTTTTGTTCACTCCGATGCACGGTATTCGCTTACAGTAATAAAATAATTTTTTCTTTGCATGATCCTAATATCGTTAGTATGACAATGTCACTATGTCGAAATAGATTGTATTTTTCAGGTAAAAACGGTGCGTCAGACTAAAAGAATTCAATTCTTCATGTCCGACCCAGTGTTTCTACCCAAAAAATTATCTGCATAGTGATATTGTCATGTTAACAATATTGTGATGATCGTTTTTATAAAAACCGTGCATCAGATTGAAAAAAAAAATCATTTCGCATCGACTTTTGCTTCGAAGTGATTGAAAATTTTAATAAGAGAGAAATGAACAGCATACCATCACTGTCTATCAAACAGGCAGGTAAAATTAAAAGAATGCCTCTTGACACGTTTACATGTATGCCAAATTTCATTAAGTGGTAATACGGATATTCATAATCATGGATTTATTTTTTTGACCTTTTTTACCACCCTGTGTTTCAAAACTTAGAACATCTAAGATATACGATCATTTAAAGTTTTCATCTTAAAATGGACCTGAAACCACCCCCCTAGAAATGGACATTCAATTAGGAAACAAACTAAATTGCAGCTACCAATACTTCAAGAGATAAATGTAGACTTTCGAACCAAAGATTTCATTTTTTTTTACTGTGACTATCATAACTAGCAAAATCTGTTCTTCATACGAGTGTTTCAAATATCAAACCTGTTCAGTTTTTGATGTTTATTTCTCAAACAGTAAATGTTTTTCTTTCCTATGCCACAGTTTTAATAGATGTTCCCTTTTATGTTAAGATTACAAGTCAATGAAAAAATTGGAAAAGAAACTGTATTTAGCTGTCCTCACTTTTTCTTCTACAACATTAATATATGATGCAACATATTTGATAAATACAACATATTGTTCTTTTAGGCTCAGTGCATTGATCTCCTTGTGCTTGATGACGCCACTGAAGTATGCTTAGTAGCTGAAGGCTCCATTATTGATAGCGATTTAAATCCAAAATTTATACCCAGCAGTTTAAATTCAAATCAAATTGTGTACCTCAGAGGCAGGTTAGGTTGAGTCCATGTTTGCCTAAAATGACTCTTACATGTTGAGTTCATTATAAAGTTGGGAGTTTTAATTTGATACTTGCAACATCTATCTACCTGTAATGATCAGTGAATTATGAATGCAACGAAATTATCTTAAGACTACCTATTAGGCCTTAACCCAGTCAGACTTTGAGGTAACAACAATTTTCAACATAATGGGTCATTTCCGCTTATCTAGTTGTTTGGAGTTTGTTTAACATGAAAGTAGTTCCCTTGGTGAGTCACAATTTTCTTTTATTTTCTCATTCGTAACTAATTACGGAATTGTCATAAAGTTTTTCTGATTTTGCTTCATGCTGCAACTTTATTTTTCTGTTTACTCTGTAACACTTCATTTTTGGTAATCCTACATGACCATCTCATTTTGAGCACCCTGAAATAGCGATGGTTAATAATAGTAATTATGATCTTCACATACACACACTATACATACTTGTGCCTGACACTCTACACAATACAGAGTTCCACAATGATTTTTGAAAAAGCATCTCTGACATCGACAATGCAACAATTGCACTTGCCATACAATGTTTCTTATCCACGGAGGAACCATCTCATAAAGTCTGAGAGAATGAATCACACCTGAAAATGATGCGATAAGTATACAATATGGACATGCAATGATCTGTTTAGGTTGAACTTACCTACCTTCATCAAGAGAACAGCTTCCTTGCAAGCTTCTGGACCTATATACATACAAATATAATATTATAATATATTATATCCATGTGCACTAATTTTCCTAGCCCAACAATTTTTTTAAGGTACCACAGGTTGTGGAATTTGTTCAGTCTGGCGAAGTACTATTGACTGATCGATATTATTTGCGAGGGACGACTGACAATACGAGCCTTAGGTCCTGGCGCCCTAGGCGGACGCCTAATCTACTTATAAGGTAGAATCTGATCTATCTTGTATCTTCTTTAATTTTATATGAACTAACAGCTTAGTGTTGTCGACATTCTACTTACGATCCTCCTCCGCTACCGTAGCAAAGGAGGACTTCTCTAATGGCATATTCATCATTTGTTAACCCATATATACCTAATGACCTATATGTAGTACGGCCGAAACTGCTCGACTCAATCCGACAGTAACACGAATCATCATTATATATACGTTCACATATCGTCAGTTGACACCTAACGTCCAAAGTCTGATGCCGTCTTGTACTCGGCAGAGTTTCTTTGCGGTTTGAATTGACGCGTTACGACAAGTTATTTACGAAATGGCGGAATATGAGATTCGCTTTGTCAAGTAAGTATGTTTTGAAAATAATAATTTGCCTATTTAGCATTGCCACTTAAGGAATAGGGATTGGTTATATTAATACTATAATTTGTACATAAAGTAATTATTAAAATGGTTTTTGTTTTTATTTCATACGCCCTCAAAGTTTTGCGTCCTATATTTAGGACAATAGGAAAATAGCTATCATTTTGTATCTACAATTTAGACCTTATTCATATTATCCATGTTTTTAGGGGCTTTTCATTACACGAAGCCTTGGCCATGATTGAGGATGACGAAATTGAAGCGGATTCAATTATTTTACTACCTCCAACCAATGCTTGCGGGAACGTAACTGATGCAGATTCCGGAGATGAAGATCAACTGTTGACATAGATGTAAGAAAATAACAAAGTGGAGTTCCGATGACGATTTACCTCTTAGCGAAATAAGAAGAAAAGTTGAGGGAATTGCCAAAAAAGAAATAAAAGAAAAAGCAGTATAACTACATAAAAGAAGACCTTCCGTTAGACGAATATGTATTCCCAAAAGATAACAATAATTTCTTAGGAGAAGAGACAGCTCCGAGCGATATGTTTTTTAAATTTTTTGTTGACGATATTTTGAATAAAATCGTTGAAGAAACAAATAGATATTCCCAACAAAAAAATAGTACAACAGAAGTTACTATGCCTCAGATAAAACCGTTTCTTGGTATACTAATCTTAAGTGGTTATTCTAGTGTTTCAAGGAGAAGAATATATTGAGAAGACTCCAAAGATACTCATAACACACTTGTAGCTGAATCCTTGTCAAGAGACAAATTTGAATACATAATGACCCATATTCATTTTGCAGATAATCTTATGTTAGATGAAAGCGATAAGTTTGACACTTTTTGACCATTTGAATAGAAAGCTTCTAGAAAACGCTACACCATAGGAGCATCACAGTGTTGACGAGACCATGATCCCTTATAAAGGTCGACACGGGTGAAAACAATACATATACTAAGTGACATATAAATCCGAACACCCAGTTTAAATGGTTTTATTTTAATAAAAGTTGGTGAATGTATTTTATCTTACTGTAAATAACAAGTGAAAAAATTTTCACCCTTATCAGTTGGACATTCCGGTGTTTATACTGCTTTTTTTTAATTCACTAACGCTCTAAAAATGAATATTTCAGCCACAGTAAAGAATCAACGTTGGCGGATTTTGGTTCTTGACATCCTTTACGATCGGTTACGATGCCTAGAGTACGGAGACCTGTACGATTTCGTCAACTTAGTGAGTTTGATAGGGGCCGTATAGTGGGACTTCGGGAAGCTGGACTTTCTTTTCGGGCAATTGCAGTTAGAGTGCAAAGAAGTGTAGACACTGTGGTTAGGTGTTGTCAGGCATGGCTTCGAGAAGGCCGTACGCAAAGAGCAAAGGGCACTGGACGCCGCCGTAGAACAACAGACCGTGAAGATCGCCGCCCAAGATTATTGGCCTTAAGGGACCGTTTCTCCACTACCAGGTCCATTGTAAATGAATGGTTTGCAGAACACGGAAGACCTATTGGCATGCGAAGTGTTTACCGACGAATGAGAAGTTTTGACTTGTTTTCATACCGGGAACACTGGGTCCTCCCTTTAACTCGAGAACACTGCCGTAATCGCCTTGAGTGGTACAGACAACGGTCACTCTGGGATCAGGAATGCAACAGTATTGTCTTTAGTGACGAGTCTCGATTTTGTTTAGGCATGCACGATGGTCGTGCTAGGGTTAGAAGGCGACGTGGTGAAAGGAGGAATCCACAGTTTTTTGTTGAAAGACATGTTCATCACACTGTTGGAGTTATGGTTTGGGGTGCTACAGCTTATGGTTCCAGGTCACCTTTAATCTTCATCAGAGATAACATGAACGCGCAGCGTTATATCCACGAAGTTCTAGAACCCCATCTTTTACCCTATCTTGACACCCTGGCAGATCCAACTTTCCAACAAGATAATGACTTCTTTCAACATAATGATGTCACATTGTTACCATGGTCACCAAGATCTCCCGACTTATCCCCAATAGAGCACGTGTGGGATATGATGGGTAGGAGATTGCTTAATTTGCAACGTCCTCCTCAGACTCTAGAAGCACTTCGAGACGAGTTGGTGGTTGCCTGGAATGAGATACCACAGGAGGACATTGACCACCTGATCAGAAGCATGCCTAGGCGCGTTGGAGAATGCGTAGCACATCAGGGTGCATCCACACATTATTAAAGGTCAAAGGGCTTTAAAGCAGTGCAATCATTTTGAAATTTTTATCATTTACTTATTATGCTTCATTAAGTACTTATACAAAATTTTATTAAAATAAAACCATTTAAACTGGGTGTTCGGATTTATATGTCACTTAGTATACATAGAAAACCAATTAGATATGGCTTTAAATTTTGGGTTGACGCTACTCGCCTCGGTTACATAAATTGGTTCGAACCTTATCAAGGTACCTCAACCTATGTAAGTGAGCTGTACAAACCACTAGGTGTTGGGGCGTCGGTCGTATTGACTTACGGCGACAAACTAAAAGACAGATTTCCAGGGCTGAGATTTCATTTATTTTTTGATAATTTTTTCTCATCTCCGATTTTATTCGAAACTTTACATGAGAAAAGCCTAAGTCGTACTGGCACTATCCGTGAGAATCGCGTACCAAATTTGACTATCAAAGATACAAAATTGTTAAAGAAGGAACACCGTGGTGCATTTGATTTTGCTAAAATGAAAGACAAAAATATAATTTTTATAAAATGGAATGATAACAACATTGTTACTTTTGGATCCACGGTAAGTGGAATTGCACCAGCAAATTTGGTCAAACGCTATTCGCAAAAAGAGAAGAAGTTCGTTTATATAGATCAGCCCCAAGTTGTCCGCCAGTACAATCAAAACATGGGTGGCATAGATAGATCGAACCAAAACAATGCACAATACCGAGTGAATATACGAGGAAAAAAATGGTATTTCTCATTGATATCTCATTGTGTTGATATGGCAGTGACTAATGCTTGGAAGATATACACGAGAGAGGGCAATTCTATGGCTCAATTATCTGTTAGGAGAACCGTCGCCGTGACCATTCTGGAAAAAAATTGAAAAAAATTGACATACCAGAAAGGAAGACAACGTAATTTAGCTGACCTAAGATATGATCGCATGGATCATTTAGTTGTTTCCAAAGATAAGCTAACACGATGTGCGCAGTGCCATAATAAAACAACAACAAGGTGTAGAAAATGTAATGTTGGAATACATGTTAAATGTTTTGTAGATTATCGTACTTTATAATTGTGTCGAATGTTATAGCTACTTATGTTCCTATTGTCCTATAATTAGTATACTATGTAAAACCAAAAATTAAACGAAATTTGAGTTAACTAATAAGATATACATGTATGTATGATTAGTGTGTCCTACTTTAACAACATTTTCGAAAAAAAAAGTATAGAAAAAATTCAAGATGGGTCTTTAGGCATATATAAGTTAATCTGCCATGTCGTGTTATCATTTTTTTGAAAAAGGTGTACAGTACGCTAAGTATCAATAAGTTATTGATTAATGCAACAGTATGTTAGGGGTGTCAGTTTTGGTACAAACATGTTTGTTTAAATTGTTGCATTTTTTGTGAGGTTATCAGAAAAAATGGACGCAGTTAAGCTGACTTGGTACTTAATACGTTGATATTGAATCGAGGGACGTACAAATGTCCTATTGAGTGAGTGTATCAGAAAGTTTAAAGGAGGTATACTCCAAAAGCAGATAGAGACATAAAAGAGAAACTGTACGACCTCAGCCAAAAACACATCACAGTAGATTTTTTTGGACCCACGCATGCTGAAATTGGTGGCTGCCGTATCCTGTACTATGGGACAATCACCGCATACCCACACCAAGAACCACATCAAGAATTACATCTGAGCACTATGGTAAAATCGATGGAACCAGGAGACGGCAGCAAAATAAAACCAGATGTCAGGACCGTACTTGCGCCCCCACACAACAGAAGGAAACAGATGGTCATCTCTCGCCTGAGAATCGGACACACAGCTACCTTTTCACAAGACTAGACAAACCACAGTGCCAGCAGAAGATCAAGGCCCACAGAACATACTTACAAAACCCCACTGTAGAGAACAGACAAGCCGACGTCGAGTCCAGAAACAAATATAATGAAGCGGTTCGCAATGCCAAAAACCAGCATGATATAAAAGTTAGGCACAGGGTAATGTCGCAGCGCAATGGCAGTCGGTCTTTCTGGACGCTGGCCAAGCAGATTGAAAAGAACTTCTCACACAGTAGCCTTCCACCACTTACGTGTCAGGATGGAACTATTGTATTCGACTCAAAGGCCAAGGCAGAAGTGCTAGCCAAGATCTTTGCTGCCAACTCCACCATGGACGTCCCCACCAACGCCCAAGTGCCGTCAATTCAAAGGGTTCCCCACACTATGCGGGAGGTAACATTCAGGCATAAGACCGTAAGACGAGTGCTCTTGTCGCTCGACATCAACAAAGCTTCTGGTCCGGACTTGATTCCTGCCATTGTACTGAAGAGATGTGCAGCGGAGCTTGCTCCAGTTCTTTCGCGTCTCTTCCAGATATCTTATGAATCCGGCACCTTCCCAGAAAACTGGAAATTTGCTCATATACAGCCCATCCCAAAAAAAGGATCTAAAACCGACCCTTACAACTACAGGCCTATAGCTCTGCTTTCTGTTATAAGTAAAGTGATGGAGAGGTGCATAAATCGCGAGCTTCTGGACTACCTCGAACGTCACAGCTTGATTAGCGACAGGCAGTACGGTTTCCGGCACCAACGATCCACAGGGGACCTCCTAGCTTACGTCACGCAACTGTGGAGTAAACTCATCCAGTCTCATGGTGAGGCTCATGTCGTTGCTCTTGACATCACGAAAGCGTTCGATCAGCTGTGGCACGCTGCCCTCTTAAGCAAACTTCCATCCTACGGCCTCCCAGAAAAGCTTTGCAGATGGGTGGCTGACTTTATCTCTGGCCGCAAGATATCCGTCGTAATTGACGGATTCTCCTCTTCATCCCACAACGTCAACGCCGGTGTTCCCCAGGGATCGGTCTTGGCTCCAACACTGTTTCTCTTACATATCAACGACCTTCTTTCCTGCACGATCAACCCAATCCACAGCTTCGCTGATGACAGCACTCTACATGCAGGAATTCAGAGTGACAAGCCGATCTCTGCCGCTGAGCTGGAAAAAAGAAGACTAGCGACGACCTCTTCTCTGACAAGAGACCTGGAGGCTATCACTGCTTGGGGACGCAACAATCTTGTACAGTTCAATGCTTCCAAAACACAGTACTGTACTTTGACGAACAAAAAGCGTCCTAGCGCTCATACAGTTTCGATGGACGGTCGAGTTCTACCAAAGAGCCATTCATTTCGGCTGGTCGGAGTCCAGATCACCGAGGACCTGATCTGGCACGAACACATCTCTTCAATAGCTGCAGCTGCTGGGAAAAAGCTAGGCTATTTGTTTAGGGCTAAGAAGTACTTTTCTCCGCATGACCTTCTCACTCTCTACAAGGCCCAGATAAGGCCTAGCCTCGAGTATTGCTCACACATTTGGGGTGCTGCCGCCCCGACTACATTGTCCATGCTCGATGCTGTCCAGAGGAGGGCGGTCCGACTGATCGATGACTCTTCCCTAACAGACAGTCTCGGGACTCTTTCGCACCGGCGGGCCGTCGGCGATCTAGCTCTTTTCTATCGCTACACCAACGGGCTTTGCTCCTCAGAGCTCTCTTCCATGATGCCGCCGCGCGATGTGCCTGCCAGACAGACCCGCCTGACTTCGGCGTCCCATCCTAACCGTGTCAAACTTCGTACATCCAGAACTGGCCGATACGACCGCTCCTTTGTCCCGAGGGTGTCTAGATTGTGGAACAATCTACGGGAGGAAGCTTTTCCCAGTTCTACTAACCTTAGGCAGTTCAAAAATCGTATTAACAAAATTTCTTTGGGATCACCATAGCAGCCGCGGTGTTCCGGCATTTAGGCTTCTGCCTGCGCGGCTGTTTCGATATAAAAAAAAAAAAAAAAATCACCTGCAACACAGCCCTAACTGTGAAACATATTCTTGAGAAGTGTCGCGAGTTCCCAGTGCAGTTCTTCATGACGTATCGACACTAGACCTCAAAAGTACGCTCACTGGGAACCTCAATAACACCATTCAGATCCTTAAAGAAATCAAATACTATTCCTTAGTTCAAGATTGTTCTATATTACAATGTAACCTAGTTAATCCATACCATCGTTCACCGCTAATAATCCTCTGGGTGGCTGATGCGGAATTTTAATAAAAAAAATGTTCTATTGCCTGCCCCTTTACTATTCGTCTATTTAAAATTTGATTATTTCCACCGAAGTTGAAATTCGTTCGCGGAATTTTTATTTAATCCTCATCTTCAGCTTGAATCTCAAGTAGCGTTTGTGTAATTTTCGCCATAGCTAATACAGATAGAACATTTTATTTCTATTTTTATGAACCCGCAAATTCCACCGCATCTCTTGCTGCAGCTGCTGGAAATAGTGTTTCATAAAACAGTAGGAACAAATTATTTCTTTAATCCTTGGATACTTTTCACCCGACCTCTCAAGAATCCTTCAGCATCATTAACCATTCTGAATTGTTGGTGTATTCACAAAATATACTAAGTGACATATAAATCCGAACACCCATTTATATAAGTACTTAATGAAGCATAATAAGTAAATGATAAAAATTTCAAAATGATTGCACTGCTTTGAAGCCCTTTGACCTTTAATAATGTGTGGATGCACCCTGATGTGCTACGCATTCTCCAACGCGCCTAGGCATGCTTCTGATCAAGTGGTCAATGTCCTCCTGTGGTATCTCATTCCAGGCAACCACCAACTCCTCCCGAAGTGCTTCTAGAGTCTGAGGAGGACGTTGCAAATTTGCTCAATTGAGCAATCTCCTACCCATCATATCCCATACGTGCTCGATTGGGGTTAAGTCGGGAGATCTTGGTGGCCATGGTAACAATGTGACATTATTATGTTGAAAGAAGTCCATTGTGACTCTTGCAACATGTGGTCAGGCATTATCTTGTTGGAAAGTTGGATCTGCCAGGGTGTCAAGATAGGGCAAAAGATGGGATTCTAGAACTTCGTGGATATAACGCTGCGCATTCATGTTACCTCTGATGAAGATTAAAGGTAACCTGGAAACATAAGCTATAGCACCCCAAACCATAACTCCAACAGTGTGATGAACATGTCTTTCAACAAAAAACTGTGGATTCCTCTTTTCACCACGTCGCCTTCTAACCCTGGCATGACCATCGTGCATGCCTAAACAAAATCTAGACTCGTCACTAAAGACAATACTGTTCCATTCCTGATCCCAGAGTGACCGTTGTCTGCACCACTCAGGGCAATTACGTCGGTGTTCTCGAGTTAAAGAGAGGACCCAGTGTGGCCGGTATGAAAACAAGCCAAAACTTCTCATTCGTCGGTAAACACTTCGCATGCCAATAGGTCTTCCGTGTTCTGCAAACCATTCATTTGCAATGGACCTGGTAGTGGAGAAACGGTCCCTTAAGGCCAATAATCTTAGGCGGCGATCTTCACGGTCTGTTGTTCTACGGCGGCGTCCAGTGCCCCTTGCTCTTTGCGTACGGCCTTCTCGAAGCCATGCCTGACAACACCTAACCACAGTGTCTACACTTCTTTGCACTCTAACTGCAATTGCCCGAAAAGAAAGTCCAGCTTCCCGAAGTTCCACTATACGGCCCCTATCAAACTCACTAAGTTGACGAAATCGTACAGGTCTCCGTACTCTAGGCATCGTAACCGATCGTAAAGGATGTCAAGAACCAAAATCCGCCAACGTTGATTCTTTACTGCGGCTGAAATATTCATTTTTAGAGCATTAGTGAATTAAAAAAAGCAGTATAAAAACCTGAATGTCCAACTGATAAGACTGAAAATTTTTTCACTTGTTATTTACAGTAAGATAAGTACATTCACCAACTTTTATTAAAATAAAACCATTTAAACTGGGTGTTGGGATTTATATGTCACTTAGTATACATAGTAGCAATGTGTCTCAAATAGATGTACAGCGAAGCGCCATATACATGGTGTTACCTGAGTGAAAAGTTTAACGGCGGATTCAGCATGTACACATATGAAAGAAAAAATCATATAAACATGCTTGGAAAGTATGAATAGAAAAATATCAGTCCGGTTATTATCGTTTTATAACGATAAACAGATTTCTTTATTGGCTAATAAAATAGTTTCTTCTTATGTGTCCGAGAGAAAAATTTGAAGAAGCAATTTCAATTGTGTACCTGATAGTATGAGAGGTAATAGAAAAATATGCATGCACTAGTAATATAGTTATCGTTCGTTCAACCACAGGCGGCCAACCATAGACAGTTGTTTCATGCTATTTAGTAGCTCCTCAGCATGGTCTAGGCTTGGTCTAATGTAGGACAACGAACAAAAGCTGAGCAACTATCCTCCATCCAGAGTATTGTTACGGGTTTAATTTGAAATCATGCTCTTGCCTCAGAATTCAAGATTTATTAGCTGAAAATTGTACACTGTGAGCGGTTACCAAGACTAGATTCACAATCTTAAGTCCTAGGTGCTATCGTGGTCCGTGGGATCAGCCCTAAACTTTGTCCAAACGTTGTAGGAACTGCCGTGACCCTGCAATAATCGTAAACACTAAACAAGGGTAGACATATTTCTAGTTTAACTACCTGAAGATTTTCTCTATGGTTTATACGTAACTCTCCGTATCTCATTTTGTAGTTGAGGCCCCTTCATCTGAGAATTGTTTACGTCTTCCTTTCTTTCCTAACCTCAATGTTACATTTTGACAAGTGTTCGGTCCTTTCAGTCCGGGAACAGTCCGCTGTTGTTGCATTGCTCCATTGCTCCTCTCGAAGTTTGCGTTCCGTGTCCAAGTTGAAGAAACTTCACTTTTTGGTCGTAGCTCTGTTGAGAAGCACGCATTTTACGGATCTTTACGCCAAATGAAGTCTAAGCGTTCTTCCTTTTTATGTCTCATATAATCCTACGGGGATGTGGGAGACGAGAGTCTTCGACGCTTTTACGGCGTTCTAGCCGACACTTTTAGGCCACACTCCAACAGAGGTAAGCAATTCGGCTTGCGTTAAAATGGAACCTGGCCCCATATTGGATTTTTGTTTCAGGCCTTTTTCATCTTCTTCCAACTTTTCGTCTTCTTCACCTTACGTTTTCTCCACCAAACTACTGCTGATACCTTCAGATGAAGCCCTGACGGCTTTTCCACGCCTTGCCCTGTAATGAGAGTTCCAAGCAGCCCCTGAGGAAGGGAGCTGATTCAGCTGTTGCCAATGTCCACGGACGTCATGAGCTGAAACCCCGTCGAACTGCATCTATATACTTAAGCAGCTAATTTCACTTAATATGAATTATTTATCCTAACTTCACAGCTGGTGTGATCCTGAGGTATGCATAGCCCCGGAAACTTGGTAAGTCACTAATGTTCGTTTTCATTTGTTGTTAGGTGATCGATTATCCATTGCAAAGTGAAATTTTGAGCTTACTGTGATCATTTTGATTACTTGAAAATCCTGTCATAGCACCCTTCAGGTAGTTTGTTGCAAACCTTGTCATAGCACCCTTCAGGTAGTTTGTTGCAAACTTTGTAATAGCACCCTTCAGGTGACTTATTAAAAATAGTTAAATAGATTTTGGGCAAGCTCTGGAAATTGGAAATCTTTTCATTTCCCCCAGCGCCCTAATCCTCCAAATCAATAACCACTTCGAACCCCAGAAGTAACATTCATCGTGCAGGGAAGTGCATCTACAACCGCCCTCCTGGCACGAGGGTAACACTGTATGGTCTATCGCAGTAAGATTGTCGAAGGTACCATCTATTGCTGGAATTGATCATTGCGAGAGTAAAAACAAGAAGCTGCGGAACTGTATCCCAGGCAGCATCTAGCGGCCACAGTGGTGACCCAGCTGATAATTATAGTATTACTTTGTGCTGTCTTATTTCGATAGATAATTTGCATATCAATATCTTAAACTGCTTTCAGGACGAAGAGGTATTATGAAAATAAGGCAGTTTATATGATCCTTTTCGATCACTTGCTATTCTGAATCTACTCTTCAATGTTTCCACGGATGCCCTGTAAACATAGATATTCTTACCTAGGGGCAGGGTAAAAAAAATCAAAAGATACAGTTATCTGAGTATCTTATCTGACGTAGCTGAAGCTTTCGGACACATACCTCTTGATAAAAACAATTTAATACGACCATATATGACCAAAAATAAGTTATCTTGAATTTCTAAAATATTTAAAAACAAAAATATTCTGTTACACATTGATGATTTTGTATGGTAAGCTCGATGCGTAGCTTCGCGAATAACAGTACCCAAGTATTCAGAGCGCTAGAATGTTTGCGACTGAACTGAAGATTCCCCCTCCAGTGTAAGACCTGGAGAGACCCTGTTACCTCAAGCCTCTTATCGATGAACAATCGCTGGTCTCTAATTTAACACCTTAAACTTATCCTGTTGTTAACATGCTGATATGACTTTATGACTGTCTGGTCGCTAAATAAAACCACATAGGCTTGAATGACTTTTAACTAATGTCTTGGCCACTCCGGTCGCCTTTCTTTGAAGTACAAAAGAGAATGTCAAAATATTTTATGTTTGTTTGTCTTCCAGATAACAGTTTGCTGCGACAACAGCCTGGACGGTGCTATACCTGGCCGAGATCGCGCGGAATCATCATTACAATTTTGATATGCCACCGCGTAATACCAGTCAGGTTCACGAACGGCTAGGGTACATATTCCCGCTCTCAAAAGACGACCATACCCCAAAGCGTCAAGCGAGTTCTTTTTGTTTTTTATGTATGAGTCAGTTCAACCTCGTTCATCGATCCGGAAACGCCAAACGTCCTCCGAGAACGCCAAATATCAGGTTCACTTACCAAACTAACAGGAAACCTGACCATTTCGTCACTTACGCTATACGAGAAAAATTCTTGAATTCTAATAAACATACGTAGATGTTTCCCTTTTTTTGTCAGTATATATTATCATTGTCGTTTGTAGTTTGGAAAAGACCGAAACGTTTCAATTACCGCATATGATTCAATTTAAACATAATATGCAGTTTCATTCAGCGGTCAAACAATCATGTATTTCTATCGTTGGTATCTCTTCTGCCAGAGGAACAGCAAGGATGCCGGACAGGAAGATTTTGCTCGGATGCAGTTTTTGTAATGAGACAAATAGAAGAAAAGTCGCTGGAATACAACAAACCAGTATATATGTGCCTGATAGATTTGTAGAAAGCGTTTGATAGAGTGAGACGCGATACATTTATTTTATGACAGGGGAATACCACTGGATTTAGTAAAAACTATTGAGAATATATACATATAAAGATAACATAGCTATGGTAAGATGTAAAGGAAAACTGTCGCAACCTATCAAGTATGAAACTGGCATTAGACAAGGAGACTCGCTGAGCCCACTAATATTTAATCTGATAATCGATGACATCATAAAGAAAGTTAAAAAAAGAAGAGGATATAGAATGGGAGAAGAGGAAATGCAGATAATATGCTACGCCGACGACGCCATAATAATAGCCGAAAATGGAGGTGACCTACAAAGATTAATTAAAGAATACGAAGATATGGCGCTCATATACAACATGGTGATTTTAACAGAGGAAATTAAATCGATATTGATATCAGCGGAACCGAGATGGTGTAACTGGTCGTGATTAAAAAATAATAGAACAAGTGATGGAAACGGTATACTTGGAAATCAAACTGTCAAGCTATGGCAAAGTGGAAGAAGAAGTAAAAAAACATGGCGAACAGAGCAGCAGGATGTCTCAACAATACAATCTGGAGAAACAAATACCTCAAAAACAAGAGCAGATACGGCGAAAAAGACTATTGGAGACAGCAGAAATAAAAGTCTTATGAAAAATAACAAACCAAACTCTAAGAGACAGAGTAAGAAGTGAGGAAATACGAGCGAGATGTGGTATAGAGAAAATAAACCTGTGGACCAAAAAAAGAAAAATAGAATGGAATCAACACATAGAAAGAATGACAGAAAATAGAACAGAATGAATAGCAAGAGACAAATGCAGATAATATGCTACGCCGACGACGCCATAATAATAGCCGAAAATGGAGGTGACCTACAAAGATTAATTAAAGAATACGAAGATATGGCGCTCATATACAACATGGTGATTTTAACAGAGGAAATTAAATCGATATTGATATCAGCGGAACCGAGATGGTGTAACTGGTCGTGATTAAAAAATAATAGAACAAGTGATGGAAACGGTATACTTGGAAATCAAACTGTCAAGCTATGGCAAAGTGGAAGAAGAAGTAAAAAAACATGGCGAACAGAGCAGCAGGATGTCTCAACAATACAATCTGGAGAAACAAATACCTCAAAAACAAGAGCAGATACGGCGAAAAAGACTATTGGAGACAGGAGAAATAAAAGTCTTATGAAAAATAACAAACCAAACTCTAAGAGACAGAGTAAGAAGTGAGGAAATACGAGCGAGATGTGGTATAGAGAAAATAAACCTGTGGACCAAAAAAAGAAAAATAGAATGGAATCAACACATAGAAAGAATGACAGAAAATAGAACAGAATGAATAGCAAGAGACAAATCGCCAAATGGAAGAGGATCAATGGGACGACCGAGGAAAAGATGGTCAGACAACATCATTTGATGCCAAAAACCGAAGTAAAACAGGCATGAGCCTATTAATAAAGCAGGAAGCAGGATTTATTTACCTTGATTATACATGAAAATTGAGTTTATACAAGCATGAAGATTAGTAAATATAAGTCAAAAACTAACATTCATTAACATGATACAAGGAATAAAACGGTGTCTGTAAGCTCTCGGTGCAGCATCAATAAATCGAGATCAATGCCTTTTTACCAAAATTAATACGGGTAAACCAATTTTGTACAATGAGTTGTAATAAAACGGTTTTGATTTGTTTTCTCAAAAATGAAGTGAGATATAAAAAAAATACAAGAAGCAAGGAAGTTGTAGTTTTAGATGCTTATTCAAGCAGCAGATATTGAAGTTACATAAGAGGCAGTGGTGTACATTTTATTGCCAATAATATTCGCTGAGATGCCTCCAGGGATGCCAATGGTCCTAATAGTTTTAATCTAATCAGAGGTAAATTGATCTCTTAACATAACAAATGATATTGCCGAATTTCAACAGACTCGAGTAAATACTTTTTAAGATATTAATAAAAAAAGATTTATTACCCTGTATCTTGGAAACTCTGCATTTCCGGGCCCATGTTTACGGAAACTTTTTTTCATATTTTTTTAGCAGGAAATCACCCTCTTGGTCTACTTTTCGAATACCGGGCATACAGAATATCTTAACGTTCGAGAACCCAACGTACTCACAACAGAGATAAAATTCTACAGTTTCTCACCTCCGCATTCCACATAGCGGACTAACTAACCTCAGGTCGGGCGAAGTGTAAACTTTGTAATTGGAGGAAGTTAAATTTGTAGTACAACCGCTTCCGCCTTCTCGTTTACCTTTGTACCGGAATATATTCAACCGCTCACATTTAGACACTAGGAAAGGCATACACGATATGAGATACAGTTGTCTTTGAACGCTTTAAATTAAAGATCTTTGTTTGGTGAGACAACTGTAGGATAAGACGGAAATTTCGAAAAATCACCTAAAAGCTTATACAGGGTGTAAACGTTATGATAGTCATTATTTAAATGTGTGATAGAGGGGGTTAGCAGGAGCAAAAAGTTTCATATAACACGGGGGTCAAAACGGGACTTGGATAATGTTCATTCGAATACTGAATGACGCGTCTAAAAATGTGTGGTGGAGCCCCGTCATGAAGAAACCTCAAATTCTGTCTCCGTTGTAATGACATGCTGTCTAAGGTCTGTTCCAAAAGTTCTGGTAGGTTATTGGCTAGAAAGCTAAGGTATCCTTCTCCTGACAACTTTGGGGGTAACTCGAAAGGGCCAATTTCCTGATCGTCAAGAATACCCGCTCAAATATTTATTTTAAATCGTTGTTGGAAATGACCTTCACATTCACCACGTGTGAGTATTATGGAAATTTAATATCCCGTCTCGCGTAAAAGTACATTCGTCCGCCGCTAGAATGTTTTTAAAAAAAATCAGGATTTTCAATGTTTTGTGCAAACATCACTGACAGAATGTTAGTCTGCGAGAATAGTGTTCTGGTAACAAGACCTGCACTCGTTGTACATGGTAGGGATAATGGAAATTTTTCCGTAGGATTCTATGGACTATGGTATGCGATAGTCCTACGCAGCGGCCTAATTCCCGAGTGCCGATATCTGCATTGATTTCCACGATATTTAAAATTTGTCCCTCCTGCTCTACGGTAACCTGTCTTTCACGAGTGCGAATATTAGTGGGCTAAACACTTCCTGTATCTCGAAGTCTTTGGTACACTTGCAAAAATGTCCTTCTGTCTTGGTGTACCCGTTGGCGAAATCTGTTGCGATAAATTTGAGCTGCAAGATTTGAATTCTGACGAGCTTCACCGTAAACTAACAACATGTCGGCGAACTCTTGATTCGACAACATTGTAAATAAACACGTTCGACGTATGCGAACAATATCTAACCACTGTTGCCGTTTGCGATCGATTGCCGGTTCGCTATGAGTGATGAATGACCGACGCGCTGTTGTCATCTGTGTTTTAAATATATAATTTAATGAAACTTACTGACTGACTACAAATTTTGGCATAACTTAGAAAAACTTAATGCTATTTATTTGTTGATTACCCAATTTAAACAAGTTTTAGATTAGATTATAAAAATTAGTATGATTGTGGTGATTGTGGTCGATATGAAACACTTAAAGTTGTAAACTATAAAGCCATGTAGACAAAAATCTATTGACTTTTGGACCATGGGTCATATGAACCTTTTGAATTGTTTTGACCCCCCCCCCTCTATAACCCATTTCAATAATGAAGAAGAAGATATATCTGAGACAACTCCATTTTTTACAGTAAATTATTGGACAGATAAAATACCGAAATATGGGACTCCGAGTAATTTCCACTCCCGTTTCATTGCTGCAGTTGCGTCATTGGCCAACATTTAACATTTAAACTAGTTAAAAATTAGATAATCATATAGTACTCTTAGCATCAAATATACTGAGATATATTGAAGGAGATCCTCATGTTAATACAAGAGTATTATTCCGGGAGTTGGGCATATCACCAACAATGGTTCAAAATATTTTGAAGAGCCATAGGTAAGTTCAAATGGTCATCAAAATATAGGGATTCATTCAAATTTAGCTTTTTTCAATTACCTTTAGTAGTGACGAGAGTGTCAATCTGAACAATATGCATCATTGCTCTGCAGAAAATCCGCATTGGTGGCGTGAAGTTCTGCACCAAGAGCGTTGGAGTGTGGCATACTTGGAGGCAGGATTATCGAGCCATATCTTTTCGATCGATCCCTAAATGCCGTTCTTGACTTTTTGTATAATCGGTTACCGTTATTGTTGGAAATATGGCAAAACCTGTTTTGCAGTTGGATGGTAGTCCAGCACAGTTTGCTTTGCTTGTGCGAAAGCATATTAATGTAGTATTTCAACAGCGGCGGATTTGAACAGGAAGTTTGTTTTCACGGCCTTCGCGATCACCAGACTTAACTTGTCTTGATTCTTATTTATGGGGACGATTAACATACATCGTGCTTCAGACTCAACCTACAGCCAGAGAAGGTATGAAAAAGCAGATTCGTAATGGAATACGTAGCATACCGAGAACCGAAGTTGAAGCTGCAGCTTTGTCTACCCATGAGAGGCTTCAGGAATGAATACAGCGTGATGAGGGCATTAAAAACGTTACTTTTTCGGATCGATCCCTTTTTAATTTCTTTGGCCTAAATTTTACGTTAGGAACATAATATCGAGATGCGGTTTTCGCGAGCTTGTTAAGACGTCATTCAGCTACTTTTTCATGAAAAAAATCATACTAATTTTTTGGGAAAATCAACCATTTCTCTCGGAATATCGGAGACAGCCCTCTAGCGGCCACATGTGAAACAAACAAAACTTCAAATCTTATAATTGTATCTTATTAAATTATTTGTAGCCCAAGAACAGCTCTTTTTAACTAGCCCAAGAATGTTAAAATCGGCTTACCCATTTCTTACGGAATATTTTGAGTACCCCACCACTTTATTTTTAAAGATACAGCAAAAATTGTTGAACAAAAAAGATTCAGAATACACTGATAAACACGGGGTTTGTAAAATGACAATTTTTGTGTGTATCTTATGTATCTTGAGACCCTTAAATCAAATTTAAAAGCAGAATTTTTCTATCACCTATATTCGGTAACATCTGCTTTTATGAACTACAATACGTAACATCTCATATTGCTGCATTTCTCGGCATTTATGCGATACGCACATATATAATGTTAAAACTTGTCTATTCCTGATTATTATATGCGAGCTCTATGTTTAGAGAGCATATTGCCTTTATTAGTAGACTAATAGCAGCCGAGTCATTTACGTTTTCTGTGTTGAAGAATGCTGAGATGTTCTGAGTTCTGTCAATTTTTGTTAAAACGGTGTGTTGTTTTTAGTTTATTGTCTTCGCGACCAGCTTTACGGACAATGCCTATAAATTATGTAAATAGTGCGAACAGTCATTGTTATGTGTGCGGAGAGCTAACTTTTAAATCCCAAAAACGTACTTTTACTCCCCTTGTGTTGAAAGCCTACGAACTTCATTTTGGAATTCAAGTTGGCGACCAAGATAAACTGTGGGCCCCTCGTATATATTGTAAGCTTTGTGTAACGTTCTTAACAGGTTGGTGAAGAGGCGATAATCATAAAATGCCCTTTGCGGTACAGAGACAACCGAGAGACCATACTACTGATTGCTGTTTTTGCCTCACAAATATTAAAGGTATTGGAACAAAATCGAAACATACTGTTAAGTATTTTAGTTTACCATCAGCTTTGCATTTGATCACACAGGGCGAACTTAATGACTTAATTCGAGTATTACATCTGTCAGAATCTCAGTCAGAACTTTTAGCGTCAAGATTAAAAGGATGGAATCTTCTCCACGGTGATGTTAACATTACTTTTTACCCAAAACGGCAAAAACACCTCACACACTGTTTCCGTCAAGAAAGGGAGTTGATATATTGCTCCCATATCAACAATTTGTTTGACGCGTTATGACGGAAACATGATCCAAATGATTGGCACCTGTTCGTTGATTCCTCTAAGCTTAGTTTAAAATCTGTATTGGTACACAACGGTAATAAATATCCATCTGTACCTATAGCGCACGCAGTTCATATGAAGGAATCATACGAAAATATGCGAGTTCTGTTAAAGCATATCCGTTATAATGGAATGCAACTGGGATATCCCAAATATTGTTGTTTTATTTGTAAATGGGACAGTCGTGCGGGAGATCGTCATTATGAACAAATGGAGTGGCCACTACGTCAGGTATTAACTCCGGGCCTCAAAAGCATTGCCCATGAACCACTAGTTGATACCAAAAACCTTTTCATATTAAGTTGGGACAGATGAAAAATTTTCTGAAAGCTATGGATCGAAATGAAAGAGAGTTTCTGCATTTAAAACAAACATTTCCGAGAAAATCATGAAGGATGATGTATTTGACAGTGCTCTAAATGAAACTGAATTACGAGCTTGGAATGCTTTTAAATCAGTTACTGCAATTTTTTTAGGCAATGTGAATGCGGACAATTATAAAGATATTGTGAGTGAACTAATTAATGCTTATAAAGAAATAGGATGTAACATGTCTCTAAAAATTCACTTTTTGGATTCTCATCTCGATTTTTTTCCGGAAAATTTAGGTGCGGTTAGTGATGAATATGATGAACGGTTCCACTAAGACATTTCTGCTATGGAAAAACGGTATCAAGGCAAATGGAGTGACAATTTGCTTACTGATTATTGCTGGACATTGTTAAGAGATATACTAAGTGACATATAAATCCGAACACCCAGTTTAAATGGTTTTATTTTAATAAAATTTTGTATAAGTACTTAATGAAGCATAATAAGTAAATGATAAAAATTTCAAAATGATTGCACTGCTTTGAAGCCCTTTGACCTTTAATAATGTGTGGATGCACCCTGATGTGCTACGCATTCTCCAACGCGCCTAGGCATGCTTCTGATCAGGTAGCCAATGTCCTCCTGTGGTATCTCATTCCAGGCAACCACCAACTCCTCTCGAAGTGCTTCTAGAGCCGGAGGAGGACGTTGCAAATTGAGCAATCTCCTACCCATCATATCCCACACGTGCTCAATTGGGGATAAGTCGGGAGATCTTGGTGGACATGGTAACAATGTGACATCATTATGTTGAAAGAAGTCTATTGTGACTCTTGCAACATGTGGTCGGGCATTATCTTGTTGTAAAGTTGGATCTGCCAGGGTGTCAAGATAGGGTAAAAGATGGGGTTCTAGAACTTCGTGGATATAACGCTGCGCGTTCATGTTACCTCTGATGAAGATTAAAGGTGACCTGGAACCATAAGCTATAGCACCCCAAACCATAATTCCAACAGTGTGATGAACATGTCTTTCAACAAAAAACTGTGGATTCCGCCTTTCACCACGTCGCCTTCTAACCCTGGCACGACCATCGTGCATGCCTAAACAAAATCGAGACTCGTCACTAAAGACATTCCTGATCCCAGAGTGACCGTTGTCTGCACCACTCAAGGCGATTACGTCGGTGTTCTCGAGTTAAAGGAGGACCCAGTGTGGCCGGTATGAAAACAAGCCAAAACTTCTCATTCGTCGGTAAACACTTCGCATGCCAATAGGTCTTCCGTGTTCTACAAACCATTCATTTGCAATGGACCTGGTAGTGGAGAAACGGTCCCTTATGGCCAATAATCTTAGGCGGCGATCTTCACGGTCTGTTGCTCTACGGCGGCGTCCAGTACCCTTTACTCTTTGCGTACGGCCTTCTCAAAGCCATGCCTGTCAACAGCTAACCACAGTGTCTACACTTCTTTGCACTCTAACTGCAATTGCCTGAAAAGAAAGTCCAGCTTCCCGAAGTCCCACTATACGGCCCCTATCAAACTCACTAAGTTGACGAAATCGTACAGGTCTCCGTACTCTAGGCATCGTAACCGATCGTAAAGGATGTCAAGAACCAAAATCCGCCAACGTTGATTCTTACTGCGGCTGAAATATTCATTTTTAGAGCGTTAGTGAATTAGAAAAAAGCAGTATAAAAACCGGAATGTCCAACTGATAAGGCTGAAAAATTTTTCACTTGTTATTTACAGTAAGATAAATACATTCACCAACTTTTATTAAAATAAAACCATTTAAACTGGGTGTTCGGATTTATATGTCTCTTAGTATACTTCGGGAGCAACATATCGCCGTAAAACATCGATAACAACATTCTGGGATTAATGTTTATTCGAGTGTTTATTAGTACTCTTACACACATATCATTATATTTTCCGAGTATAAGCAACAAATGAAATGCCTTATTGCAAGAAAACCGGGGGTGATAGAAAAAATCGAATGCTACTTCCTGCTTTTTGGATACTTTTTACATAAAAGCCACCTTGTTTTGCCCATGTTCCAAAAACATATTTTAATTTTGTTCACCAGTGTTATCTTCGAATTTAAAGATCGGGTATTTTTTTTGTTAGGTTAATATAGCGGAATGCATAGAAACATCACTTTTTTAGATTCAAGATTACAGTTACGTCCACTAGCGGCCATTTCAGAAACTTGAAAATATTTTCCAGCTTCTTCTCTCGGCTGTTTTAGTAATAACTGTTTTAGCCGCAGGCCTCTATTATGGATAGGTTCCCAGATGCAATACGTCGTATTCTTAGTTACTCATCCTATACAAAAACGCTCCACTTTGACAGCCCAGTCCCCAGACCGTTATTATCAAAAATGGTGACCCTTTTATTTGGAGTGGTTGACATCAGACTTGGGTCTTTTCGCGAGTTTATATCTTGAGTCCAGTGTTCCTGCAAAATTTTAGTATTGCAAGAGGGTCTCCAGATTTTTATTATTATTTTTATAAATATTCAGTGGCTATTGATGTTTGTAGGTGCTTGTTTGTACCAGTTTTATATCTGCTGCATGATGATAGTAACTTTATATTTCGGGATTATGAGACACTCATAGGTAACTCCAAAGTGAGATATTACATCATCCCACATTTCATTTAAAAAATTTTCCATATGGCCCATCTTCAAATACTCAACTGTTACTTTCACGCTTAAAATTTTAGCTTGCTAATTTGATCTGATCGAAAAATAAGTATGGGGTACCACTCATGCAGTCAACTGAACGATGAGTTTTTTTTTGCGAAATACTGAAATAGAACGTTGTTTATTATTATTTAGTACAAACGTCCGAACTGGCGAATTCCTACCATCAGCATTAGCTAATGAACAATTAAAGATTAGGAAAGCTTTATCCCACTTTCGTTTGGATAAAACCGAAAGTGTTGACACTTGAGGCTCCGGTACATGAACCTTCCATCAGTCCTCACTCGCTCCACCACTTAAAACGCTTTCAAGTGTCGGTTGACAAATGGACCTAGCGCCAGACGCGCTCGAAATCCGCCTAATGAATAAGGCAAAACAGAGAACGTACCAGTTATAGCACACTTTTGGCCGGTTCAAATAATTCATGCTTGAAGTAGGTCATACCCAGAACACATTAATAACACATTTGACGAGTATGGCCGCAGCTCATCAATCAAAACTAATATGACCTTGGATAGAATTCTCTCTACAAGAAATATATGAATGAAGACTGCCATCTGCGACTAAACTATAGATATGAAGGGTACCAGGGAATAACAACAATAGTCCATCCGAACTTACTTAGGTTGGAAAGCAAAATTGATGAAAAATAATCCGAAAAGAATGTCTTTGCTAAACAGTGTGCTTATTGGTAAAATAGATTTTAAAAAATTAACTTTTATTCAAAGCTAGTAACGTAACAAACAAAACATGATGTTCATCTCTGGACTCGTGCCACTTTTCCCCTGCTTTAAGCGTCTATTGGCGGGTCATCGACATATTCATCACTGCTGTCTTCTGGATGATCAAGAGATATTAACTGTTGATAAAATGCCCTGGAATCTGCTCTCTCTAGAAATTTGGACAGATCCTGCAGATCCTTCCATTTCTTACTTTTAATTGGGATTGAGCACTGGTAAAGTTTTCTCAATGTTTCCTCTTCTCGTTTTTGTTGATCTTATTGCGTCTTTTTTAGATTCTTCCGAATTACCTTATCAAATTTAGAAGTAGCGTATAGGCCTATTTATGTCGAATTGTGAAAAACGCGAGGATTCTGTTTACAAAAGTTGAGCATCCTGACTGTTCGGGTTGGAAAGGGGCACTTCTTTGGATAAAAACGTACTCCAATCTTGAAAATCAAAATTTTTGCCACAATCAATGACTTCAAATGGTGTAGGTTTCACACTGCAATTTTTCAATTCATCTCTCCAGTCATCCGGTAGGGGAGACCGGGGCGGAATGGGGACCGTAACATTCAATTTCAAGTTTGGGTGGGTAAATGATGTTACAGAAATTTAAAAAGGTACATAATGATCTATTGAGGTATCATGAACATGAAAACACAAACAAATATGAAAATAAGGCTAACAGTTTTTTTATGTCATCAACATAAACAAAAAGTGTCTTTTACTCCATTCTGCCCCGTCGGCGGGGCACGATGGGGTACTCGGGTTTACAAATGTCACAAATCAGTTCTGACTCGTCGTCGTCACTATCTATTCCCGCACAAGATTAATGAGCCCGCTTTTTACACTGTATGAAGAAATCCAACATTCAGTTGATGTTGAATATTGGTCGTTACAGAATAAACATAATGTGTCTTCTCCTTCTTCCTCCTCGGAGCTTACTCTAGCTTCTATTATCTTTTGCTTCTTTGGTCGAGACATCTTTTCTGTTTCCCTCTTCTGCTTCTGACCTAAAAGATTTTTTTCACTTTGTTTTTCTTTGATTTTTCTAATACCTCAGTCAACTCTGCTTTATACGGTGACTCTGTAATAATAGTGGTTTTGCCTCTCTTTCTCTGCACTCGCTTAACGGTTGTCGTTAGTTTTGGTACTGGCATAAAAGCTTCCGGAGAAACGGCTGGATAACTAGAGGTGATCACTTTTTTTATTGGTGCAATAGGAGTGTCAGACATCCAGGGTAAAGAGCCATTTTGAGTTTCGTTGCTAGTTTCCTTTAGTTCTCTGGTAGGTGGGGTTGAGGGATCATTGAAGGAATTATTTTCTGGAAAATCATCGACTTGAGTTACTTGAGTAGGGGCAATTTCTGTCTCAGCAATGGGAATATTAGTTGTCTCGGCTGGTAAAAAGTCATCGTCAGTGAAAATCCCCTCGTTTGTTGGCCAAATACCAGTTTTTTCAAAGCTTTTAGCGCGGTTTTCATATTAGCGGCGTTAATAAAAGCTTGTCCAAACAAGGTTGAAATTTGAAATAAAGTAACAACCTTACCTGGGTTTGACCGCAACCATCTTCGCACTTCATCTTCGTAGTATAGACTGAAAGGTCTCATAAATGCCACATCTAGAGGCTGGAGCCTGTGCGAACAGTGCGGTGGGTAACATAATAAAATAACGCCATTATCTCGAGCCAGACCTATTACATCGATGTTTTTCGTATGAGATGCATGTCCATCAAATAGTAAGAGCACGGGAGTTTCTTTTTTTGCACCAGAAAATTTAATAAACTTCTTGAACCATTCGAAAAACACTTCCATAGTCATCCATCCAAGCTCCAGGTGGCAAGCCAATTTCAAATTCTTGTCTCTTCTTTTGTCGCGGGAAAATCAACAGGGGGGGCATGAAATTTCCCGCAGCAGAGCAACAAATTTCTGCCGTTACTGTATTGCCACGCTCAGCAGAAGTCAATACGCCTACCTGACATTGTCCTCTATTTGCAATAACCCTTGAATGCTGCTTTGGAATCACTGTAATGCCAGTCTCATCGCAATTATAAATTCTTTCACAGGTAATTTTTTTCTCAATAATAACTTTATTTAATAATGTAAAGAACTGCTACTCGGTTAAATCCCATGGCACGTGCTCCAGAAGTAGCCTCAGGCTTCCTCAAACTTAACTCTGAATGACGCCTCATAAATGAGTGAGCCCAGTCTTCTCCCGCCATTTCTGTATCTTTGTTAAATGGATGCTCACAACCATTCCTAACTGCTAATTGATAGGCTAGCTTTCTGAGTTCTTTTAATGTTAAACCAAACAATCTCTTTTGCATATCCTTTAAATATACAACTAGTTCTACCTCTTGGTCTTGAGTAAAAACACAGTGATATTTGCCAGCGGTTTTATCAATCACAGAATTTGGGTCTCCTTTTTTGATGTAGTGTCTTCTCAAATGTGTTTTTCTTCAAATTATTACTTGCGGACTGCCTAGTTTGTTCCGTGTGGGAATTTAAGGTAGCGGTAAGTGAAGATATATCAGCTTTTAAGGAATCACATTTACTACAAGTATCTTTTCGTGGATAACCGAATGATATATTGAAGTTGTTTTCAAAGATTTCTCTGAAGAATTTAGAGGAAATCTTGTTTTCAACTTTGCCAATAGAATACGTTTTGTGTAATTTTGCGATATTTAGATTTTCAGGTAGGTAAACTTTTTGCGAATCTGCCAAAGAATAGTGAAATTTGCGGCATTTGAGGCCTTTAATAAACACGGTCTCTTTCTGTTTTGTGTTTTCTGAAACCTTGTGAAGTCGTGTGTTGTGTTTTCCACGCATGTCGATGGGCAATTTACCAGTTGCAACTAATGGGTCTCTTATGTACCGAACTCGATGAAGTGTAATCCCGTGTAAAGACAAAAAAGCCTTAAGACAAACTGGAGCATCACGTATAATTCCATTTTCAACCAATCGGACACAATAACTAAATGAAGCATTATTAAAAGCCTTGAACAGCAGTAAAACTGCGAAAACGTTCACAAAAACAATCATATCCAAGTTCGTGGGTAGTGGCGCGCAACGTTTTCATTGCGTCTCTTTGTCTTCCTGTTTCCATATGGACTGATGCCGTTTTTCCATAGACGCGCAGGGACTCATGCCATTTTTCCACGGCACAGGGAATCTTATAGCTGCTGTTTTGTGAACCTAGGCCCTTTTTACAATTTAAGAAGCTGACTACAAGATAGCATCAGGAAAATGCCACCAAAATAAACTGAAAGCTCAATTTAGATAAATAATGGACTATTGCCGTTCTTCCCCAGTACCCTTCATATGATAATAGTTGAAACCTCTTTAAGTAGTAATAATAATAATAATATTTATTATCTAAAATACAACTAAATTATTCTAAAATACAAATAAATTATTCTTAAGGAAATCTTTTAGACAAACAAACATGATAGAAAAACCCGCTGAGGCTGGTCTTGTACGCGGGTATGACCAACTGTATAAAAAATAATTTGTAAAAAGAAATATTTAACTTTAGATGTTATATAAATTTTCAGAGAATGTATTATCTGACACACTAAGAGTGGAAACAATTTCAGTTGATCATAAATTGCTTTTTTTATTTACTGTTCCATATTGAGTGTATATTCGGGACTATTTGTCGTCTCCGTTTGAAAGGGCATTATCGAGTATGTTGTCAAAATAGGGATTACTAACATCCTATAAGTATATCGTCAAAGTCGTTAAGTTGGCTTTTCATATTAATTGTGTCTTTTTTATATCTACAATTTCACGAGATCTTTTTCTGGGCATAGATTTATACAGTCTTTCGCTTTTCTTCTAAATGAGTATTTGGAGTAAATGAGTTTCACATCTTGTGGAAGCAGATTGTAACATCGAGGGCCTGAGTAAAGATACGATCTGAGCATGACATTTTTTTCTGTAGGTCCTAAATATTTAATATTGGTTCTATTAGACAAAAGAAATTAATTCTTTGACAGGTAACAAAATGTCACTTCTAATGAAATTACTTTTTTCCTCGGGAAAAAAATTAGTACTTTCTCCAGGGTACTGATGGCTGTTGTTGTTGTGGCAATTCGGAAAAATAAGCCAATAACACCGTCTCTGACAAAAAGCTGCAGGTTTTTTCGTCTTCCATTCCATGAATCTTGAATACGCGGTTTTGTAAATTTTCCGCGATTTAGCTGGCAATAATTTTTGTGATGCTACTTTGGCTACTTCAACTAATTCCGGTAGAGTCAGAGCAAACTCGGAATCAGACATTTTTTACTTTATGGTGTTAAAAATAACTTCTGAACAACCATTAAGTTTTTAAATCAAATCACAAAATTAATTTGACAGCTGTTTGATTACTTTAAAAGTTTCCATAGCAACGCAGATCTAATTGTCGCAGTACAACATATCGTACTTATTTCAAAATTCAAATTTTACATCGATAATTTTCTGACTTCAATATTGTAATAATATGATTTTTCATTATTAAATCGTCACAGAAAAAAGTAAAAAATGCTAGGTTTTAGCTAATAATTCTTCCCTTGTATAATAACTGACTATATTCTTCTCAGATCTAGAAGGCAGTAAAGCTTTAATTTGAAAGTATACAGGGTGTATCAGTTTATTGTTGCATAACTTTAAGATTCGATAGAACCTTTAAAATTAATGCATAAAGTCTATATAAACATGGGTCGAAAAATGCGTGGCTTCCGAAATACAGAGTGTTTAAATTTACTTTCTAAAATATTTCGAACAATATTTGATGTATAACAGTGAAAATTGGTATACAAGGGTTTTTTGGTACGAAAAAACGAACCATGGGCATAGTTTTACTGTAGCCGCTAGAGGGCGCTCTCTACTGTACCTGTAGTGTATTAAAATGACCAGAAATTTCTTCTTAGTGCAATTTTTTGCTTTTTGAATAAAAAAACTGATTCTTCGCACTTTTCAACATAAAAAAGCTCTCTTGTGAATTTTCGTTATAGCCGTTTTTGAGAGATTTCGATTTTTAAGGTTCGAGGTTTACATTTCGAGCAACTACTTTAGATTTTCTATATTTGTCCTAACTATCCAATAGCATTTTAGTTGTAAATAATTAATTTAATTTGTTAAAAATAATATTGGAAAATTAAACAAATTAATATTCTGTTTTTTTGTGTTTATTTGGAGTTAGGAATTATTGCAGTGTTTAAAAACACAATCTAAACGATCATCTTAATTACTTGTAATGCCCAAATCGAAAATGTAAAAAAAATATTATTTTCCCATAAATAATTAAAAAAGCATCGAACCTTAAAAATCGAAATATCTCAAAAACGGCTAACTATAACGAAAATTCACAAGAGAGCTTATTTATGTTGAAAAGTGCGATGAATCAGTTTTTTTAGTCAAAAAGCAAAAAATTGCACTAAGAAAAAATTTTTGGTCATTTTAATACACTACAGGTACAGTAGAGAGCGCCCTCTTGCGGTTACAGTAAAACTATGTCCATGGTTCGTTTTGTCGTACCAAAAAACCCTTGTATACCAATTTTCACTGTTATGCATCAAATATTGTTCGAAATATTTAAAGAGAACTATTTTAGAAAGTAAATTTAAACACCCTGTATTTCGGAAGCCACGCATTTTTCGACCCATGTTTATATAGACTTTATGCATTAATTTTAAAAGTTCTATCGAATCTTAAAGTTATGCAACAATAAACTGAAACACCCTGTATATGTTTGGCACATGTTAATGAACCCTGATGTCATACCATCTGTAAACAGAAGCTGACAGCAGCGTAACCTGTCAAGCTTTTAAACATATAAACATGACTTCTACTAGTTTACCTAAAAAATATTGTAATTATCGGTATTGTATCGTCCGAGAATATAAAACACGTCGACAAAGACCCCAGCTGGGTGTCCAGGAAAATGAATTCACGCAACACTGTGTTTTGATTGGAGCATACCTTACGTGACATATTTTACATTTTACTGTTTAGATTTCATCGTCTCGCTTAAGTTGAACGTAAGTAGAAGTGTAAGAAGAAATACAATATATTATGAGATTATTCATAGGCTTACGATGCATGAGCCTAGTTTTGAATGACTTCTGAAAAGGAAGTTTATGTAAAAATGTATTATTATTTCTTTTTTATGTTTATCATCAGATGGACCTTAGTTACATAAAAGTCTTGATTTTCCTCAGCTCAGTAGCGCAGAAAACATTTTTACTTGCCGTTTCGCCAACACGAGTGGTTGGCATCTTCAGCAGATGTTCACACTTTGGAGTCCTGCAAGCTACTGGTAGCTACTCAGTAACTCACAGGAAAGCTTGTGGTTACTATCTTTACGAATCCAACATCCATGATTGGTTTTTTGTTCAATAAAACGATACGTTTTACGTTGATTGGTAGTTTTTTTGAAATATCTAAAGATGACAACGTTAGTCCACGAGTAACATACGGAACAAAGAAACGTTGGTTACAATTTGTATGACGTAACGTCATGGCCGATAATGTTTTCACCGTTTCGTATCGAAAATAAGAAATATAGTTTTCCAAAGTGATCTTATACATCACTCATGCGCGTTTAAAAATTGAAATATATATGTTTTCCTAAGGAACGTACTGTAAAAAGATGAGAGACTATGGTATGCGATACTCCTACGCGGCGGCGTAATTCCCGAATGCTGATATCTGCACGATCTTCCACGATATTCAAAATTTATTCCTCCTGCTCTACAGTAACCTGTCTTTCATGAGTGCTAATATTAGGGGACTGAACACTTCCTGTATCTCGAAGTCTTTGGTACAGTTATACAAATGTCCTTCTGTCTGGGTGTACCCGTTGGCGAAATCTGTCGCTATAAATTTGAGCTGCAAGATTTGAACTCTGACGAGCTCCACCGTAAACTAACAACATGTCGGCGAATTCTTGATTAGAGAACATTGTAAATCAAGACGACGACGTACGCGAACAAAAACAGAACAACATACTAACCACTGTTAGGGTTCTAACTAAAAAAGAACATAAAGGTTATTGATCACAGGGCATTTATTTATTGATCCTATGCTGAATGCCTGGAAGATGTTGTTTGAAATATCTTATGGGTTTTGATTATTGATTGTTGAGGTATAATGTTCAATACAGGGTGGCCAAAAACGCAAGACCTTATTTTTCTCAAAAAATTCAAATGACACGGTCTGTATATTTTCACACTTTTTGATACTACCTTTTACAAGGTTTTCTCTGATATGAAGGTTTTTGAGTTATTTGAAAGCATACATTGCACACTATTACTAATAAAACTGAAAGTTGGAGTTTATAATAAGAATGAAATGTGCTATATTGTTTATGTTAAAATGTGCCCCTAGATACCATATACGAGTGGCACGCTGTATATTTTGAGATGCGCATGAACTATACTATACTAAGTGACATATAGATCCGAACACCCAGTTTAAATGGTTTTATTTTAATAAAATTTTGTATAAGTACTTAATGAAGCATAATAAGTAAATGATAAAAATTTCAAAATGATTGCACTGCTTTAAAGCCCTTTGACCTTTATTAATGTGTGGATGCACCCTGATGTGCTACGCATTCTCCAACGCGCCTAGGCATGCTTCTGATCAGGTGGTCAACGTCCTCCTGTGGTATCTCATTCCAGGTAACCACCAACTCCTCTCGAAGTGCTTCTAGAGTCTGAGGAGGACGTTGCAAATTGAGCAATCTCCTACCCATCATATCCCACACGTGCTCAATTGGGGGTAAGTTGGGAGATCTTGGTGGCCATGGTAACAATGTGACATCATTATGTTGAAAGAAGTCTATTGTGACTCTTGCAACATGTGGTCGGGCATTATCTTGTTGGAAAGTTGGATCTGCCAGGGTGTCAAGATAGGGTAAAAGATGGGATTCTAGAACTTCGTGGATATAACGCTGCGCGTTCATGTTACCTCTGACAAAGATTAAAGGTGACCTGGAACCATAAGCTATAGCACCCCAAACCATAACTCCAACAGTGTGATGAACATGTCTTTCAACAAAAAACTGTGGATTCCTCCTTTCACCACGTCGCCTTCTAGCCCTGGCACGACCATCGTGCATGCCTAAACAAAATCGAGACTCGTCACTAAAGACAATACTGCTCCATTCCTGATCCCAGAGTGACCGTTGTCTGTGCCACTCATGGCGATTACGTCGGTGTTCTCGAGTTAAAGGGAGGACCCAGTGTGGCCGGTATGAAAACAAGCCAAAACATCTCATTCGTCGGTAAACACTTCGCATGCCAATAGGTCTTCCGTGTTCTGCAAACCATTCATTTGCAATGGACCTGGTAATGGAGAAACGGTCCCTTAAGGCCAATAATCTTAGGCGGCGATCATCACGGTCTGTTGTTCTATGGCGGCGTCCAGTGCCCCTTGCTCTTTGCGTACGGCCTTCTCGAAGCCATGCCTGACAACACCTAACCACAGTGTCTACACTTCTTTGCACTCTAACTACAATTGCCCGAAAAGAAAGTCCAGCTTCCCGAAGTCCCACTATACGGCCCCTATCAAACTAACTAAGTTGACGAAATCGTACAGGTCTCCGTAATCTAGGCATCGTAATCGATCGTAAAGGATGTCAAGAACCAGAATCCGCCAACGTTGATTCTTTAATGCGGCTGAAATATTCATTTTTAGACCGTTAGTGAATTAAAAAAAAGCAGTATAAAAACCGGAATGTCCAACTGATAAGGCTGAAAATATTTTCACTTGTTATTTACAATAAGATAAATACATTCACCAACTTTTATTAAAATAAAACCATTTAAGCTGGGTGTTCGGATTTATATGTCACTTAGTACATTTAAGACCGGCAGCAGTGAACTATTAGAAAGAGCAGTCCTTTATTAGTAAGTCGCCGCATTCAGTTCGTTTGTAAGCATCTTACAGTTCACGTGATGTAAAAAAATTTAAGACGAAACATCGAGTTGTGGACAGATATCGCGCTATAATTTACTATGACCTTAATGTCGGTTTAACTGAACATCAGTGCATCGAACGGTTACAACAATCATTTGGTAATGAAGCTCCGAGTGACTTCAGGAAACATTGCTAAATTTCAGCGGCTAATTGGAGAAGATTCTAGCTGCACATTTGCGACTATAGGGGAAACTCCTGGGGTAGGATCCTCAACACTGCACACCATTTAGCATGATCATCTTCATTTAAAAAAAGTTGTTGCGAGACGGGTGTCACATCAGCTTACTGATGACGCCAGCGCCACATCAAAATGCTAGAACATCCGCCTTATTAGCCAGATTTGGCAATGTGCGACTTCTGGCTCCTCAACAATTTGAAAAAAACCGCGTAGACGAAAATTTTCGTCCGAAGATGAAATCGATAAAGAAATTAATCAGTTTGTTGAAGGCATTCCAAAAACTGACTGGCTAGAAGCATTTTATTTGTGGAAAGTCAGGCTACAGAAGTGCATTGAACATAAATAAGCTCGTTTTCGAAAAATTGTTTTTAGTTTTCGTGTATCTCAGGATATATGTATAGTGTGGCCCTTGTATAATAGCCCATTAATATTTTCTTCCAAAGATTCTCTGTTTCTTTGCAATAATCTGTCCTGGTATGTTTGGGAGACCCTGTACATATGTTAGGGTTGAAAAGTACTGATAAGGAGCCCAACCGCCAAAATTCCCAACGCACTTTTCCTCGTAATTAAGTAACCAGTACGTTCGCTAAAGGTACTTAGATTAATCTACATTCATATTACCACATTCTAGTACGATGGCCCTATCTGCAGCATGGTGGATACGGAGTATACGCTCAAAGAAACGCAATATTAAAAATTCCAAAGAGGCTTTGCCTGCATACGGTGCATGGAAGTGTCACATATTATGTTCCAGGAAATGGGTTGTGTAAGAATTGGTTATTATTCTGTAGAAGCGAAGTTGTAGTTTCTATTAGATTTTGGAGTAGAGGTGATGCTTTATAAAAATTTATGTTTGTTTTGTTCTGTCTTCTTTGTTCTTACAACATATACTAAGTGACATATAAATCCGAACACCCAGTTTAAATGGTTTTATTTTAATAAAAGTTGGTGAATGTATTTATCTTACTGTAAATAACAAGTAAAAAAAATTTCAGCCTTATCAGTTGGACATTCCGGTTTTTATACTGATTTTTTTTTAATTCACTAACGTTCTAAAAATGAATATTTCAGCCGCAGTAAAGAATCAACGTTGGCGGATTTTGGTTCCTGACATCCTTTACGATCGGTTACGATGCCTAGAGTACGGAGACCTGTACGATTTCGTCAACTTAGTGAGTTTGATAGGGGCCGTATAGTGGGACTTCGGGAAGCTGGACTTTCTTTTCGGGCAATTGCAGTTAGAGTGCAAAGGAGTGTAGACACTGTGGTTAGGTTTTGTCAGGCATGGCTTCGAGAAGGCCGTACGCAAAGAGCAAGGGGCACTGGACGCCGCCATAGAACAACAGACCGTGAAGATCGCCGCCTAAGATTATTGGCCTTAAGGGACCGTTTCTCCACTACCAGGTCCATTGCAAATGAATGGTTTGCAGAACACGGAAGACCTATTGGCATGCGAAGTGTTTACCGACGAATGAGAAGTTTTGGCTTGTTTTCATACGGGCCACACTGGGTCCTCCCTTTAACTCGTAACAGTATTGTCTTTAGTGACGAGTCTCGATTTTGTTTAGGCATGCACGATGGTCGTGCCAGGGTTAGAAGGCGACGTGGTGAAACGAGGAATCCACAGTTTTTTGTTGAAATACATGTTCATCACACTGTTGGAGTTATGGTTTGGCGTTCTATAGCTTATGGTTCCAGGTCACCTTTAATCTTCATTAGAGGTAACATGAACGCGCAGCGTTATATCCAGGAAGTTCTAGAACCCCATCTTTTACCCTATCTTGACACCCTGGCAAATCCAACTTCCCAACAAGATAATGCCCAACCACATGTTGCAAGAGTCACAATAGACTTCTTTAAACATAATGATGTCACATTGTTACCATGGCCACCAAGATCTCCCGACTTATCCCCAATTGAGCACGTGTGGGATATGATGGGTAGGAGATTGCTCAATTTGCAACGTCCTCCTCAGACTCTAGAAGCACTTCGAGAGGAGTTGGTGATTGCCTGGAATGAGATACCACAGGAGGACATTGACCACCTGATCAGAAGCATGCCTAGGCGCGTTGGAGAATGCGTAGCACATCAGGGTGCATCCACACATTAATAAAGGTCAAAGGGCTTTAAAGCAGTGCAATCATTTTGAAATTTTTATCATTTACTTATTATGCTTCATTAAGTAAATTTTATAAAAATAAAACCATTTAAACTGGGTGTTCGGATTTATATGTCACTTAGTATACATTAGTACGCAACTAGTACAGTCCACGTATGGTTGTCAATTGATAAACGTTCAAAATGTTATGAGCTTCAATTTGTAAGTGTGCATAATTTCGCTATACCAAACCGCAGACGAAAGAGTCCAATACCTTTGTTTTATATTTTCAGTAATACAACAAGTCTGTGTTTTCTCCATCAAATATTTTTGTCTGTCTAACGGCTTATGTTTTTTGATGCGAAAATCGTTTTCGTATAGAAAGACAAAATGAGAAAACGAGCCTGTAAATGATTTATTCTCTGGTCACGGAAAAACCAAAGATCTGTAACTTTCTTCAGCCCTAACGTGCTTGACATTTTTATAACTCCCTCAAATATCGATCCAGTTAATGTCAAAACCTTTCGCACAGTGGCGTCTAACCAAATTACTTTATCGGGGCTGCCTTAAAAATGTCGATTCTATCTTTAAGATCGGCAATGCAGGTGTTGAGGAGCGCTGGGCATACCAAATATGAGCAGCCAATGCAAATTGGCCGAAAAATATATTAGTTTAAATGACTATATGGCTGCCCTGGCGGTCGACTGATTTGCAGTCACATTCCTTATTAGCTCCTTTGCGCAGGGTTGCAGGACTGTTACTTCAGCCTGAAAAATTATTCCCGAAAAACTCTCTGCTTAGTATTAATTGTGTTTGGTATAGTTTTAGGCATATTTGAATCTGTTACCTTTTTCGTTCTCTTGTAGTTGCTCTCTCTGCAAAATGTGCACTTTAACCATTTCATAGAATGAGCTCCGCCAGTGGGGTCGCTCGAAATATGATTTCTGCGTCGGTGGTTCGACAAAAAGTCTCAACGCGCCGTTAGGGAGATGACATGTTCAAATTGCTCCGCAACTGTTCCCCGTGGACGAAGCGCTAGATATTATTTTTCTTCGTGTCGCCTCGACTTGACGAAAAACGAAAAAGTGCTGATAAAAAACATCTAGACAGATCCGGTGATGCGACGGCTTTTTCCTGGAATTTTCGATTTCCTGCCCAAGAGCAACTATAGGCAGGTAACCACAGACTGTCACTCTTCTAAGAAATGTTCCGTGAATTCTAGTGTTGTATACAGGAGGAGGAGTTTTTAAACTGCACAGTTGATTATGGGTAACGAAAGGACAGCAAAACATGGCTGACAAACTGCTATTCTCTCAATTAGATGTTTGTTCGATGTTAGCACTATTCTACTGTTTTTGTTTCATTTCAAAGTTTTAGTTCAGCTTTGAGTTGAAGGATTTCGACGTGCTCTTTCAAATATTATCTCTACTGGAAAACTGGAAAAATAACGTCCAAACCGGCTTCTACAAAAAACATAAACATGCAGAAAGCCATCCATTGGTTTAATAATTTAGTAACTTCACCTGAAAGAGGAGAGTTTCAAGAATTACTCCATTTTAATATCACAAACAATTATTTATTGGCGAGTTTTTTCATGCTCAAAATTATCTCTCCAATAACCCCCCCCCCCTACCTGCACCAAGAGAGATCAGTTTCTTCAAAATAGGCCATGGAATCCCTCCTCCTAATAACAATAATTGCAACAACAGAATAAAATCTATCGATCAATTTATCTTCGTTGCTTTGTATATTTTAAAAAGTATGAATTTCATACTGCTTCTATCATTTTTTTAAATCATAGTAAACAATACCTATTTTTATTATCATGAAACTACAACGTCTCCTCTATAAAATAATCAGCTGAATAAATTTAGTGCGCTTTCACAATGTCAGTGTATATGTTAGTTACAGGGTTAAATGACCTGATTTATAGCGGTTTTATTGCAATAACTTAGAGGTTATTTGTGCGATTTGTGTGCTAGGAAATTAAACCTGTAAGTATTTTAGGGCTAAAGAAGCATCCAACGTTCATTCGTTTAGCGATATAATAATAATAATAATAATAATAATAATAATAATAATAATAATAATAATAATAATAATAATAGCGTTTATTGTCCAACAGTTACCCCATTTATAGGACAATTACATAAGCACAATTAAATAATATTCAGTGGTGTTAAAAAAAAGAAGTTATTTCAAATATAAATAAGCCATTCTAACTACTGAGTTAAGCGAACAAGTAAATATATCACAATGACAGCTAATAGGTACAATTTAGATGTTTACACATAACATATGTAGGAGATTTGACTAACAAGTTGGTCCTAGCTCTTGATAGCTTAAAAGTTACATAGTTGCGTGAAGAGAACGAAGGAACATTGAAATTAATCTGTGCCAAAATGACTGGGGAGTCAATAATGCTATTTAGCAGTTTAAAAAGGAATATGGCAGATGAAACTTTCCTTCTGCATTCTAAACTATGAATTTCAAAACGCTTACATAGTTCCATATTGCTAATGCCTTGCTCAGGGTAAACTCCTTCAGATTTGAAGTATAGAAACTTTAGAAATTTTCTTTGGACCCTCTCAATATCATTTATATAAGTCTGGTAATACGGATTCCATACAACACTCGCATATTCTAGTTTTGTACGTACATATGTAAAATATAAGACTTTTAAGGCCCTTAAGTTATCAAATCGCTTACAGTTCCTGACAATGAAACCGTAAGACTTAATGGCTTCCGAAACTTTCCACGAAATATGAGTAGTAAATGTTAATTTATGGTCATATATAATACCCAAATCTTTGACTATATCGCTTCTTTCCAGCACCACACCATCGATATTATAGTTGAATACACGAACATTTTTCTTTCTGCTATAGCTAACTACTCTGCACTTACTTATATTTAGATGTAATTTATTGAGATCGCACCAAATCCTAACACTACTTAACTGCATCTGTAAATCTAAGCAATCCTGCACGTCACTGATTGATGAATATATCTTCATATCATCTGCAAAGCATAACTGTTGACCATTCATACTTTCACAAAGATCATTTATAAATAATAAAAATAACAATGGTCCCAAGTTGGACCCCTGGGGAACACCAGATGGGGCTAAGTAGGTTTCAGATTTGAAGCCATTATATTCAACAAATTGTTTTCGCTCTGACAAATACGACCTGAAGAATGTTATAGCGCTAAGTGAGAGACCAAAGTGACCAAGTTTCATCAACAAAACCCCATGATCAATTTTGTCAAATGCCTTTGAAAAATCCGTATATATCACATCAACTTGGCAGTTATCATCTAGAGCTTCAGAAATATATTGGGTTAAAATAACCAAATTGGTGACTGTAGATCGGTTGCTGACAAAACCGTGCTGTTTTTGTGATATTTGATTTTTTATTAAAGGATACAAGCGATTGTACAAGTTTATTTCAAAGACTTTCGCAAAAATGCATATAAGAGAAATTGGACGATAATTCTCGACATCTGATTTTTCTCTATTTTTGAAGACCGGACAAACTTTGGACACCTTCCATATATTCGGGAATATATTAGATTTTAAGCACATGTTGAATAAGAGAGTAAGTACACGAGAAAAAGCTCTAGCACAGTCCTTTACAAGGAACGAAGGAATACCATCAGGACCCGAAGTCATCTTATCCTTTAGCTGACTAATGGCTAAAATAACTTCGCTATCCTGGATAGGAGCTAAAATTAGATGGATGTTATGGTTAACGTGCTCAAGGATATCAACGTTTAAGTCTGATTGGTGGTAAACACTGCTGAAAAAGTTAGCAAATACATTGACAATCGACTGAGGCTGACAGTACGTATTATTTTGATACTTCATTTCGCCAGGAATTCGTGATGTACTATTTTTCATGTTCGTGAACGACCAAAATTTCATTGGATTGCTAACTAAACTATTCTGAACATTCTCCATGTAGATATTATACGCCCTCTTTATTTGAGATTTGATTGAACGGCGCAGTCTCTGAAATTCTACAAGATCTGACTGATGTCCAAGCTTAGCAAACCTTTTCCTGTATTTAGCTTTTTGTTTAATACTTTTAATAATATTGGAATTATACCAAGGTGGATACTTGTGACAATAATTTTTGTATACAGGTATATGAGTATCAAAAGTGCTGTACAATTTTTCATAAAAACGATCTACTGCGATATCTATATCATCAGAATTCACAGTCGAACTCCAATTTATTGATAGGAGTTCTCTATACAGTGAAGGAAAATCGGCTTTTCTAAAATTGTATACCTTATTCGTTAAATTGTAGCGAAATTTAGCCTCCCTTGCAAATAAATTTAGTATACTAATTAACAGTGCCGGATGATGGTCATCCTCAGGCACCATAGGCGTGGTGTCATGAGCTACTACACAAGAGTAGTGAGATATGACCAAATCAAGCAACCGATTTAATCCATTTCGGACGTCGTTATACTGTCTGAGATTAAACAAGGCCATATAGCTAAGTACAATTTCTGTCTTAGCATCAGAAGGGTTGTTCACAACAAAATGTGGGACATTAAAATCACCCACTAGGATTGTGCTATTGTTGTTTAAATAATCCAGTTGCTCAAAACACTCAAAAAATGACTCAAATTCCTATAATAGCGGAAATGATAAAGACACGGAATGATTCGTGACCCTATTTTTCACATAGCCCATACTTTCATCCATTGCCGGGATTAATATCGAAGACTTCAGAATTTCCGAACTTACGTTTCAGTTTATTCAGTGCAGTTTAGGGTACCTTATCACAAGCGGTACACCTTATTGATAAAATTTTGTGCCATAGCTCAACTATTGAATGATAATTTAAACTGTCAGTCACGTTTTGAGTATTTTATATTTTTGAGGGGCCCTTCATCTGACAACATTTTTTGAAAGGATTTTTGAAAATTGAAAAAGGATGCGCACAAAATCAGATCTCCCTCTTATCATTGATTTAAAAGAGTATAGCTAAATGTTTATTTTGAAATAGTGCTAATCGTCATTCAGTTTGCTCTTTATAAACAATTATAATCTCAATTTTTTTACGTTGGCATATGTATACGCCTCCAGCCCTACTAACTCTACTCACTAATAAGGCACACTTCACTCATCATAGATATCCCCGGCCATTTACCCTTGAAATTCAGAAATATCTCTGTCACGTTTTGACAAAGCGACGTGGTCCCCTGATGGATGAGCGTCAGAGTCAACCATCGCTTTCGCATTGTTCTGGGCTGTGTGCACTATACATGGTGAAGGCCAATAACGTCAATCAGGCGGATTTGGTCATCGCAACGATCATATACGCCTGTAGGGATTTCTCCCAGGGAGTGATTTAATTATTTGCTAAGCATGTGCATAGCTTTTTTTCCTCAGAAGGTCTATCTTTTCCCAAGTATACTACTTTACGAACTGATGACAGCATTGGCTGTAAGACTGTACTTGACTCTGTAGTCAACTTACTTAACGCCATCATTTCAGGAAGGTATGCTGCCGTCATAAACTAGAAGATAGTATTTACGAATTCCACATTTTGAAGGGCCGGTGAGAACGTGTTGTAACCCTTCTCTAATTGTAACGTTTTAAGGGAAAAGAATGCTTTTGGCTTGTACCCGGTTAAAATTGACAATATTTTCTAACGAACTCATTAATTTCACCAAAGATGTCTATTTATAAATAAAGCATATACTGTTTCTTCAGAATTGTCTGAAATGCTGTTTCTTTAATTAATAGCACAGTAAGTACTACGCGATGTGATGTTGTTTATCGCCCGTCCGGCATATATATATATATATATATATATATATAATTAGGTGAAAAATTAAAGCTTCCGCCTTTTGTTGGGTACTTCGACAAAATTTAAGCAAAGGGGACCCTTTATACTTTTTTAATTCTCTCTAGCTTTCAATGGACTTTGCCATCATCATCAGGAGCTGCAATTACAATGATAACAGTAGCAACAATAGTGTAAAATGAATTTAAATTGACTTAACTTACAGTAGTATGTGAGGATGTTGCTAATTGTTGTTTACGTATAGGATGAGGGAAACGCCCAGTAACATGGTGAAAGCTGGATAGATGGTACAATGGTCAAAATTATATAAAATATGACAACAACAAGTTAAAAACAGATTAAAACTTTTTTAAAAACATGAAAGCATTACATCGTGAAGCCACTTGATGATGGCACAAAATGGTGTTCATGGAATAATGAGTGAGATGAACCCTTTGACAGAAGGCCGAAGGTTGTCAATGTCTGTGTAGAAAGATGGAACGAATTGTGGGCGTGTGCCAACGTAATCAAATCACTTCAGATGATGTGATTTTCAGAATGTTATGTAAGAAATTGTTAAACCGACCAGAGGCAGTTGAATTCAATATATTTTAATTAATGGGACATTAAATTAACAATTATTATTAAATCGTGAGAAGAAAATTATTAGAATTTGAGTGGAATGAAGTTTTTTGGTGGAATTGACCAAGAAACAGATTCCATTTATAGTTGTGAAGAGTCAAAATTTGGGGAGATATGTAAGTTCTCCAATTTTTCGCAGTTTAGCAAATATGAGTAAATGACACTCAGTTGCTTAACATCTGTCTTTTTGTTGATACAGTTGTTATTCATGAAAATGTGGGACATTTCCAGGAATAAACGTTTGGAAAGGTGTTTTTCTTTAATGGGACATTAAATTAACAATTATTATTAAATCGTGAGAAGAAAATTATTAGAATTTGAGTGGAATGAAGTTTTTTAGTGGAATTGACCAAGAAACAGATTCCATTTATAGTTGTGAAGAGTCAAAATTTGGGGAGATATGTAAGTTCTCCAATTTTTCGCAGTTTAGCAAATATGAGTAAATGACACTCAGTTGCTTAACATCTGTCTTTTTCTTGATACAGTTGTTATTCATGAAAATGTGGGACATTTCCAGGAATAAACGTTTGGAAAGGTGTTTTTCTTTATCAAGAACTTTGATACTTGTGTAATTCATAGAGTGCCCTGTTATGTTAACATGAGATGCTAGAGCGCATCTTTCAGGATGAAGCCTAGAATCACTTTTGTGTGATGTAATCCTTCCTTTAAGAGATCTGGAGGTCTGACCTATGTATATTTGGTTGCAGTTGTTGAAATTGACGGAGTAGACTGTGTTGGTTAAGCCAAGCAGCGGGACTCTGTCTTTCATTTTTGAAAAAATGCAGTTTATAGTGAGGACGGATTTGCAAGCAATTCGAAAGTTCAAAGGACTGCACAATCTGATCAGCTTAGGGGTCAGTTCCTTGATATAGGGCAGGACAGCAAAACCAGGTCTGGAGTCCGGAATGGTGCTTGTACTGTTTGAATTGATGCTATTGTTGGGAATTACATCAGTTCCATTATTAGGGGTTGTGCGACTATTACCTGCATCATCAGAGTTCGGCAAAATATTGGAAGGTGAACTAAATAAGATCTTGTTAATCAGACACTTCGGATAACCATTATTGATGAACAGTTTTGATAGTTTACGTAAATTTGAGGTGTGGAAAGTATTATCTGAGATGCTGACTACCCTTGTTTTCATCTGTTTTACCAAGTTGATTTTAATCCCTAGCTTATGGTATGACCTAAAATTGAGAAACCGACCTGAGGCCATAATTTCCTGGTACCAGTCTACCAATAAACTATTGTTGTTGGTGCGGATGAGTCTTGTGTCTAGAAAGGGGACAGACAGGTTCTCATCTTCTTTTTCAATGGTAAATTGGATGTAGGGGTCATAGCTGTTGAATTCTCTGACAATACCATCCAGACCTATGGAGGGGAGGCATAAAATAATGTCATCTACGTATTTTTTTATGAAGAAGAGGTTATAGGGTAGTGTCGGAATAACAGTATCAAGCAGATCAACCATGACATATTCTGCCAAAATTGGTGATAGAACAGATCCCATAGGTCAACCATGTGTTTGAGAATATATTTTGTTGTTGAAAGAGAAATAATTGTTATGAAAGAGGAATGTTATAATGTTGGTGAACGATTCTAGAGATATGTTGCAGTGTTGACTCATCTCATTCCAGTGTTTATTAATAGTTCTTGTACATGCATCCAGATAGATATTGCTTAATAGCGACACCACATCAAGACTGGCGATAATGTGATCGGCTGGTATTGGCAATCTGTTGAACTGACGAGAGACCTCAAATGAGTCTTTGATATAGTAATCATTATCTGCATGTGCTGATTTTAGTGTTGCCGATATTAATGAAGACAAAGCCTGGGTGGCTGAACCTATTGATGCAACTATAGGTCTTACTGAGAGTACAGGTTTGTGAATTTTCGGAAGTGCATAGAATTTAGGAGGGACAGAGTAGTCAAGGTTCTTTTTTGTTCTTGGGTTATTTGTCCAGTGCTGAGAAGTTCCTTAACAATGTCATTACTTTTCTTTTCCACTTTAAGTGTGGGATCTCTATTAATTTCATGGTATGATGGATCATCATTGATGAGATTGTTGCAAAGACCTAAATAGTGTTGTTTAAGCATTATCACTGTAACATTGCCTTTGTCAGATCTTGTAACCATAAGTTCAGAATGTTGTTTTAGAAATGTTCCAGTTGTTTAAAAGGTTGTGATAAAAGGAATGCTTTTTATTAAGATTGTTACTATGATAATAGTTAGTGATGAGGTTAGTGGAACGAGTTGTGAAAATGTTTCTTTCAGTGTCATCACTTATGGAGGATGCTATTGTGTCTACATCAGCTAGGATTGATCTAATTGGAATGTCATTGTTAACAATCGGCTCTACACTGAACTTAGGCCCTAGGGAAAGAAATTTTAAATTTTAAATCTTTAGTATACGAAACCTATGAAAAAGTTTTACAGTATCCTTACAAATATTCTAAATGGCCGACGAAACGTAATTAAAAATATTATGAATTCGGTGTGATTACATGATTCTCTTTTAGTACCTGATATCGCCATTGCTTTGGTTATAAATCAAAACACAGTATCTGTATGGCTTCTAAGCAAGAATACAGTAAGTACGGGGTATTTACTGTGCTGAAATTTATTGACGTGCAGATGCCGTATTCTAATTCAAGATGATAGTCAAAATTCTGGAAACTGTAAAAGAAAAATTTTAGATTTTCGGTATTTATCAAGATATATACTGCATTTTATCGAAACATGCTTCCACTATAGTAAGTATAATGATGATCTTTTGCAATTACTGCGTTCTGGCTTATGATGGCAGTATGACATACTGCATATTATCACATATATTCATGGGCAAAATAAAGGCAACTCGCGAAATGTGGTTAAAATCTGCACGTCATAACCATTTTTATTATGTGCTTCTTACAATCTTACCCCCGCTCACAGTAAGTGCTTTTACAAATCAAACCGACACTTGAAGAGCATTCAACAGAAAGTGAGTGTGAATGTAGCATAGCGTCTCGACCCTTCGCTTATCCCCTCCCTGAAATTTTCGCGTGATGACCCAATTTGATGGGAACAGAATGGAAAAGGGTGTATCTGGGTTAAGCATATGTATGAGCAACAACTTCACCGAACGAAACGTATTTGTTTCAGCAAGAGTTGAGGACACACTGCGCTCAACGGTTCTAGAACAATTAGGATAACGACGCCTGGCGAGAGTTGAACGAAAAGGGCAAATTTGCGACAGCTTAAAAGAATATAGAAGATAAAGCTTGAAAGAGCGGGAAAGTTAGTTGGAATGTGGAATTTCGCATATCTAAGAATAACATCCGCATAGACAGCATATAGGCAGCACCATCTATAAGACCCAACCCTTTCAAAGTATACAGGGTGTCCGCAAAGTTCGGGTTTTCCTTTACACGACGTGAAGATCTTGAAAACATAAGCAATTTTTCTTAGTACCATATACACCAAAGTCTTAAGGGAACCGAGATAAAGGGCTCTGCAACATCAAAAATATCTGAATACCGTCCTGTAGCCGCGACATCTCCGAGTGGTACTAGGACACTAGCTCAACCTGCCGACAGAACTCTGTCGGGGTCAGTGTGTCAGGTCAGTATGCAACCTTCAACCGACGGTTACGGTCACGTGCGTAGAGGTAATCGCGTAGACGAGGCTAGAGAAGTGCAAGTATCAAAAACTAAAGTGTGGCAAACGCTGCGTGAAGAGGGGCTGTATCCGTTCCACGTCCAACGTGTACAAGCCCTTCAACCTGACGATTTTCCAGCAAGAGTCCGGTTTTGTGAGTGGTTGTTGCATCAACATGACAATAATCCGGACTTTTTGAAGTGACAGATGAATCTACGTTCACGCGTAATGGGGTGAATAACTTTCGCAACACTCATGTTTGGTCAGTAGAAGATCCGCACGCTGTCCGTCGGGCACATTTTCAACAAACATTTTCGGTGAATGTTTGGGCTGGCATGGTGAACGGTATGCTCATTGGACCATTTATTCTCCCAAATCGATTGGACGGGATGCAATACCTAGACTTTTTACGAAACATTTTGCCTTCCTTGTTTGCCTGCGTCTGCTCGGTAGCGCATCAGCTGATTTCATTTTCTGTTGGAGCGTTATGATTTCGGGCAGAGACGTACTTAGCCCTTCTCGTCAACTGGAGAGTGAGTACTTTTTCCTTTATTTTTTCTTTACTTGGTCGCCCTCGTTTCACTACACATTGCCGTTGTTATTTCAAGGGTAGTTGTTTCTGAAAAGGAAAACCCCAACTTTGCGAACACCCTGTATATATATATATACTTAAATAATATAAATATACATGGACAAAGTCCTGAGATTTGTGATTTTGGATGTAATTTAGGTGTGCTAATTGATGATCATTTGAACGTTGAAACAGGAAAGCTTACATTTCATTGCAATAACTATATATAGTAGCCTAGATATCCTCAACCATAGAATAAAAAAACATTACGTAAAGCTTTGGTTTGGTCACATTTTAAGTAAGCGGATTTCCTTTACAGCCAGTAGGTTCAAAGTGTGTGTTGTTGCTTCATACAGCGCGATATAAAAGTCTTGGAACGGCTCTGTATTTTCTCGGGTGAGGTGTTTTCCGAAACGATATCAGGTCTTCAGTAACTTCCAGCAAGGAATTCAATGCTCACCTTGACCTTCAACTTCAAGGTTAATTTGTAGTCAACTTTATTTTTCCAAATTGAAACTCCTTCTTTTTATGCCACAAATCGGAAGAACATATAATTTTACGTTCAAGCGCAATTAGAATCTAGGTTCAGGATGATTACTAAAGGTCAAATGAAGATTACGTGTGTGCTGCTACGAAAGCCTCTATAGCTCTTACAGGATTGGCGATGAAAATAACTAGGGTCGGGTCTTTAGTAAATTTTGACGGGTGACCTTGGATTTGACCTTGACCTCCAAATTCAAGATCATTCCTAGGTAATTTTTTTCAAATAGATACCCGCAAGAACAGTATTGGTTAAAAATCAATTGTAAACAGCGCCGTAGTTCCCTTGTTAAAACTTTCCCAAAAATCTGACCTTGCGAGCTATTTCCGTGAGTATTCGCGTGAGATTTGTTTTTTCTAGCACCGCACATTTGGCCTTTATGTGACCTATAATTCTAATATACATTTGAACAACAAATTTTCGGCTCTCCGGATTGTCGTCAAAATACAGTTCAAGGTCTAATCCAAGATCACCACTACTTGTGAGAATTTACTAAAGATCTTACCTTACCAGTTATTTTCGTCACAATCTCTGCGAGATTTCCAGAGGGTTTCCTAGCAGCACATAGTTGACCTTAATTCTAACCTATTTGACCTCCAGCGGTCATCTCGATCTTGAATTTGAATGCATATTTGATTGTAAAATTTTTCGCTCTGCCGATTGCCAGCATCAAAAATAGGGTTTTTCATTAAAAAAGTTAAATTGACCTTGAGTAAGCTTTGACGAGGGAACTACAGTGCTCGTTACAAATGGTTTTTAAGCAATACTAGTCCTGCGGGTTTTTATTTATAAGAAATTGATATTGAAACAGCCTTGAAGGTGAGATACAAGTCAAATCCAAGACCACTCGCTAAAATTTACCAAAGAACTGACCTTGATAGCTATTTTCATCACTAATCCTGTAAAATTTATCGTGGTTTGCCTAGCAGCAAACATTTGACCTCCATTTGACCTTCAGTAGTCTTGGTCTTCAATTCGTACTTAAACGTAAAATCTTCCATCCTTTCGATTTCCGGTATCATAAATTGGGATTTCCGTTAAAAAAATGAAGTTGACCTCGAAATCACCTAGAAAGTGAGAATTAAGGTCAAATCCAATATAAACCGTTTAGTCCCTCGTTAAAATTTACCAAAGACCTGACCTTGATAGTTGTTTTCATTACTAATCATGTGAGATTTATAGAGGTATACCTAGCAACACAAATTTGACCTTTAGATAGCACCCTGACCTTGGATTTCAATTCGTATTTAAACGTAAAATTTTCCGCTCTTCCAATCGAGGGCATTTAATGTCGGGATTTGCACTGAAAAAAAAATAAAGCTGACTTTGAAATAACCTTGAATGTGAAGGTCAACGTCAAAACCAAGATCAGCGTTCACTTCCCCGTAAAAATTTACCAAAGACCTGACCTTGACAGTTGTTTTCATAACTCATCCTGTGAGATTTTAACAAGTTTTCCTAGCAGCACACATTTGATCTTAATTTGACCTTCAGTTCTCATCCTGACACTAGATTTTAATTGTGCTTGAACGTACGGTTTTCTGTTTGGTAAAATAAAGTTGAGCATGAATTCACCTTGAAGATGAAGCTCAAGGTCAAATTCAAGGTCACCGTTGAATTGCTTGCTGAAAGCTACTGAACACTCGGCCTTGATCTTTTCCAAAAATACCTTACCCGAGGATGTACAGAGCCGTTGCGGGACGTATGACAGTATATCAATGAAGTTCAATGGTTAAATACGGCAATTAGAAGATTTCTACTTCTGGATACTTTTCTTAACGATATTGCAAAATCGTTTAAAAATAAAATTAAGCAAATGACAACATACACTCTTGAAATACTAGAAATAAAGCTAAGTGCATTATTTATAGTCATTAAGCCGCATTTTTTTTAAAGCTTTGTATACAATGCGGTCAAGTTTTACAACTGTTTGCCCAGTGAAACGAAAACCACTAAATATAGATCCATTTTCAAAACAACAGTTAAACGTAAACGAAATGAAGAGTACAATCGAACCCATTACTAGTTTTCCAGCTACAAAAAGATTGGTTGTTGTATTGGACCAGGCTGATGTATATTATTGCCTTTTGAGTTAAATGTATAAATGAAACATTCACATTTCGTGTAGTCTAGTTAGTGTTTTAACCATTCCTATTTTGCTTTTGATGTTAGTATGTGATGACATACTATCATCAAAGCAGGTTAAATTAGAGTAGCCTTGAGCTAGGCTTCGTCTGCTTTTTGGAACAGTGTGTGTTTTTATGTTTTGTAAAATGCTTAATTATTTCATTAAAGACGATCTTCTATATATACTAAATGTCATAGAAAATGCAACACCAACTAGGAGTGCTGTAATTTTGAGCATACTTTTACAAGTTTAAGTCTACTGATAAAAAAAGTGCTGTAATTTCAAGCATACATTTACAAGTTTTAGGTCTACTAATAAATAGAAAGTGATTAAAATTTTAACTCGAAATTTCGCAAAATAGCTGTTAATGTTAATAATGTATTGAAGCTCCTCTGTTCGCTACACATTCGTTAAGTCGTCGCGGCATTGATTGGATTAGGTGATTGATGTCTTCTAGGCGTACTGCGTCACAGGCCATCTGAATTTGATTTCGCAGAGCCTAGAATGTTTGTGGAGGGTGCGGTACATGTTCGATGGGGGAAAGTTCTGGAGATTGAAGAGGCCACAGAAGCGTATTAACTTCGGGCGCCTCTAAAAAGTCTAAGCTAACGCGTGCGACATGGCGTCGTGCATTGTCCTGCTGAAAAACTGGATCTTACATTGTTCCCAAAAAGGGAAGCAGAGGTGGTTGTGAAACTTCGTGGACATAGGGCTGGGCAGACGTGCTACCTCGAATGAACACTAATCGTGACCTGCTGCCGTAAGCAATGGCACCCCATATCGTATCACCCACAGTGCGATGAATATGCTGTTCGATGGAGTATATATTTCACCACGTCTGTGTGCCCAAGCAGAATCAGGACTCATTGCTGAACACGACTGAATTCCATTCCATATTCCATTCAAGTTTCTCCCTACTCCATACCAATCGTTGCCAACGCTGCTGTAGGGTCAGAGCTAGTACAAGATGGAGACGGTATGAAAACTGTCTAAAATACGTTATTTGGCGATAAACTGTCCTCATTGTTATTGCCCTTTCGACAGCATCAAACCATTGGTTCATAACTGCCATTGTTGTGGAAAATGCTAGTTGCCTCAAATAATGATCCGGACACTCTGTAGTCTGTCTTGACGTAAGTACAGCTGACTCGTCAATTTCGGCTTTCTTGGAACCACGCTCAACAATATCCGACCCGTCTCAAACTCGGAAAGTTGAGCGTGTCTGCGAACTCTAGGCATGATAATGCAATGAAACAGCAATGAAACAAATAGAACCAACACAGAAAAGTCACTAAATATTAAGTAATCGCGTTCATATTGTTTGGATCCCGATATGATAACAAAAGCGTTCACAAAAAAAGTACGGCTCAGACTGCCTTCAACATTTTATCAGCGTATACTTCCATGGTAGCAAATATGCTTACAAGTTTTCATCAAAATTTAATAAATAATTCTGGGTGTTGCATTTTATATGTTACTAGGGGTGGATTTCACCAGGATTGTCAAATCAACAGTCGGTTATTCTCCACCTATAGGGTAACAGTCCGTCAAATACAGCGCATGAGCTTCAAGCAACAAATTTTAACAACCAATAGGTATGACATGTTGAAAGCAAAATACTGTCAAAGTATGAGATGACAGCTTGTCATTGAAACATCACCAGGTTATTGAATATTAAGAAATTACATATGGTTTAGCCAAAATTAAAAAACTGTTCGATTTTTTAATAAAATTCATGTTTTTATTTAATATTGTCGATTGTTTATTCATGTTTATATTATTTTCTTCAATTGATATGCGATTTTACGGATTCAACAACGCCTATTGTGTGTTTTTCCCTATAAACCTCTTGCAGATAGCCATTAAGCACCTACTTTCATCAAGTAGCTATACAAAAAATTTCATAGATATTGCTCGTTTCCAAACATTCATTCATTTACTTGCCGTTCATCAGTACCATTATAGCACCGTCGATCGATATCTCCACACATTCAAGATTTTTGATATCCATACATCCATAAAATCAAATATTTCTTGGTTGTTCAGGAACTGAACAAACATCCATGCTATATTTACAGCGATTAAGAAATACTCAAATATATTTATTTATTTATTTATTTATTTATTTCCAACAGGTGAAACCCATATACGGGCAACGCTGAAAAAAATAACAATCAAAGAGACATGGTTCTTGGACTTAAATCTATAGTATCACGCATTCTAAATAAGATTGGATGATCTATAGCAGTTAATAATCGATGCACAACTGTCACTGTAAATATCACACGATTCAGTAACACTGTTCACGACGCAGCACATGAGATTAATTGGTGATTTTGTCATAACATTTGTACGGCCAGCTTGACAATAGAATGCCGTTTGTTGTCGACTCCCTAGCCTTGGAAAACAACAAAGCAAATATGTTTCGTCTTGTTGACAGGGAATCCAAGTTAAAAAACTCTAATAGAGCACTATGGTCACAACCTCTTTCTGGATAAGAACCTGTGCATTTAAGGTGAAAATACTTTACAGCTTTACGTTAAATGGCCTCAAGGATCACAACCGAATTTTGGTACATAGGAGACCAAATCAGAGTCGCATACTGCAACTTGCTCCTGACAAAAGTAAAAAATAAAGTCATTAATGTATCAACATTGGAGAAACCCTTCCAGTTTCTGATACAGAAACCAAGTAGTCCAGTGGCAGCCGACGAGATATTGAGTATATGCTCAGTAAACGTCAGCTTGGTATCAAAAGTGACTCCATGGTCTCTATAAGAGGTGCATCTGTCTATAACCTGACCATTGATGTTATAATTATCATAAATTAAATAGTTAACCTTTCTTGTATAAGTCATAACTTTATATTTCGAAACATTCAGACTGAGACAGTTTCGTGAACACCATGACGAAATTAGAGCTAAGTCATCTTGCAACATGGCGCAATCCTCGACTGTCTTGACTGACGTGCAAATTTTAAGGTCATCAGCGAAAAACGAATGGAAACACTTCAGCTCAAAAGACAAGTCATTGATAAATATCAAAAACAATAATGGACCTAGATTTGACCCTTGAGGTACCCCGGACGTGGCCCGATAGTAACTCGACCTATGACCACCATATTCGACAAATAACCTTCTATCCCTCAAATATGAATTCATGAGCGACATCATTGCATCAGACATACCCACTGTTTTAAGCTTATCCAGAAGTGCATAATGATCAACTTGATCAAACGCCTTCTGAATATCTGTGTAGATGACATCAACTTGTCCCTGACCGTCCAGTACTTCAGAAATGTACTGAGTAATTAGAGCCAAGTTGGTGACCGTAGATCTGCCTCCCATAAACCCATGCTGATTAATAGAGACTGCACCTCTGACCGAGCAGTAAACCGTTTCATAAGCGATGATCTCAAACAACTTGCTGAAATTGCACAGGATTGCTATTTGGCGATAGTTGGAAATATCAGAGATATCTCCACTTTTGTGAAGCTACCGGCAAACTTAAAACCTGGGAAAAAAATAGAATTTGCAATAACTTTCTTGTTTCACTGAGTACACGTTCTAGGTTATATTTATATTAGACATTATTTGAATAACAGCTGATTATTACATTTCAAAGCTCCCCAACGAGTGACACATGTGTGGGATCCGTCAACCCTTGGTCCCAGTGGAGTAAGCTCCGCCAATTGTTGAAATATACTATGCTTTATAAGACTATACGTGAATTTTTTTCCAAAATCGTTGCACAACACTTGACAAAATGCACACGAAAATTTAAAATTATTTCCATGAGCCCCAAAATAGCTCCGTCGGTACCTCGAGTTATACATCTTGACAGTAGGGATGTTCGGTACGATCCTATATTTAGAAGTATCGATACTTTTGCCTTCCATACCCGATATTTTGGATCGATATTTTTATATACAACACCTGGGTGCGTCGATACATTTCACGAGTATCCTCATCTTTCAATCCGGACTGTGTCAGAAAGAGTGACTAGCCTCAGATTACTTTTCTTCTTTGTTTCCTTCCGCTGGATATCGATAATTTTATTCCAATATTTTAGAGTATCGATACTTCCTAAAACGATATCGATACTTTTCGCGGATCTAAACATCCTTAATCTTGACAGCTTGTCGTTCCTGTCAACTGCAGGGTGCGGTGTTGTCATTACTATCTTACAGTTTGCTAAATTCTTATGACAAATAAAAGCTTCAAATGAAATATTGACGAATACGAACGGATATGCATAGAATTTAGAGTATAAATTCATATTGCATATTTCATTTTGACTATGCATGGACTTGAAGCGGATTTTTCGGTATTTTTACCGAAAAGAGAATATTTACCGATAACATCATTCTCCGCAATGTTTTAAAATAATTTAAATATTCCTATACTTTCCGAAAAAGAGCTGGAACCAAAAATAAAGTTAACTTTATGTAGACTCAATAGTTTTATGCCCCATAGCAATTATACATATGCATACACAATCAGGCAGTGGGGCACATGAGAGGTGTAGATTTGGGTTGCCTATGATTACGAACGCACGTCCTCATCCCTCACTCCGCTTACCCTGAACAGTGAAAACATCCTGCTAAATATAGTAGTTAGAAAAACGACCTATCATTTCTCTCATTTTCATTGGCCCATTCAAATAACTGACCGTCTTTTCCGAAATGATAGAAATTTGAAATTCTATTAAAGTTATCCTAATTCTAAAGCACAAAGACATAATATTGCATCTACAGGGTGACTTTGAAGTTGAGTCATTAATTTTCAGATAATGACTGTAGAAGGAAGATAAACCAAAATATGTGCGTAAAAATAAAAAAAAAAAATTTTTTACCTTGTTTTATAAAGTATCCTCCCTACAAGTATTTCATTGCGGACCTGTATTTGATCGTGAGGTCTTGGAGCACCGGCATGCAGTCCCCTGTGAGGTCTTAAGTCACCTGATTCACGAGCCCATTGTACTACATTAACAAAGGCACGAGCGGTTGGTTGCACTCGATTGGGAAACCGATCCGCATAAATATGTGCCATTTTTTATTTCGTTTGAGCCACGCAGCAAACACCACTATTCACTCACGCGTTACCGACTGACACAGACTGAATAAAAACATCGTGATCAGCGTTTCAAATTCTTTCGCTTTTTTGTTTCCGATGCGATGAACCGATAAGGTGGAGTATATCCGTTGTCGCCAAACACGAGCATATAATATTATTATCGAGACAGGGCGGTACTCAAACTTCTAAAGGGCTATAACTTTGTTACTTTAATTTTACCACAAAAATGTTAAAGGAAAAAAACATTTCTTTTGATCAGATCTACTCACTGTTAAAATAAATGACTCAACTTCGAAGTATAATGTAGTACCCTTAGTTATAAGGCAACCATTTTTTCACGACTTTATTCAACATTTCAATAGAAATCACTGATTTTCAGAGAGCTTTGACAGCTTCCGTCAAATTGCATTTCGATAAGGTCTTTTCCTATTGGTCCAACTGACTTATTGTTGGTGAAATTTGCCCTTAGTATATCTATCTGTCTATCTATCTATGCAGTGTCCATATACCACTGATGTTGTAATGTGTACGAGAGAGAAGCGCGAGAACCGTGCAATACGTATGTTAGGAGATTGAATCATCACGTTGCCTAGCAACACGACGGACGAGGCCGCGGATGCAACTGCAGCTTGCCGGGCTACCAACACCGCAGTCTTTCAAACATTCGTAATATATTGCATGCTTCCCGCGCTTCTCTCTAGTACACATTACCTCGTCAGTGATATTTGGATTTCTCTGTATATTATTGAGATGTAATGGACATTAACGATGGGCCGGCCGGACATTGAAACCATTTGTTGTCGTCCTGTGATGTGTTGTTTTGCACAATATTCATGTTTCCAATTAACTAAATAAATACTAGTTCTGTTAAAACAACTTAATGCAGACTGACTGGAGTTACAAATGACCTATTTACGTAAACCTTATTGCAATTTTTCTCTTGTATTATAATCCCATTTTTTCCTTCACGATAAATAAAAATACAGTGTTGATAAAAATAGATTGCCCATATTTTATGTTCGTAACACACATCAGATACCTGCACATACCACTTTGGGACTGTGATATATGAGAGGAAAATAAATTTTATTTATATATTCCACTTTGCCATAAAAGCCTTAACGGCTTCCGATAGCACCAATGCAGATTGAGGGTATTTCGCATAGTGCTCTCCACTATTACGGCCTGTTATAGAGGTGTGATATATTTTAATCTGAACTCGTCAGTGTAGATTGGCAGACGATAGCAAAAATAATACTTTCTTGCTGTGCTTCCCAGAGCCTACAAATGAAAGTGACAATAAGAAATGATCAATGTTATTTGAATGAGTAGACCAACGGATACGAAAAAGAACTCATTTTTGGATTATACTTATGAATAAAATAAAAATAATGTTATAAATGTATTCTTTATTCTGAATATCACTAGATTAAGCATCATTTCATAAAATTTCACCCATCGTATCATTATGTAATGAGTAATGTGCATCTATCAATAATCACATGATATAACTAAAAAAACAAGTGTGACATGTGATACATCGTTGAATCCGTAGAAAAAGACGCAGGATCTACTTTTTTCAGACCATATCAAACAAATATGTTTGATGATGGTTCCTCGGAAACGAAATGTCAGGAGCAAAATTTAAAAACAGCTTAACAAGTTCCAATGAAAAAGTTCCATCAGTTTGTTGATCATTCTTAAAATGATGTCAGAAAAGGACAAAAACAGTTGCGCCCAATATCAGTTTTTCCCAAACATTTCAGTAAGCCATGAAATTTTTGCAAGTTTCTCAACAGTATGTAAATACGTCCCAAAGATCGCAGCTTCTTATAGTAATTTAACCTAATCTATATCTCACACAGGTATTGACATCCCCATGCATACAATCCTTATCTTCAACACCCTGTATATAATCATTATGCTTGGAGTGTAATTTAATGAGGTTTCTTATATATATTATATATATTTATATATATATATATTTATATATATACATATATATGTATCAAAAGCTTTAATGTTATCAGACATTGTTAACAAACAATTTTACACCAGGGCTCCAAAGAAATGAAGCTACCGTGTTCGGACACGCTCGCTGCTGCAATCTGAGAAAACTGAAAAGCCCAAAATATGCACTAATGTTTACAATAAAACCTATATCTACTTGATGCCATCACACTACATTGAAAATTGCACTAAGTTGTCTGGAAGCCGTGGAAAGTTTAGAGTCAATCTACTTGATGGTATTTTTTGAGAGTAACAGTATTAATAAATTATTTAAAGCTCATTGAACAAATCCTCTAGGGTTCCTTCCTTGTGTGTTACAGTAGACCAGGGTAATAACGTTACAAAATCGTCAAATCAATCGTCGTTTCAGATGTTATAGGTATCTATATTTGTTTCACATTTTATCCTAAGTGACATATAAATCCGAACACCCAGTTTAAATGGTTTTATTTTAATAAAAGTTGGTGAATGTATTTATCTTACTGTAAATAACAAGTGAAAAAATTTTCAGCCTTATCAGTTGGACATTCCGGTTTTTATACTGCTTTTTTTTAATTCACTAACGCTCTAAAAATGAATATTTTAGCCGCAGTAAAGAATCAACGTTGGCGGATTTTGGTTCTCGACATCCTTTACGATCGGTTACGATGCCTAGAGTACGGAGACCTGTACGATTTCGTCAACTTAGTGAGTTTGATAGGGGCCGTATAGTGGGACTTCGGGAAGCTGGGCTTTCTTTTCGGGCAGTTGCAGTTAGAGTGCAAAGAAGTGTAGACACTGTGGTTAGGTGTTGTCAGACATGGCTTCGAGAAGGCCGTACGCAAAGAGCAAGGGGCACTGAACGCCGCCGTAGAACAACAGACCGTGAAGAGCGCCGCCTAAGATTATTGGCCTTAAGGGACCGTTTCTCCACTACCAGGTCCATTGCAAATGAATGGTTTGCAGAACACGGAAGACCTATTGGCATTCGAAGTGCTTACCGACGAATGAGAAGTTTTGGCTTGTTTTCATACCGGCCACACTGGGTCCTCCCTTTAACTCGAGAACACCGACGTAATCGCCTTGAGTGGTGCAGACAACGGTCACTCTGGGATCAAGAATGGAACAGTATTGTCTTTAGTGACGAGTCTCGATTTTGTTTAGGCATGCACGATGGTCGTGCCAGGGTTAGAAGGCGACGTGGTGAAAGAAGGAATCCACAGTTTTTTGTTGAAAGACATGTTCATCACACTGTTGGAGTTATGGTTTGAGGTGCTATAGCTTATGGTTCCAAGTCACCTTTAATCTTCATCAGAGGTAACATGAACGCGCAGCGTTATATCCACGAAGTTCTAGAACCCCATCTTTTACCCTATCTTGACACCCTGGCAGATCCAACTTTCCAACAAGATAATGCCCGACCACATGTTGCAAGAGTCACAATAGACTTCTTTCAACATAATGATGTCACATTGTTACCATGGCCACCAAGGTCTCCCGACTTATCCCCAATTGAGCACGTGTGGGATATGATGGGTAGGAGACTCTAGAAGCACTTCGAGAGGAGTTGGTGGTTGCCTGGAAAGAGATACCATAGGAGGACATTGACCACCAGATCAGAAGCATGGCTAGGCGCGTTGGAGAATGCGTAGCACATCAGGGTGCATCCACACATTATTAAAGGTCAAAGGGCTTTAAAGCAATGCAATCATTTTGAAATTTTTATTTTATCATTTACTTATTATGCTTCATTAAGTACTTATACAAAATTTTATTAAAATAAAACCATTTAAACTGGGTGTTCGGATTTATATGTCACTTAGTATATTTTTATTGAGAGTGCAGTGGCGAAACACTTTCAATTTTATAAGATGTTTCATATCTCAGTATACTTGAGCATAGATTTGACGTCAGGATTGTTTTGACGGTACGTTGATAAAAATAATTAGTTAATTGATCAAAAATGGGTGAATTGTGAACAAAATTTGCAATATTACGAAATATGGTCTTCTGAAAGACAGTCTAGTATGAAAATAAAAAGTAGAATGTAAATGGGAGATTTCTAATAAAAATACTCAAATGCAAAACTTTTGTACAATTTGAGTCATTGTAAACCCCGGAAAACCTGTTTATAGACACCGATCATTTCGCTGATACCTTCGTACACTTCATTCGATTCCAAAATCAGGTCCAGCGACTCTGTAAAGCAGCCTATTGCAATATTTTTGAAATATCTTCTGAAGTAGCTTCCACTGCTTTTATGATATTTGGATGATAACTTATTTCTACATAATGTAGCTACAATAGTAATGTTCAGGAATCACATACCTGTATGTGAAGTGACCAAGCCCTCAGTACCTGGTTAAATACAATTATTGTATTTACACTTCCGGCCTCGTAGAATGTTAAACCAGAATCCTGCTGCGTCTCACATGTCTATTGATTGAAATCATTACCCGGCTTCCAGAAACTACAAAACTTCAAAACAAAATAAGGACACCCAAAGTAGGATACGGTAGGTCTGCCTGCGGCATGTATTAAAATTCGCTGACCTGTTACAGATGTTTTGTCATTTGCAAATCCAACACCAATAGATAAAGATTACAATTTCCCATGCCTTTATTTTGACGGATTATCATACGAAAATAGTTTTTTTTAGCTCAAGGTTGTATTGTCTCCCGTGTATAATACATATTTTTCTTTCTGTGATGGGAAAAATGAGGATTTAATATCGAAAAATTATATTATCACCATATTTAAGACGGAAAATTATCGATGTGAAATTAGAATTTTGAAATTAGTAGGCTATGTTGTACTTATAGCGACAATTAGACCAGGGTTGCTAAAGAATCTTTTAAAGTAATCAAATAGCTGTCAATTTAATTTTGTGATTTGATTTAAAAATTGCTAACTTAGTGGTTGTTTAGAAGTTATTTCAAATACTAAGTAAAAAATGTCTGATTCCGGGTTCTCTTTGACTCCACCGGAATTAGTAGAAGTAGCCAAAGTTGCGTCACAAAAACTATTGCCAGCTAAATCGTGGAAAATATACCAAACCGCGTATTCAATATTCATGAAATGGAAGATGAAAAAAACGTGCTGTTCTTTGTCGGAGACGGTGTTATTGCCTTATTTTTCGGAATTGGCACAACAACAAAAGTCATCAACAGCGTGGTCGAATAATTCAGTGGTTAAAAGTATGTTACGATCCAATAATAATGTAGACATTTCAAATTTTTTCAAGCAAATTACATTTCTGAAACAAAATCGGAAAGGTTACAAGCCCAAGAAAGCTGTGATTTTCACGACTACCCAAGATTAGTGATTTTTTAAATAATGCTCCGGATGAAGTTTATATAATCGCCAAGGTTGTTGTTGTATGTGAGATTGCAGGAGCTTGTCGAATTTGTGAAATCAGCCAAGAACATTAGATGATATTGAAGATTCGGGAACGTTATTAATTGTGAAACTTAAGGAAACAAAGAATGATGTAAACAGGAAATTTGTAGTTACTGAAAACTAAATTATATTTAAAAGCAGTTTTATAAGGTTCCCGAAACTGTTGCTAATTTTCTTCAACTTGAAGGTGCTACCACATATACAGGTCATTCTTTTCGAGGAGCGTCTGCTGCACTTTTATTTGAATCTGGGGGAGACTGGATGACACTAAAGAAGCATGGCGGATGGAAGTCATCAACGGTCGCTGAAGGGTATGTTAATAAATCGGTAGCACACAGGACAGAAATAGCTAAAGTATTTAGAGCGTGTGATAGTGCTGAAATAAGACCGGATGTGCGACCAAGTATAATTTCAAAACAAGAAGATTCGACTGTTGTACCGAAAAGCTTAAGAAACGCGTCATTCAAGCAATGCACATATAAAAATTGTACTTTTGATATAAAGGAAATGTAACTTTATTGTATAATAAAATATTCTAAAATTAAATATCTACCTTTGCTTATGCGTTTATACAGTATCCAGGAAAAAAGTACTCATCTTCTCCTGGGGAAAAAAGTAATTTTATAAAAAGTGACATTTTGTTACCTGTCAACAGAGGTGAAATGTCAAACTTTTTTCCGGTCACAGAAAAAAGTATGTTATAGCTCCCACGTTACTAGCGAGGACGCACTGTAATAGCGAAAAGTTCCGAAACGAGCTTTTAGACGCTCCATCACAAAAAATATCATTAGACAGTTTTAAATTCTGAACATTCCAGTAAATATGTGGAAAATTTCAATTTTTTTTAAATTTGCTCAGTCTTCAACATTTCCAAAATTTTTGAGGGTACCAAAATTTTTAAATTCACAAAATTCTTGATTTTTCGGTCCTTCCAAAATTTTCAGTATCTTTAACACTAGAAAATTTCTACGATTTTGAAAAACTTAAATTTTGCATATCCTAAAAATAATGAGTAGATTGAAAATTCTGAAATTTTTTGAGCATTGAAATGTTTTAAAATGTTTGGGAATCATGCAAATTTCGAATATTTCAATAACAATCCTTGGCTTGCTCATTATATGAAAAACCGCAATCTGACCTAAGCAAGGCATACAAACTTTATATAATTATACATTAACAAAAAACAACATTTTTAACGTCAAAGTTGGTTTCATTTTAATTGTTTCGCTTAAAAAATCAAAAATCTAAAAACTTTGCATAAACAGTCAAGTCCATTAATCTTAATAATAATAGAATTAATCTCATTAATTTTTTTTTATTTACAGATTGATATATTTAGAAAATAATGCAGCAGAATTATCTGCAAATGACAACAAATACGAAATTTTTCAATAACCAAAAGACTAACATCAAAAATGTTTTTTTATGTTTCCTTAACGTTTTTCCTCATGGTTTACGCATTGGACCCCTCAGTTAGTCTTAGCCATATGGTCGGTAGTGTCGGTAGGGTAGGGAAAGATTTCTAAGAACTAATTGTGACTTGTTTGATTTTGTCGTTATACAAGTTCGTTACTATACTACAACTATTTAAAACTGTAATGATTCATACGCGTGATCAACACGTGATCAGAGCTCGATCCCGGCTTCCTTCCAATACAGCCGTATAGCGTACGACATATGTCGTTTCTGTGGCTTTGCGGTGATCAACAGCACAGACAGAGATGGAAATAGTGGCTGATTGTTCTCCGCCGGTAGAACCAATGAAATCAAAGACGCGCCGCGACCGGCAGACTCATAGGCGTCGGCAACGCATTGGAACGTGTTTCGTTGAGCGATCGCATATTGTGTGTTTTTATAAGACATGTTGTGTGATTGTTATTGTTGTGGTTTCTGTGGTTACTATTTTGGTTATACTTAACCATGGAGAGTACAAATGGCACGAGTGGAAGTACTGAAAGCCAGGGAACAAGTAGACGGCTTCGTAAAGCACTGAAGAGGGACGCGAAAGAAATCGTGCTCAACGTGTTCAATTATCTGAACAGAACTATGTCGCAGGGAGATGCACTCGCGCGTTGTGAAAGTATGACAGGCGTTCCAGAGTGGACCATTCGCAGGGTGGTGCATGAAAAGAAGATAACTGGAGCTACTACTGATCCAAAGTTTAATTTGAAAAATTGGATGACGATAGCAAAATGGCGTTAAGGCGAACCGTACATTCATTCTTCTTTAGGAATGAGATACCAACCCTCAAGGCTGTACATGCAGAGATCAAGGAAAATGAAATTATACCCCAAATGAGCGTCGAGGTAATGAGGAGATCCCTGCACGAAATTAATTTTCGTTACGAAACGCGTAATCGGAAGTCAGTATTGATAGAGAGACCTGGAATAGTCGCCTGGCGTGGAAAATACCTACGCGAAATGATTGAATATAGGCGACAAAGCAGAAAAATCTATTATTTGGACGAGACATGGGTAAACGCAGGTCACACAGTTAAAAAAACCTGGATAGACGAAAACGTAGTGAGTAACCGACAAGCAAGCATTGAAGGTTTGTCAACAGGTCTTCGTGGACCGTCAGGGAAAGGTCAAAGATTGATCGTAACTCTTATTGGTAGCGATAGTGGCTTTTTAGAAGAGTGTGACTTGATTTTCGTCTCTAAGAAAGGAGGTGATTACCATGACGAAATGAATGCCAGATGCTTCGAGAGCTGGTTTCAAGGGGTGCTTCAGCGGGTTGAGCCCAACTCTGTGATCGTCATGGATAATGCTTAATACCATAGTCGTCGAGCCGAACGTGTACCGACTATGGGATGTCGAAAAAGTGGCATGCAGCAATGGTTGCGCGAAAAAGGAATCCCGTTTGATGATTCATGTGTGAAAGCGGAATTGTATGAAAAAATTAAACAGCACAAACCTGCGAACATTAGTTACGTGACTGATGAGATGGCCCGTCAATGTGGTGTCACTGTGCTGCGGTTACCGCCCTACCACTGAGAACTGAACCCAACAGAGCTCATCTGGGCTCAAGTGAAGGGTTATATTGCGCGCCATAACACAACCTTCAAATTACCAGACGTTAAGGTTTTACTTGAGACTTCCATACAGCTAGTAACGCCCGAAGCTTGGCAGAATGCTATCCGTCATGTTGTGAAGGAAGAAACAAAAATGTGGCAGCTTGACCACCACATCGACACCATCATAGAGCCAGTTATAGTCAATTTCAACGAGGAAAGTGATAGCGACAGTTTATTACTGTCAGATGTAAGTGGAAGCGACGATGAATAAAGGTAATTCCCAAATTTTTGACTTACAATATGTTTCAAACCACTCTTTATTAAGCATGTGACAAATCTCGTTCACCCATGTTAAACATTCATACCCCGCCTATGAACAGCCGACTACTGGTAGTTAAGTGATGTTCACGTGGACATCGATGAGTCATTACAGTTTTAGATAGTTATAGTATAACTCTAGAACTTATACCGAACATAATTCGTTACGGATTGATGACAGCGTTGCTTGCAAAGTCGAGAATCAACCTACTTCACGCAATTTATTTCTAACCTCTAGACAAAGACATGGATATAAGCTTAGATGGTCTTAATCGATGTTGTTAATTTATTCTAACTATTATCTATATAGGGACTCCTTTTCAATTGCTAGCCTTACTGGACTAGACAGTTCACAGTACCTTACTTAAGTTCATAAACTCATAAAATTTCCAAGCTTTTTGACAGCTCTCGTAGAGAATTGTGTATCCCACTAGGTATCTGATTTAAAATAATCTCTACTACAATAGAGCAGACGAAGGATCGTGATTCAACATGAGCTTCTGAAACAGTATTCAAAACAACGCTCTACTTAGGAAGCGTTGCCCTCATATTAGGTACAAGACGCGAACTGGCAAATCCCGAGCTGTCCTCTGCAGATATGTTCGAGAAAACCGCGGAATACATTGAGCAACGCAGCAATGGAGTTCAACTGCAGCTTCAGGCAAGGCATTGCTGCATTCCTGAGCCTTAAATTAAAGCTCAAACATGATACGTAAAGTAGTCAAGACTTCTACGAAACGAGTACCGGAAAGTTTGTGCTATTGCAGTAGAAATTCCAACAATTAAGTATGACTTATCAGTATGAAAACAAACCAACATAAAAATTATGGTATTAACAAAAAAATCAAATATAGCAAAAGAGCGTGAGGTGCAATGAAATATATTTTATATTTTCGTAACTCAAATTTTGTATATTATATCAACTAAAAAAATAATTCTAGCATAAAATATCAAGCACCCCACGCATTTTACTGTAATTCAATTTTTTGGTAATATCTGAATTTTTACATTGATTTCATTTCAAATTAATTATTCCAAACTTTATTGTTGGACTTTCTATTGCAGCTGCACAAACTCTTCTATACTTGAAAATTATTTTCTACTTTTCAGTTTTATTTGATATGAACGCGTGTTTTTGTAATTTTGGACTAATTTATTTTAAATCAAGTTTGAGATAACCAGATACATAGGCTTAGGATTATATTTAAGAAACGTATTGAGAATCTCACGCAGAATTTAAAGACTAAATAGTATGCAGGACGTTCCGCTCAAAATAAACAGGTTGGTGTCTAAGCGCCACGATTTTCAAAACATTTTAGCCAAATTGTGCCCTTCTACGTGGGGTACCCTGTATTCAAGCACAATATTTCCCTCACGTGCAAATGGAAAGTAAAGCACTCCATCCCCATAATTAGACTACTAAATAAACTGCATTTGAAAGGCGGAATGTAACAGCCTTCACCACTGTTTAACGTAGCAAGAAATTTTAAAATCTACCAGATGTATCCCTTCACATTTCATGTTCCTGACAGAAGCGGTTGCCGGTTGAAATGTAGCGTATTCCTAACGCATTCGCTTGGAATTTACATAGTTCTGTCTATTGTTCTGAGTCAGATAAGTGGAAACAAGCAACATGTTATCTTCGGCACAATAAAACAATGACAGCTTAAACCAACAGCGTCGACAGGGTAACTGGAAAGAATTAGGAAGAGCTTTGCTTCTACTGTGCACTCAAAAGATAAGGAAGCGGTGTGACTGCGAAAATTTTAGAGTTTCAGATATCTATTAATAGACCGTGAGTTCACGCACCCGCCGATTGAAGCTTGTGCTTAAAAGCTAATTGTTTCATATTTTTCAAATTGTAAGAAAATATGCAGTTGAAAAAAAATACCTTAGTCTAGACCAGAGTTCCACAAACTTTTTTGTGTCGTAGACCCCTTGCCATGTTTTTCCGTGTTGGGTAGACCCCCTACTTACCTGATATTGATTTCCTATAAATTTCTAACTGTACTGAAGTTTAGTGTGAAAAACTTAAAGTAAAAACACATGTTAATTTATACATTTATTAATTGAATTTAAATTAAAACTACTCAAAATAAAATTTTGTATCTGTTATGTAAAATATACGTAACATTAAATAAACAGGTGTCTGACCAATAAGTGCCCGCATTGGGAATAAGTGCCCGCATTGAAAAAAAAATAAGAGGGATAAAATAAAAGAAAAAGTGAAAAATAATAAAAAAAAAGTTTTTTACTTAAAATAGTACAATAAGCGAGTTCGTTTATTAATTATAACATAAACGTATGATCTGCAATAATTTCACTGTTAGTTTGATTAAATTCCGCTTCTTATACGTTTAGGTTATCTAAAAATAGGCAAAAAATTAACGAATTTTAGTGTGTACCTATCCTTGTATTTTCAGAATAATTTAAAAAAAATATTTTCTATAAGGGTTCTTTAAAAAAATCAATGCGGGCACTTATTCCCAATGCGGGCATTTATTGGTCAGACATCAATAAACATAAAATAAACTATAAATAAAATAACCTAAGCTATGAGTCAATATTTTTAGTGAGAAGGATGAACCTGATGCTTTAATAATATACGTAAATTATCAACATTTGACGTCAATTTTGTAAGGGTTAACGTTAAATCTCCTCGGCTAATGATGTCCAGTCTGTTTCTTTTTTTCGTTAGGAGATTGGTAACAGCGCTGAACCCCTTTCCACTAGGTATGACGATGGAAAGCAAATTAAAAATTTTGCTGATATCCGTTTTTAAACTGAACCTTAAGATCTTCGTTTGTACTTAGTTCAGTCAGTTCCTCTTGTATTATGACATTCGTTTCTCTTATGTCACCATATGGATTAATTATCCACGGTGGTATTATCATAGTCAAAATATCCTCAAACCCAGATTCAAAATCTGAATAGAGGGCATTTAAATGTTGAAGTTGAAACGTTGTCTTCCTGGCAGCTTGTCTGTGACAAATTGGGGAACTGAGAAAATTCAGCCCCGTCCAATATGTTGCTTCATTAGTTTAACTCTGGCAAGAAACGCTGATAAGATGGACTTTGTTTTAATCAAATTTAAACTGTCGCCTTGTAATTGCAAATTAACCATATTAAATTTTGTAAACAAATCTGTTAAATAGGCGATGTCTGTTTTCCTCTTCATTAAATTTTCTTTTAAAGTTTTATCTTTAGTACCCAGAAATTCTGAAATAATCTCAAAAAGTGCAAAAAAAAATCTTGTCAAACATAAGCCTTTCGACAGCCAGCGTACTTCAGTGTGAATGAGTAATTGATGAAAGTGTTCGTCATTTTCTTCACACAACTGCGCAAATAACGCGTTGAATACGGATTCGGTTTACTGCATCAATGTCTAAATGAAGTGATTCATGCAATCCAACACTCAAATTTTTAGCAACTAAATGTTGACGATGGATGACGCAATGTATTGCTAACACCCCTGACACATTTTGTTTTAAATAGCTTATAAATCCACGTTAACGTCCAACCATGGCAGGTGCTCCATCTGTAGCTACTGATATTATATTTGATAAAGGAATTGCTTTTTCAATGAAGTAATCCTTCAAAACATGAAATATTGATTTACCTTTAGTGTCGGTTATCAAAGTTCTTGCGAAGAGCAGTTCTTCGTAGATTTCTTGATTCATAATAAAACGAACATATGCCAATAATGGGTCGTTTGCAAATAATTGCATAAGAAGCTTTCAATATCAGAACTCATTTCATCAATACGTCTTTCAACAGTATTGTTGCTTAAGGAAATTCTTTTAATGATATCAGATGCAGGTTTGTGTAAAACAGTTTTTAAAACCTCTTCAACGGCTGGCAAAATTAACTTCTCTCCGATAGTATGCGCTTTTCCGGATTTTGCTATAAGTAACGAGATATTGTAAGACGCCCGCAAATCATCATCATTTCTTTGTGACGTCGAAGCGAACATTCTGTCCAGTGTAGTCTCTTCTGAAATTTATCTTTGAGTGTTTGAAAGTATTGCAAATCTTTCTCTGTTTTATCAGGGTGGCATCTTCTCAGATGATCTTGCAGTTTAGATGGTTTCATAGCGTCATTGCCCAAAACTTTGTTGCATAAAAGGCACATAGGCGATTGTTTGTCCAGCAATGATGGAATGAAGCCAAATTTCAAATAATCAACACTCTACTGTCTACATTTCTTTTTAGATTCGGACATGGCATCAGTCATCTGTGGGCAAAATTAAATTATTTAAATAAGACAGAAAATCCAGCAGCTGTATATTGAAAATATCTTTTGATTTTTCCGAAAACATTCCATAATTCGAACATATTGCAACAATTTGCTCGAATTATGCAGATTGCACTGTAATTATATTACCGATTGCTAAAACTTTCAAAAAGAAACTATTGAGGAGTACTCGTGTAATTTTGCATGATTGAATATTTAACTACTAATAACTAAAGTCATGATTGGCGTAATTTATCTATCCTTGCTAACTACGGGTACAAAACTAAAATTTAATAAAAAATAATGTACTTACTTTTCTCCAGCACTCTCAAATAAAATAACACTGACTCACTATAATTTGTGTGATATACTATCTCTTTATATTTTTTAGAATATTTTCTTAGCACTTTCCTTTTCAAGATTCAGGAAACGAATAAACGTATTAGTCCCACATTCGTATTTATAGAATGACGAATTGAACAAGTCAGTGCAAGGTAGCGAAGCTCTGAGACTGCGACTCTCAGGTTTTTACAAGTTCAAAATGTATTGCGACCACAAAGCGAATACCAACATCCTACAACTTACACAATTTTATAAACATATATAATACATTTTTTACTTCATAGGTACTTTTATAAATAATGTATATGTTTTGATATTGTGTTGAGATCCACTACCGTGGACCCCCATATTCATTTCATGGACCCCCAAATTTTTTTTCGCTGACGTAGACCCCTTGCAGGTTGTCATAGACCCCTAGGGGTCGATATAGACCACTTTGGGAATCAATGTATTAGACCGAACAAAAATAAATTAATTTTTTCAGAGACCGTAAAACATTGATGTAAAAATGTATTTTTCTTAGATAGGCGAAAATGCTGTCCGCCTTATTTGACCCGTATTAATGTTGCTGTGAGGTCATTTCATTTGCGAACAGCATCTGACGCCAGAATAATCTCTCAAACTTTTGAACGTGTAATCATGACTTCTACTAGTTCACGTGATAAATATAGCAACGTTCGCTATTGTAAAACAATATCCCATTTTCTCCGTCGTGTGTGTGTCTGTGTACCTTGAAGCAATTCAATTAGTTAAATACGAACACGCAAATAGATAAATTAAACGGATCAAGTCCATCAACAAAAATTAGCCCATAACACTCTTTCCCTGCCCTACCCGTAGTACTGTCCATCTGGCAAAGTCGCATCGCCTCTCCCTAGTACCTAAATACAGGGTGCGTCAGACTCAGTTAAGGGCCAGTCATGCGAAACTTGTAAACACCGGCACGCCGGCCGCTGAAGTCACACAGCAGAAGCAGGGACGCTTGTCAAAACATTCTTCTATCGTTTCAAGTTTTAATGGCAAATGTACGGGGAAATCTGTGATGTGTGAAATATGTCTGATAGGTGCATATAATTTCCTTCATTGTAAGTGTAAGGGCCGATTTCACCAACATTATTATTATGGACCAATAGGAAAATACCTTATCGAAATGCAATTTGATGGAAGCTGTCAAATGTCTCAGAATATCAGTGATTTCTATTAAAATGTTGAATAAAAACGTAAAAATTCGACTGTATTATAAACAAGACCACTTTTTGATTCCAACGTGATGCTTTTGTACAGAAAAAACAGGACAACTTTCATGTATTTTGATATATGTTATAGGTTTACATTTAACAATCCGTTGTCCCCTCAGCAAATGGGAATGGAAGAAATAATAGGTCGATTTTCTAGCTGTTAAATTTGGCAGCAGGTTTGGTCATTTGTTAATTCATGGCAATCTCGAAATTTGTTAAGTTCAATATACTGTGTGTATATTATGAGATCGTTATAGCTGCACATACCTGTTGAATTGTGCGGATTTGCAAGAAAATAGAATATAAAATGTATTCCAACCAATTCTTCATCTCTCTTTACATCATAATAGTAATCATTTGTTATAAATTCATGGGTTAATGAATTTCTTCAAAGCAGTCAAAACAGTATGTCGTCCCCATCCTAAAACACCGATATGTGTAAAACATGTTAATCCCTACATCTCCGAGGTGCATAATGCATTTAGTGTAGACATAGACCTAAAATTATTAGTATTTACTGAAAAATAAGAGCTAAAAAGAATTATAAATTGTGATAAAATCTTGGTGGTTAAGGTTTTTGACTGGTGACTGGTGGGGATACAATATAGGGATGACGACGATAGAGAAAGATTTTTCCCTGCTGGCCCTTGACACCGTTTCTAAATATGAAATTCTGGAAACGCTATAAAAATAAAAATGAATACACAAAGCCTACTTGCCTATTTCAGACAAAAACAAAAACACATAACGATTGTCACCTTGACATCATTCTGCAGTCTGTCAAAGTAGTAATGCCTGCTGCACGGTAAACGGTATCGATATTCGATAACATATTTTTCTTTCTACCATGAATGCGTGGAAAAAACAAAATAAGGAGAGATCTAAAACAAAAATAAGACTTGGAATTAATAAAGTTTATTTCGACAGTTGGCAGAGTTTGCTCCACTGGGTAGTGGTGTTGAAAGAGTAATCATACTCGTTACTCATAGATACCCGAAGTAACGAGTACCAATCCGAGCACGAAATGATTACTTTGAGTACTCTGTTTTCCGTATCCCTACCCGGTACCTGTACAATCGTTGATCGTTGAGTGGTAACGCTGGTTAGACTGTAGCACTACCGCACATGCACCAGGGTTGCCAGACATCCCACGTTCAGATGGAAACCTGGAAAATCATTTTTTTTTATTGGCGGACATTGAATTTGGTAATTGTTTTTAAATCTGAAGTTTACCTATTTACACCTTGACAGAAATTCGCTTTTATTGTTGTGAACTTGGGAACCTTTTTTTTATACTCCAACTACCACGAAGGCCTAAGGCCTAAGCAGCCATTGGGTACCGTGGGGCTATAGGGGGATACATGGGAAAAGGGGGGACGCCACAAGGACTCTGGCGAGGGACACATTCTGGCTCCGCCTACGAGAACCGCCGGGTGGTACCTCCGCGTTCGACAGTCAGAGACCATCTACCACCTACGGACAATCACAACATCCATAGCCAAGAGAAAAATTTTTCCTGGGACGGGACTCGAACCCGCACAGCGAACGGCGACTGATCAGGAGACCGAAGAGTCTACTACTGCGGCCACCGCTGCTGTCTGAAACAAACACACAACATCCATGGCGAAGGCGAGATTCGAACTCGCGGCCCGGCCGGCCGGCTGATCAGTAGCATGACACTCTGACCCACGCGGCCAACCGAGGTCCCCCAACCTGAAAAGGAATAAAGTCGATTGGATCGGATCAAAGCTCGGCAGTATTATGAGGCAGAAGAGCGACAACACGGTAACACCACCGTTCAGGAAAACCACAATAATAAAAGTGATATCAATTTGACTCGTGTTTCCATGCACTGTTTTACTAAAAAAATTATAATTCAGTATGACCACCAATATCTGTAGACCAAGCTCAACGTAGAATTTTTTATACTGGCATATTATGCTTAATTGAAATGCTTCGAAAAGTCACATGCCATTTCGAATTTCCTTAAGCCCATATACAGATCATCTTTCTGACTAAAAGACACGTTTTTAAGTATTACTAGTAAATACAAGGTATTTTCAGTTTGTAGGCTCATATGAGTCATATGACACTCCATTCTATGATAACTCATCTCAATAAGAATACAGTTTGAAGATACAATGTTTGCATTAAACACGATAGTCTTGAATAAACTATGCTTATAACATATTGCAAATTTTAAGGTAGTCTATTTTCTTACAAGATTCGGTTCCATTCAACTTGTTTACATTCGACATTAATCACGCGACGCACATTGCCAAATCATTATACTCATACTACTCATAGTAATCAAAGTAACGAATACAATAAACGATTACTTTGTAGAAGAGTAGCGATTAGTAACGAGTACTCGAAAGTAACGATAACCAACACCACTACCACTGGGACGAAGTGTTGACGGATCCGACAGAATTATGTGTCACTTGTCGATATGGTTAGTTTTGAAATATCAGGAGATAATCAGCTGTTATTCAAATCAGTGTATATGTTTTGCGATTCAAATAACGTCTAATATAAGTATAACCCAGAATATGTACTCAGTGCAACAAAAAAGTTATTTCAAATGTCTAGTTTTTCTGCAGGTTTTAAGTTTGCCGGGAGGTTTACGACATATGTTTGAGTATTTGTTGATCGCTGTGAATTTAGTGTGCATGATTGTTAAGTTCCTGAACAACGAAAAATATTCAACTTTAAGGATGTATGGATATTAAAAAACCAGAATGGTTTTGTGTGAATATCAATGTAAGGTGTCATAATGGTTCTGATGAACGGCAAGTAAATGAATTAATGTTTGGAAACGAGCAATATCTATGAACTTTTTGGTAGAGCCAGTCATCAAGTAGGTGCTTAATGGCTATCTGCAACAGGTTTATAGGAAAAAACACCCAGTAGATGATCTTGAATCAGTAAAATCGCATATCAATTGAAGAAAATAATATTATCATGAATAAAAAATCAACAACGGTAATTAAAACAAAAATCAAACATTTGTTTAAATTTTGACTGAATTATATGTAATTTCTTAATATTCAATAACCTGGTGATGTTTCAATGACAAGTTGTCATCTCATACTTTGACAATATTTTGTTTTCAACATTTCATAGCTATTGGTTGCTAAAAATTGTTGATTGGAACTTGAAGCTCATTCGCTGTATTTGACGGACTGTTACCCTATGGGCGTTTTCACACTAGCCGACACGACACCGGCACGATCACGGCACGACAACGACACCGACACGATAAATCGGCGGGTATTTTCACATTTACCGACAGTGTCGTAGTGAGCGCCGAGAGATTATTGCAGATATGGCCGTTGATAACTTGTATTTGCTATATTTGATGCATTTAAGACGCAAAAAGAGACGCCAGCAAAGGAGATTCTGGGTACATCCAATTATAAAAGTTCGCTACTTATTACTTATTACACTCTTTTTGAAAAGCTAGCTAATGATCCTGATAAATTTTTTAATTACTTTCGAATGAGCCATGAAACATTTAACTATGTGCTGAATAAGTTAATTGATGGAATCAAAAAACCAGATACGCGATTTAGAATGGCTATACCGCCTGAAGAAATGCTAGCTGTAACAATAAGGTAAGTTTTTTTCATATTTTGTAATATTAATTTTAAATAAATGAAAGAAGCGTTGAAAAGGTTATATTTGCAACTTTCAATAATAATAATCATAGCAAAAAGTATTCCAAAGTCTAAAATGCATACATTGTTTTTCAAATGAAAAAATGAACATTGGGCAGTCATAAAGAGCTCAGTCTGCAGTAGAGTCAAATAGTTGTTGGTGGGGATTGATCAGATACCTTCCAGCTGGTCTTTCATCCTGTTGTTCATATTCGCTGTTTTGCTCGTCCACTTGGGAAAGGGTGGTCGAAGAGTATGGAGATGTCACAGTACCCTGTGGGCTTGGGTATGGGTCTGTGGAGTTACTCGCATGCGTTCTCGGAGGCGCAGTAAAGGAAAATCTGTTAGAAGTCAAGTTTGGTTCATTTTGGGTGAAGCATCGCTTATCTTTAATTTCCTTGATCTTCTTGAGAATTTCGATATGCAATTCCAAAAGCTCGGTCTCATTCATATCTCGTGTGTGGGGCACAAATGATAGGAGCACTATTTCGTTGTCAGCTCGAACAGGGAGGGCACAAGACTTTGACTGAGAACCATTTTCTGACAATTTTGCCCTTTTTAATTCAGTTAAAATTTCGCGCTCTATGAAGTCTAATTCTCGTTTGGATTTTGGATTGTTCTTGTCTTGTGTCGGAAGTAAGACAGTTAACGGGGCGCTAGCTGTTGTTGCAGGCATGTCCACCCTAGTTTCCGTAGCAGGTATCGACGACGGCGACTGCAAGCCTTTACTATACTCTTCTTCAGACTCTCCTGCAAGACTGCTCTGGGTAAAATTGCTTTCGGTTTCATCTTTTTGTGCCACTTTAAGCAAAAAGTTTAAATGTTCGCTGTAAATATATCTTTTCTTGGCACCTTGCCCACTTTTGGTTCGTAAAGATCTCATAAATGCATCTCTAATATTCGACCACTTCTGCATAATCATTTCACCTGTAACAAAAATTAAAATTTAATGAAATAAAAAGTCATAAAATGCATCATAGTTGGAAAAGAGACACTTTTCAACTGTCAATATTTCGAGAACAGTGAAATTTAGGCGTAGGATGTGCTGCTTGAAGACTAGAATTTCAAAAAGAATCCAAAAATTCACTAAAATAGAGAGTGTTCCATGTAAAATGTCAGTGTTACCATTTGTTTCGAGTAGATCTGGCAACACTGCATTAGCAAAAATATCTTTAAAATATAAATTATCGCCTATTATGGCCGTATGCCAGATTTGAAAAAGTTCTCTTTCTTAGTTCTTTAGAACTTTCAATGGGACACTCAACGTGACTGACCCTATAATAAACTTTCGCGAAAAAATACTAAATAATATTTTTTTCAGATATTTAGCCTCAGGATGTACGTTGACCGAATTACATTATACCTATCGAATTGGGATATCAACGTTAAGTCAGATCATAAATTTAACATGTCGCCAAATATGGGACATATTCAGGTCATCATTCCTTAAAGAAATGACGAAAGAAGATTGGACACTGGTCGCCAATAAATTCGAGAAAACAGCGCATTTTCTTATGTGTCTCGGGGCCATTAATGGGAAACATATTCGGATAGAAAATTTCCCTAATGCGGGAGCAATGAATTTCAATTATAAGAAGTTCTACTCAATAGTTCTGTTGGCAATAGCCGATGCAGACCACAAGTTCTTGTTCGTCGACATTGGAGCATACGGAAAGGACTGCGATTCATCTATTCTACAAGGCACTGAATTTTGGAGAAGGCTAATAAGTTCAGAACTGGATCTTCCAGATGCGAGGCCAACTACACCTACAATGGGCTTAAAGGTGCCTTATGTTTTTATTGCCGATAGCGCATTTTCCATGAATGAGCACATCCTAAAGGATTTTTCCAACCATAATTTAAGCATCAAACAACGTGTCTTCAATTACAGATTACATAGAGCTCGGCGATATGTCGAATGTGCATTCGGAATACTAACCAACAAATGGCGTATATTTCACAGAGCACTAAATGTGGCCAAAACTTTCTCCAAAAACATTGTCAAAGCATGTGTAGTATTACATAACATAGCACGTGTAAGAGATGGATATCGTACGGACGATTTAATTGTGACTTCCGGTTCCCAATTGAAAAATATACCTAATACCAAACAAGAGCCAAAACAGTCTACTAATAAGACAGGACAAGGTGTACGGTCCTGTTTTGCGAATTATTTTGTCAGTAAAGAGGGTGCACTACCATGGCAGTTATTAAAAATTTAAATTTCATAGCTTAGGTAGATACTCTGTATTTGATTACAGTTTACACACACATAATAAAAGATTAAAAAAACTTACCAATCTTTTTCTTTTGCGCTGCTGACAATTGAACATATCTATCTTCTAAATATTGGAAAACATCCTGCCAACTGTTTTCTCTCAGTATTTTATTTTTACTATTATCATTTGTTTTGTCCCAAAGACACGGTTTTGATTCAACAAGTTCTATAAGGGTAACAATGTCATACTTGAAATTAGCCATGACAACTAGAAGACGTCAACGACATGAGTGGAGTGGTTGCTCCTCGCCGACATGTCGGTGCCTGTAACGAAACGACACCGACATATCGGCGAGTGTAAAAGCGTTCCCGTTTAATTAAATGATATTACGTGTCCACCGGTATCGTTGTCGTTGTCGTGTCGGTGTCGTGTCGGCTAGTGTGAAAACGCCCAACGGGTGGAGAATAACGGACTGTTGTTGGTGAAATTGGCCCTAAGTATACTAACATCAAAAACTTCCAAAAGACATTCACACAACACCCCACCCCCCAATTTTTTAACCCTTAATTACTCGCATGGGGTCAAAGCAGTTTCGCATTCAAAAACGAAGGATTTCCCCCGGTCCTAATTTCCCCGTGCCCCCGCTAGCTTGAGACCGCGCGTCGACGTTTGTGTTTTAGTAGCGACGATGTCACAGGAGTCTAAGGACACGTCGTTGCGCTTTTGAGCAGTGACCCCGTGCGACTAATTACGTTACTTTTTTGAAAAAGGTAAGTTGCTTATTTTATGTATTTTTTTGTGTTTTATTGATCCGATTTGTATTATTGAATGTCCAGTTTATAAATTTATTTAATAAATATGTTTTGTGTAGTTTTATAAAATGAAAGTACCGAAAAATTACGTTTTACTATGAGTTTTGTGTCTGTTTCCAGAATTCGTCATGGATAGAAGAGAACAAATTGAGAACTGGTTGGTTGAGGCTTCTGATGAAGAACAAGTTGGAGGGTCAAATTCTGAGTCGGAGTTAGACGAGATAACACAAAGCGATATAATAGTGCTAGTGAAATCGACGAATTGTCCGCACACTCCAGTGAGTCTTCAGACAACGAGGACGACGGCTGTGCAGGGCAGTATGATAAATTCTATTTTACCAGACATAATGGCAGAAACGGTCCTAAACAAAAATGGTCAAAGTCTCCACCAACAAGCTCCGTAAGAACACGAAGACATAATATACAGGTAACTTTACACTTACCCAGTGTCAAGTCATCAGCGAAATCCGCAAAGACTGCTTTGGAATGTTTTAGTTTGTTTGTTTGATCATGTCTGGAGTGTTGAGAGCTTCACATCTCAATTTCATAGATCTCTGGGCCACCGACGGAACCGGTGTAGAGATGTTTCGTTGGAACACTGAAGAAAAACAAACCCGATATACCTGAGGAGATTTTACCAGACAGAAGTCAATTCAGCTGTCTGTTCGGATTTCAAAAGACTCTAACCATGGTTTCAAATGTGCCAAAACCAAATCAAGCTGTTGTGTTGTTATCCTCCATGCACCATGGAGCTTACATCGGCCCAGGTTCAGGTGATCAGCAGAAGCCTGGAATAATTATGTATTACAACAGCACTAAAGGAGGAGTGGACACCAATGCTCATTTGTGTGGTACATACAGCGCAGGAAGGCGAACCAAACGATGGCCGTTAGCTATTTTCTTCCATCTTATAAACGTTGCATGCATAAATGCTCTCGTTGTACATCGGACAAATACCACTAAATCACGTACTCACATGAGGCGTAATTTTTTGCGGCAATTTTCCGTTGAACTTGTCCATAATCACCAGAAACGTCGGCTTGATGTCCATTCAACTCCTAAAGTAATAAAGAAACGACTTGTAGAAGTTCATGACTTGGACAACCGCGCCCCACCAACCACTGCAAAACGTGGGCGTTGCAACAACTGCCCGCGGAAAAGTCATCGAAAAGTATTGACTAAATGCAAAAAGTGCACAAAATTTGTGTGCAATGATCACTCAGACATATACTGTCAACAGTGCAAGAAAAGTGATTCGGATAGTTCCTAACATAATCATAAAAATTTGCCTTGATCTCTTGATATAAGTACAAATTGTTAATTTTCAACTATTATTTTATATAAGCTCAATTTTTTTCATTAGATAGTAATTCATGTTATTTCTCTTAAATATCATAATATAAATAAAGCACTTTAATAATAAAATAGTTTGATTTCATTTTATATTTAATATATTTTAAAAAAAATATCCTACAACTTGGGGTCACCTGTGACCCCATGCGAGCAGTTATGTAATGTTCTTCATGCGAGTAATTAAGGGTTTTAAAAATCGACACTTGATCGATCTTTATCTTTGGCATTTTTCTACGACGTCACTGAAACGATTTTCAATACTATAAAACTTTTTTGTTCTCGGGATAGTATAAAAATTTCAGCCAATTCCGAGTCGTACTTTCCAAGTTAAAGAGGGCCCAAGCGTTAGCCGACCATCCGACAGACAGATAGACGGTCTGGCAAAAATGAGTAGCATGATCTTTCGTAATGTACATGTCATATAAGATCCAAAAAACATAATATCTCGTTACAATACTTCCAGGCCCACACCACATATAGTTTGGCAAACGGATCTGCAACATCGGGGTATCGGTGCGGGGAAAGCAAAACATGGCTGGTTTCATTCATAAAATGCCAGCGGCGTGCGGTATTTTATAAAAGTTTGGGATTATTTCATAATTGGGTTAAATTTAGTAAACTATACGTTTATGTTTCACTTTAAATTTGGGGAGTATCTCAATAAGCCCACAATGATATGGAGCATTGTCCATAATAATAAATAAAGTCTCGGGTAAACTCAAAAATAGCTGTTCTCTACAATCTACACCATGTAAAAAAATACTTGAGTTTGTTTCTACACTTCAACAAACGGAAAAATGTCTACTCACTTCCCAAAATTGCCACAATTCAAAAAATCATGATAACTGCGCGATTTAAAACCTAAATCAAGCTAGCGTTTTTGTCAAAGCCGTAAATAAAATATATTTTTCAAATACAAATAGATACTTAACGTGGTTTTTTTACCTTGAGAATATATATATATATATATATATATATATATATATATATATATATATATATATTATACATCCGTGATCTTATAATATGCTCATTTACTTTAAAAAGTGCCACAAGCCGAAACATGACCAGAATTAATTTTTATTTTATAATCCGCATCTTTCTGGATTCCTATTGTTGCAATTTTGGACTGTTGATGTGGATATTTCTAGAGCATCGGTGTCGCTTAAATAGAAACAAAGAACTTTAAACATATTTCATATCCGTTTAACTTATAACCTTTGTAATAAATAATACTTACATTATACAGCATTTCAAAATTACATTTCACCTATTGAATTAGCATTGGTGTTCGTCAACTTCATCATTATCATCATCGTCACTGTCGTCATCAGTTTCGCTGTCGTTATCTTGCCCTATACTTATTATAACTGGTTCCATTTCCTCCATAAATTGATCATTTTCCCAAAATTTATCTTCAATGTCCCTAGCATGTTGACAAAATTTCTGCCAATCATTAATGGATATTAAGGACATCGCTTCCTGAGTAACTTCTTTCAGTGCGGTTAAACTGAAGTTTCCAGTGGTATTGCGGCTTCTTATATGAAATTTAAGCTTTGCCCAAGCTAATTCTATTGGGTTTAGCTCGCATAAATAAGGAGGTGTTCTTAGAGGAGTATGTCCATGTGATCTTATGATCCGATCAACTACATAATTTTTTTGGTTGTCAGGGGGCTTATGAAGTAAGACCAGATCGAACAAGTCAAATTTTCTGGCAGTTGCCTCATGATTTATGCCTATAAAATATTTTATTGTATAGTTTGATATGTACATGCATGTTTTGAGTCATAAGTACCTTTCTTTGTCAACCAGGCCATTATATCTTTTTTCGAAGATGATTTTGTCGGGGTTTTATCTTCCTGGACGGAATGATATGGAGCATTGTCAAATACTATAACCGAATTGGCAGGTATATTCGGGAGGAGTTTTTCTGTGAGCCAGCTTGTGAAATTTTCCCGATTCATCTGACCGTGGTAATCGCCTGTAGCTAATCCCGCCTTAAATATCAAACAGGCATTGTCAACAAATCCATTTTCTGAACCTGCATGCACTATAATGAGTCGACCTAAAATATACAAGACGATTATATAATATGTTACAAATCAGAGTTAAATTTAACATATATATAGCATTTTTGCTTACCTGTAGAACCTATACTGCTTATTACACCAGAAACAGTTTCGCTCTGCCAGCATTTTTTGAAAGTCAAGTCATTGTCCACCCAGGTTTCGTCCAAATAAACAATATTGCGCCCTTCTTCACGATATCTACGTATTTCACGGATGTATTTGTACCTCCATTGCAATATATTAGGCCTCTCCATCAAAACTTTTCTTTTATTTTGACATTTGCGCCAAAAAAAAACTTTTGATTTTAATAAACTCCTGAGTGTTTCCCTAGAATAGGGGAAATTTGAGTCTTCTCGCAACTTTTGTAATAACTTCCTAGTTGTCCGGACAACTTTATATTCAAGATAAAATCTGTTTATCAAATGTCTAATAATCTGAAAATCAAAATCTTCATCTTTCTCAACAAGAGACTGACGCGGTCTTTTTTTTCCGGGGCTGGAAAGCATTTTATTCAGGTTATTTTCTAGTCTTTCTTTATCTTCGTTATGAATTTTCCTAACAGAAGATACTCCGACTCCGGTATAAAGGGACACCCTATCAAGCTTACGTTTAAGCGGCAACTTGAGGGAATTGTTTGCCGCTTCCTCATCGCAAACCCTATAAATAATCATCAGAATGTTAGCTTAGCATTTCCTTGTTTTTTATTTATATTCAGACTCAGTCGTCAAAAACTACAATTATTGCATATTATTATTACTAACCTATAAACATTCGCAATCACTTCTCTTGTTTGGCTATGAAGCGTCTTTCCGCGAGTAAATTGGTTCATTTTAAAAAATAATACTAAAACGAATAACAATAACAAATAACAAAACACTAAACTATTCAAAACCACACAGCACTAAACATACAAACTTAATAGAACAATAAATAGTTAACAATAATAGTTGTAAAACTCATACACGACAATCAACGGAGGTAAAACCTACGTCACTGGACTTTTCAATAGTATGGATATTCTAAGAAAGGAGCAAAAAATTGTCTGGGACGCTACCCAATAGGGAGTCGAATTTTCTCATGGTGACAAAACATGTGAGGATATCCGCCAATCAGATTCGTTTAGGCGGTGTCCAATATACCTTTCGGGTGGTTGTTGCCAGCTCAACCGATGTCGATAAGATCTTTGGAAAAATGTTTACTTATAATACGATTCAGTAGTAAAAAATAGTTATTAAATACAAATAGAGCTAACAACCCATTAAAATACTCAGTATTTTAAATTATTATTTTTTGGAATTGTGAAAAATCGATTCTCAAATCATTGAAATTACTTTTATTATTATTATTGCTTTTTTGTAGTTAAATTTGGCAATATCGAATATTTTCGGTCGCATTCCTTTCGCTGTTGCAGATCCGTTTGCCAAACTTTAGGTTGATTGATCATTCTGGCTAGATTGTACTTGTAAAACACGTTACTTATACGCTTTTTTTTTCAGTAAAAATTTCTAAGAATAAAAATAGTCTATATATCACATTCTTCTTAGTAGGTAAACAGAGACCTTTTAACAACCTCAAAACGAGATAAAATCGTTTTGAACTTGAGTTGCCTCCGGATTGCTTTTGATCTAACAGTACTTAAAAGGAAACCAGTATGCACCATCAGCTTTACAGCCCCAAGGGATTTGTATGATCAACGTTCAATCTGCGGCTATAAACCCTTCTTTGAAAGTTTGCTGTCCTCCGTGAGCTGCTGTGCATCCCAAAGCATATAAAAGTATCTAGCAGATATCGCTTCCGTCCTGTGAGAGGGCAACTTCCATGCCATCAGAGCTTTCAGAGCGACTGAGACACACCACCATACCATACTATCAATTCCACGGCTATGGCCTTTTACGCGAAATATTGTGTTTCAAAGAGCGACCACTTCGGTTGGGAACATCGACTGATAAGGAGCTGCACAGACAGGGGTGGTTCCAGAGAATTTGCTCGAAATAGATAGGAAGATAGAAGCTCTCTTCCGACAGTCAATAGACAATAAGGCGCGACATAAATTTATACCTTGTTTTACAGTGTTATAGCAGGTACTTCAAAACCTTGTGAATGAAATCAACAATTTTGGAAAATATCATGCCTCTTTATGTCAGAACGTATGGGCAGTATGTGCTTTGTTTCTCTCAGCTGCCTTTAGGTATGACCTTTCTTGATTCGACACGCTTTATTATCCGATTGCACCACGGATATTCCATATTTGAGGTACTGCTCGCCGTTAACATTTAACGATCCATACAGAGGCCACCAATTATACCACATGTCTGCGGTATTACAAACTAACTTTTAATACCGCAGAAGCCTGGGACCATCAACATGGAACACCATTAGTTCTTTTAGATTTGATATGATAAAATACAAACTTTTGATGGTTAAATGCATATATTATGGTTTCTGTATCAATTCGTTGAAATTGAAAAGCAGCTTCCTTACAAATAGGTCTCAGAGAGTCGTTGTCCAGATACTTCCTCAGGAATGCCACAGGACTCTGTACTGGGACTACTTCAATTTATTTTATACATATCTGATTTTAACAAAATTGTGAAGTACTGCAGTACTCAATTCTTTTCATCCCATTCACAACCTTATTGTAGTGTTGACCATAATAATATGAATACTGCTGAAATTAGGCTAGGAGATGACTTGAAATGTATTGAAACTGATGTCACCGAACATTACCTTCAGATAAATACTTCTAAATATAAAGTAATAACTGTTTCTCTAAAAGGATCAAGAAATCGTATTAAAACTAATTTTGACATAAGATTGAATGGTAATGTTGTTCATCTAAACCCTAAAATCATTCCTCACATAAATCGTAATATGAAAAGGTGCTTTGCTCCCTACATCAACTACTCGTATACCTTAACACACAAATGCTTGATTTTAATACTAAAGTTGTTGTACAAGCAAATAAAGCTGGCTCCTGTTAAATGTAGTTAGCCAAACGTACTAGGTGTAAATCAAGGCGTTATACTTTACCATTAGAAGATTCTGCGGACACAGAGGTATGAAGTCATACTTTTTTGAACGATTCTGTCATGACAGAATTAGTGGCAGTAATTAAAAAATGTTCTTGTGGAGATCAGGTAGAGGAACGTAGAGGTGGCTGCCGTAACCAATCCAATCGAGATATAATAACATATTGAGTCATACCTTATTTTAAAGGTCTTTCAATTCCCTTTACAGTGATGTAAACTATATGAGCTTCAGTTCAGTAGTTTTGAAGATTCATTGATTTAAAGCTTGAAGTAGACTATAATAGGTACATCAGATTAGTTTGTACTACTTTCGGAAGAAATTTGACTAAAAGAATTTACTTAATAAGTAAATGCTTTTCTTCACTACGCCCATGGTTTGTTTCTCATTTTGTTGTTGAAAATAGCTATTGGAGCGTTTTTTTGTGGCAAAAGAGTTGTTTCTTGAAAAAAGATAAAGGAAATATCTCGTACTAATTTTAAATAGTTTGCGATTGATTTGACCAAACTTTGTTGCTAAAATAACTTGTAACGCTTTATTACATAAATTAACCATGGTATATTTCACAGCAGAAAGAGTTGAAATTATCGAAATATTCTTCGGAAATAATCAGTGCGCTAATAGAACAGAACATTTAATGAGCGACATGAGAACAGTAACGTGCATCGAAAATATGTTATAGAACTTGTAGCTAAATTTCGGGAAACAGGGTCAGTCGCCAATAAAAAACGCAACATTGAAAATCCCATAAGGAACGAAGCAATAGAAGTGGGGGTTTTAGGGCAAGTTTATGTAGATCCTATGTTAAGTACCCGCAAATTGGAGACCGTGTGTGGTGTTAGTCGACGTACTGTCCAACGGATTCTAAAGGCCCATAGTTTTCATCCGTATAAAATTCACCTGGTACAAGAACTTAATGAAGACGATTTTGATCGGCGATTACAATTTTGTGAAGATATGAGTGAACGAATTGTAAACGATGAACATTTTCCATTCAACCCTTGCTTTTCTGACGAATGTTCCTTTTTATTAAATCGTCATAACTGCCGATATTGTTCCGATTCTAATCCCAGAATTTATCATGAGGTTTATACACACCAGCCGCAAAAATTAAATGTTTGGGTTGGAATTTTTGGCGATCATTTAGCTGGTCCTTTTTTCTTACCTGGAAATGTGACCGGTGAAATGTATTTTTAATTACTGGAAGACGCCATAGATCCTGCATTAACAGCCATAATTGAAAATCAGAATGATCGGCGGAACATTGCGAATAGGTTGCTGTTCCAACAGGATGGTGCCCCACCACATTACGCATTACGTGTTCAAAAATATTTAGATCAGACGTTTCCAGATCGATGGATTGGTAGAAGAGGTGCCATTGAATGGCCCCCAAGATCGCCAGATTTATCACCTTTGTATTTCTTTATGTGGGGTCATTTAAAAAGCAAAATCTATGCTACTCAGCCAACATCATTAGAAGACCTGCGACAATGAATTGTAAATGAGTGCCTTCAAATTACTCCTCAAATATTGCAAAATGTGCGGCAACGTTTTGAGCAAAATCTTTATTTTTCTCACACTTGTACATTAGTTAAAACGACAGAAACCGAGCTTTGTGTAGGTCAAGCTGATTTTATGCTCCTACCCCAGACCTGTACGCGTTGTGATATGTAAACGTACCAACTTTACGGTCGATGCATAAAAAACATCAGATAGTAACTATGAAAGCAAAATTTGGTATTCCAATGGTCCGTTTTTCATAGCGGATGAAAGTTTTATGAGGTAGATGCTGTGGCGGACGCTACGTCTGAATTTGTTAGCAGTTGTTCCTTTTTTACTCACTACTCATGAATCTCGTGTGAACTGAAATTGGAACAAAATAGGAATAAGTACTGCAGTATTACATGAATTGGTTTGTAAAATTGATATTGTCCTTTATATGATGAAAAAAATCAAATATTTGTTCATCATTATATAAAAAATATCGCGCACTGTAAAAAGACATCGGATGAATAAATACGTAAGCCAACAAAGGAAAAGCCTTGAGCGTGACATAAAATAATCACCCTTGTGGAATACCCCAGTGAAAATTTGAATAGAATTAAATTAAGAACAAAATAATGATTTTGTACACTTATCTAAACAGCAGACAAAGTGTGTCGAAATGATGTTCAAAGTTGTGATTCTTGCAGGCGTAGATAAATTTTTGGTTTTCTTTCAAATAAAGTGAAGTTTCGATGTTTTCTCACGTTTCTAGGCACACTTTGGTAACAAGTTGGGCCATGAGATCTGGTAAATATACTTTTATCTGGTTTTGACACTATGATTTTGGATGGTTTGTAGAATAGTAGCTTAAAAATATATAAAAAAAGTAACCTGGCTTAATTTCAAAAAATGTATCATTGTAGAGAAAAACAATACAGTTTCAGAACAGTTTCACCAATTTTCGTACTGGATTTACGAGTTATTCATGTTTTCTATATTAAAAATTGCTGGCGCGTGTACAGAAAGGGGGTTATTTAATATCTACTCTTCAATCTCTCTCTCTCTCTCTATATATATATATTATACAGGGTGGCCCATCTATGTGTGGACGGAAAATATTCTCATAAACAAATACATTTTTGGAAAATCTATTTATGGCATGTTATACATAACATTTGAGGGCACATTTCTAAAATATTGGCAATTATAAAGGGTGTCCCAAATTTTACTACATATCAAAGTTGTGATTTTGTAAATGGAATGGATACAGAACAGTATAAATCAGCTTCATGCGTAATAGAGAAAAACAACCATAACAACATACACAAACAACTATCACTACTCAAGATCTAATCTACAACAACTGCTGGAAAATATCTCCACCATGTTGAATACACAGCCGTAGTCTTTGGATAAATGACCGTTGCACATCCTTTAGCATGTGTTCCCTTATGTTCAGAAAAGCATCCTTAATCCCTTCCTTCATATTTTCCGACCGATCTAACGATTGTTACTCCAGGTGTCCGAATAGTTACGCACACGATTATGATAATGCACAGGTGCGCCGTCATGTTGGAAGTACATATGCATCCGAGTTTGCTGGTTCACATCCTCCAAAAGCAAAGGCAAATGCTCGATTAAAAAATTCAAGTATTCTGTACCTGTTAATCTGTTGTCTAAAAAGAAAGGCCCAATAACTTGTCGGAGAATAGCTCCTCCCCAAACATTCAAGCTCCATTTATTTTGAAAATCTATTTGCCTAACCCAGTAAGGGTTTTTCGTCGCATAATAGTGCATGTTATGCCTGTTGACACCACCTATGCTGTTAAAAGCTGCCTCATCGCTAAAAAAAACCTTATCTAGGAAAGTAGTGTCTTCACTCACTTTATTTAGCATTATCTACTAAACTCCATTCGAGCTGCGAAATCCTGAGGACGAAGGCCTTCATGCAAGCATAGGTGATTTTTTTTGGCACTAGGAAATTGCGTCCCATTAGCCAGATCCAATCTTGTATATGTATATCTCTAATTATGGACAAACACACCACGTCACAACATTCATGGCGAAGGCGAGATTCGAACTCGCGGCCCGGCCGGCCGGCTGATCAGTAGCACGACACTCTGACCCACGCGGTCCCCCATAGGTGATATGGATGGTACGTTTATGAATAATCCTTTAGACGGAAATTCTGCATATACCAGTTTCTGCTCTAATTTGCCGTGCACTCAAATGGGGATTTTTCTGTAACTTTAATAGAATCTCCAACTGATTCTCCTCATTGGTGACACTTCGATTATTTATACATTTTTTACTATATTCTACTGCTCCATTTGATTCTAAACGTTCTCGTAGTGTGGAAAATGTTTCCCGCCTTGGATGTGGTATATTAGGGTAATGTTGCTTATAAATGCGAGATGCTAGGAAACTATTTCTTTGGGTTTCGCCCATATTCACCATTTCTTCTTTAGAAGAATTCATTTTCAAACACGTTTTTATTATAATGCTCACACAAACTTAATTTTGAAAGTTTGTAACTAATCAACAATTTATTTATTTCCAAGGATGATGCGGTATTTTAGGGAATTAAGCGTGCTAATAACCGAAAAAATAGATGTAAAAACGCTTATGTGTCTAGTATCAAAAAAAAGCTTATAAAATTGAATCCAAACTTGCACATATATACAGGGTGATGGATTTGAAATTTTTGAGAAAAACTACAATTTGCGTTTTTACCACCCAGTATGAGCAAAAATTAAAATTAGGAAAATAAGATAAAAGCTGGGACATGTAAGTTTTTGTTTTATACAAAGTGCAGCACTTCAAATTATAAATTGGTGGACTGAGGGGTTGCCGAATTGTGGGTTTTCGTAGACAAAACATCTTATATCTCAGTAGCTAATTACGAAAACTCCATAGTATGTCATATCAATTTTCTTCTTTTGAATTGGTTTATCCACACATAATGCAATAAAATTTGAGGCATTCCGTTTGAAAAAATCACAGCTTTGATACATATCGAAATCGGGACACCCTGTCCAATGGCCAATATTTTAGAAATGTGCCCTCAAATGTCAGGTATAACATTTCATAAATCGATTTTGCCAAAATGTATTTGTTTATGAGTAATATTTCGTCCACATGTGGATGGGCCACCTTGTATCTATATATATATATATATATATATATATATATATATATATATATATAATAGTTTATAGTGTTATAATGGTTTTGTAGTGTGCTTGTTTGCTCTTGGTCTGTTTGTCTTAATTTGTTCGGATGCGCTTGTTCTATGCTTTTCTATTTAATCTAAATTCATAATATCATTGTACAGTTATTCTGTTAATGTTTTTACAATTAGAAATGTTGTACTGTCCAACAAATTTTCATGTTTTGTGAATTTACACTTTTGTAATTTAACTTCTTCTTTGACCTGTGTAGGCACGCAAGCGTATTAAGCACCAATAAAGAAAGACCAACAGTTTCTCATTATGAATCCATACGCCTTTGATGCGGTATTAACCATTATTGAGACATGGTCAATAAAAGACAAACTTGTGTCAAAAACGGCTACTCCCAGATTTTTAGTTTTCTGACAACGAGAAAGTACCTCATATCATATAGTGTAGTCGAATACTAACGGACTTTTTCTTCTGGTAATACTTACTACGTTACACTTTCTTTACATTCAAATCAAGTTTGTTTACTTGATACCAAGTCTGAATATTATCTCATTCCAACTATAACGTATGACAGTCCTCTATACTTGTAATAGATAGAAAAATCTTCAAATCTTCAGATTAAAGCAGTTTATTACAATTACGAGTGTCACACAGGTCATTTATAAATAATGTGAAAAGCACTGCACCACGATTTGACCCCTGTGGCACCCCCGATAAGCAAGGATAGTTATAAGAGTTGTAACTATTATATGAAACAAATTATATTCTGTTAGATGAATGTGCATTAAAACAATAGCAAAGATGTACGAACTGAGCCATAATTTTTAAGTCTGTTTAAATCAAACATGAAGACATTTTTTGTCAACTAAAGGATGAGGCTGTCCAAAAATGTTATCCTCAAACCAATGATATAAGTGAGTTGATTTGTATGGAGATCATGATGTAACACTTCAACTAGTTACTGAACTGTGTGAAATATTGTCATGTTATTCTGAGATACCCTGTATAGTTCGAGATCCCTTTGAGAAAAAATGCATAGCACTTGCATGTATACCGTATGGCTGTATGCTTGTAGGAGGCAAGTGACAACGACTGTCTGAGTGGGAACGTAAAGCGCTTCATGTCCTTCACATTAAATGAACCATTAAAATGTACGTGTTATTACCAGTTTTATCTCCAGGATAGCCCGTCACTGTAATTCTGGAGATATTATGTGTGTATTCCGTCTTTCTCATCGTTTTTTCATGAGATGAGAAGACGCAATGGGAATACAGAGTACCCCTTGTTGAGCTCTTGTCGAACAGATCCAAGGGCTACGTTCTAGTCCGGTTCCAAAGGAAAAAATGAAACAAACTACTCATAGCCCAAAGTAAAAACTTGATATCAGAGGCGTACCTAAGTATTTGCACCGTATGGGCACTACGACTTATATCGGCGCAGAAATAGTATCTTTATACCATCAACTGAAGAAACCATCATTATCGGCCGCACTAGGTAAGTGAAGGCAGCCAAAAAATACCTAGGTGCATATTTTTTTATACTTCAACTACCGCGAAGGCGTAAGGTCTAAACACCGATGGAGTATTGTGGGGCTATATGTGGATACCGGGAAAAAGGGGAACGCCACATGGACTCTAGCGAGGGATCACGTATGCATGCAACATGCACTCATTCTGCCCCCCCTACGAGATCCGCCGGATGGTACCTCCGCGTTCGAGAGTCAGAGATCGTCTACCACTTACGGACGATCACAAATCCACAGTCAAGAGAAAAATATCTTCTTGGGGTGGGAATCAAACCCGCGCAGCGCACGGCGACTGATCAGGGGACCGAAGAGTCTACCGCTACGGCCACCGCTGCTGCGTGCCAGTTCAACTTGTATCCTGCTACCTTATAATTTCAGTATAGCAACTAAATTTTATATTCCGGAATATTTGAAAATAACGAAAAAATAACATTTCAGTATTTTAATAATCAGGAAGGTAATGGATAATAGGTTTTAATGCTAACAGAATGAAAACACAACCGGAGGTGCTAGCATTTACCTCCAGGCCAATTCGCAGCCTAAATCTGCTTCCTATTGTCAAAGTATTTGTGTTAATTATTGTAAAACGAGTACGAGTCATCATGATTGATGATTTACAAATAGATTAGGTACAATAAAAGAAATCAAATCTTACAAAATCGAATGTATTAGTATGTATTGTCCGTGTAAAAAATCTATACGTACCTCGTTTTAGAAAATCACTATTGACATGACTCATCATATTACTCGGCACTATGTGCTCAACCAATAATGGATTACTTCTCAACCTAGGTATGTAATGTACTATTTTCCCGTGTCCATTAGCCAAGCACCTCCAACAGAAGTACTACACTACTACACCAAACTATATCATTTGATTCGCCCAACGACATCGACTGATCTCGTTCAAGATGCTTGTCTTTTTTCTGTATTTGATTACAAAAAATACATATTTGTTTTTTCCAAAAACAATGATCCCACATCCCGCCCTTCCATACATACCAAGGCATGCCTTGGTATGTATGGAAGGGCTCATGAGCTAAAGATTACTGGAACAACACAATCTGCCAGACTTTCTAGAACCACCGATGGTGGCGTCATCAGACGAACACGATCCTAACTAAGCCACCATAAGCCATAACTTTTTTGTAGGAAACGACACAATTCAATCACACTCGCATACTGTATCATATGTACCACGTATTGTATCCCACCTTTTCATACTTTTATGTCATTATCCTGAAATCGCTAAAAGAAAGCAAATGTTTTGTTAACCCTTGATCGTGAGAATCTGGAAACCGGCAAGAAAGTTCTATTTAAAATGATGTTAAAGGTAAAAAAATGGTAGTTTTAATTCGCTGCTATTAAACCATAAACATATCACATATTCTTGCATTTATAATTTTTCTTCTGACTCTCACAATTAACAATTATGTTTTTACATTCGAAACGCTGATATCACTATGCATTTTTGATACAATTAGTGTGCACTGTTTTCTCTAGATGGCGCTCATGACAAGATAAAGAGCCACCTGGCTGGACTGTCAATATTTACGTTTCAGCGATTTGTATGCCTCTATCGTACCATCTATCCATTTAGATGTTCAATTAGAATTAGGATACTATTCCAAAGATCAGTTTCCATAAAGCCTTAGTGTACGTGCACATACAAGGTGGAATCAAGGTAGGCGTAGCGTTGCGAGCAAGGCGGAAAATACAAACTAATATAGTTCAATGCGAGGGTGCATACTGTTGGCTAGCCGTAGCGAGTCGTAACGAGTCCACGGGGAGCGATCCTCTCTAAAACAAATCAGTTTGTCTTTGAGCGTGAAAGATTGCGCATTAGATATGGTCATATCGAAAAATTAATAGATGAGGTATTTATTAGGAGATGTTGGGGGCAGCCAAGCAGATCATGTGTCCAGCTGGGTGTGGTTTAAAAACCTGTTTTTTTCTTAAAGATCAAATGGTTTTAAGAAAAATAAGCAGCTGTCTTCAAATGTCTTGCACTGTCTCCGCTGGTCCATCATGCACACTACCTAAAGATTCGCAAGGAGATACGCAAGAGATAGATGATGTCACTGAAATTGAAGGGATTTCAGAAATAGAAGGTCAAAATTCTGCTACGGATCAACAAACACCAACCGTATTAAACAACAGTAGCTATACAAAAAGAAAGAGGGGTGCTGGGATTGACTATGAATTGCAAAAACCAGAAAAGAAGAAGATTCGAATCATCGAAACACAACTAGCTCAATCACAGAATATCCCAAACCAGAAGATGATTTATATTACTTTTTAGTGAGTCTCCATAAACCTTTAAATGATCTCACGATTGATCGACAAGATACAGGAATTACTTTACAGTGAAATTATCAGTGCAAACCAATATCAACAAAATACAACAAATGGTTTAAATGTTCAAAATTCTGCAGTTAACACATTCATTCCCAGTCAAAGCACTCAGTACACAAGTCCACCGTCTGTATCTTCTGTTTATTAAAATACGTCAGCTAGCAACAATAATGATAACGACCTGTATTACAGTGAATGTAATTAGTCAGTAAGAGAAGAAATACTTACATTTTTTTTACAGAGGTACACTGAAAACTGAATTTTTTCATAGTATACATAGATAAGTTCGTGCTAGAATATGTTAATACTGTCAGTGTATGAAAAAACAGTAATGAAATACATATATCATTAAGCACCAGTATTTTCATTTCTGTATAAGTTTTACTCTTCAGATATTTTCCATATTTACAAGTCTTACAACAATGATTGCTATGGTAATTATTTAGAGGATAAATTTACTGGTAGATGAAGATACCGGCACGAAGTGGAAAATACTATAAGTATACTCAGACAAATATATTATATTGTTTATTTTAAATAGATCTTTTTCTTTGAAATGTTTCTTTTTATTTTAAATTCCTTATGCTAGACTAGTTCTCGTACATTATGATTTATTACCAATAAAATAATGCTAAAGATGGATTAGCGCACCAGAGAATAAGAATAAGCATAATAGTAGAGTTAATATAAAACATGCAATATTTTTATCTGTGAGTAGGTAGGGATTTAATATAATACGAACCTTAAGGTTAATACTAGCTTCTCAATAGGTGATGGCTTTTCGAAAAATTTTATTTTGTTTCTGGATACACCTTTCTACTTTTCATGAAATATAAGAAAAAGTACTTTCATTCATTCGAAAATATCTGTAAACCCTTTCGGAGTCTTTTTGTAAACTTTTATACAAATGAAAAAAACTCTCCAAATCTTTCTCTCGATCGATTGATGTTGTGAGTCCAAAATCTTCTTTTCTTTTCACTTAGACATAACGTAGCTCAGCAGCATACAAGCATCTTAAACTTCTCTCGTTGTCGCGTATGACCTGAGAAAACTTCCTAAACAAATTTTCTTTATCTGCGGAGTTCAACCTCATTCAGTGATTACTCTGGGTAATTACCAAAAATAGCATGAAATATGGAAGAAGTACGCTAAGCTACCTAGGTATTAGAAAGGATTAAGTCGTTTAAGTAAATTTAATAAAACTTTAAAACATTTCCCAGACAGGAGATAATAAAATAAATATAACTCGAGACTCCAGCTCTTCCATTTGCTGGATTTGCCAGACGCTCTACGCGTATAAGCTTACGTCACATGAAACTGGGATATAACCTAAAATATTCATAAACTTGGTACTTGCATGTACTAAAAGTTTTGGTATATAATCGAATGGGGCATATTCAAGGAAAATGTGAGCTCCGAACATCCTCTATATATATTGAAAAGTCAAAAGGAAAGCCAAAGTATTACAATCGAGGAAAAATTTCGAAGTTGAGGTATTATATTTTTTGAATGTTACAAATTGTATAAATTGTACCATTTCCCTCATCTTCATCCGTCTATTTGTCTGTCCGTCTGTCCGCTAATCATATCCCATCTATAACTCTGAAAGCACCACTCATATTCTGATGAAATTTTGAAATCAAAACAAAGCTACTACTACATCAGGGATGAAAAACGTTTGTAGGTTTTGAAAATCGATACAGTGGTGGCGAAGTTGCAGGCAAAAAACAGAAAAAACCAAAATCGCCTACAACTTCCTCGTTTTCGAAAATTTATTGGGGACTGTAAGGTGTACAAGGTTGTAAGTGCTGCATCTTTGACATCACTGAAAAATGTTCTATTGATAAGAATTTTCTGGTCACCGTAATACAATGCACTATTAGACATAATAGTAACACATATTTTCGGTAGATTTGCCATTCAAACAGAAATATTTTATTTTCGTCTTTACAAATATAATAAAGGTGCAAGTAAAATTAGTCTGGAAGGAATGTTGCTAGAAGTGAACATATATATATATAACTTGAGACGTGGTCATTGTCGTCTAGACCAGTTAGGTGAAAAATTAAAGCTTCCGCCTTTTGTTGGGTACTTCGACAAAATTTAAGCAAAGAGGACTCTTTATACTTGTCTTAATTTTATCTAGCTTTCAATGGACTTTGCCATCATTATCAGGAGCTGCAATTACAATGATAACAGTAGCAACAATAGTGTAAAATGAATTTAAATTGACTTAACTTACAGTAGTATGTGAGGATGTTGCTAATTGTTGTTTACGTTCAGGATGAGGGAAACGTCCAGTAACATGGTGAAAGCTGGATAGATGGTACAATGGTCAAAATTATATAAAATACACACAAATGTGTGACAAGAACAAGTTAAAACAGATTAAAAATTTTTTAGAACATGAAAGCATTACATCGTGAAGCCACTTGATGATTGCACAAAATGGTGGTCATGGAATAATGAGTGAGATGAACCCTTTGACAGAAGGCCGAAGGTTGTCAATGTCTGTGTAGGAAGATGAAAACAAGGGTAATCAGCATCTCAGACAATACTTTCCACACCTCAAATTTACGTAAACTATCAAAACTGTTTATCAATAACGGTTATCCGAAGTGTCTGATTAACAAGATCTTATTAAGTTCACCTTCCAATATTTTGCCAAACTCTAATGATACAAGTAATAGTCGCATAACCCCTAATAACAGAACTGATAGAATTCCCAACAATAACATCAATTCAAACAGTACAAACACCAACCCAAACTCCAGACCTGGTTTTGCTGTCCTACCCTATATCAAGGAACTGACCCCTAAGCTGATCAGATTGTGCAGTTCTTTGAACTTTTGAATTGCTTGCAAATCTGTCCTCACTATAAACTGCATTTTTTCAAAAATGAAATACAGAGTCCCGCTGCTTGGCTTAACCAACATAGTCTACTCCATCAATTGCAACAACTGCAACCAAATATAGATAGGTCAGACCTCCAGATCTCTTAAAGGAAGGATTACATCACACAAAAGTGATTCTAGGCTTCATCCTGAAAGATGCGCTCTAGCATCTCATGTTAACACAAGAGGGCACTCTATGAATTACACAAGTATCAAAGTTCTTGATAAAGAAAAACACCCATCCAAACGTTTATTCCTGGAAATGTCCCACATTTCTGTATCGACAAAAAGACAGATGTTAAGCAACTGAGTGTCATTTACTCATATTTGCTAAACTGGGAAAAATTGGAGAACTTACATATCTCCCCAAATTTTGACTCTTCACAACCTTAAATGGAATCTGTTTCTTGGTCGATTCCACCAATAAACTTCATTCCACTCAAATTCTAATAATTTTCTCCTCACGATTTAATAATAATTGTTAATTTAATTTCCCATTAATTAAAATATAGTTAATTCAACTGCCTCTGGTCGGTTTAACAATTTCGTACATAACATTCTGAAAATCACATCATCTGAAGTGATTTGGCAACGTTGGCACACGCCCACAATTCGTTCCATCTTTCTACATAGACATTGACAACCTTCGGCCTTCTGTCAAAGGGTTCACCTCACTCATTATTCCATGACCACCATTTTTGTGCAATCATCAAGTGGCTTCACGATGTAATGCTTTCATGTTCTAAAAAATTTTTAATCTGTTTTAACTTGTTCTTGTCACACATTTGTGTGTATTTTATATAATTTTGACCATTGTACCATCTATCCAGCTTTCACCATGTTACATCCCTCATCCTGAACGTAAACAACAATTAGCAACATCCTCACATACTACTGTAAGTTAAGTCAATTTAAATTCATTTTACACTATTGTTGCTACTGTTATCATCGTAATTGCAGCTCCTGATGATGATGGCAAAGACCATTGAAAGCTAGAGAGAATTAAAAAAAGTATAAAGAGTCCTCTTTGCTTAAATTTTGTCGAAGTACCCAACAAAAGGCGGAAGCTTTAATTTTTCACCTATATATATATATATATATATATCTGTGCCTTAGAGGTATATAGTTGTAACTCCATATAATGCAATTCAGAGAACAAGCAAATTAAAGATCGAGTTACTAGCAGAATGGCTTTTTGTTCATGTTACTGTTAATATGCGAATATAATTTTTTGGAAAAACATTATATGGTACACAGAACAGTAATGCTTCATGCTAATGATCTTAGAATTTGATAATCAGATTACTTTGTGAGTTACGACAATTTACTATGATAATAAAATCCAGGTGCAGCATAGGATGAAACACAGTAACTACAATAATTCGTGGAAATAGCTACATTTTATTATTACAAAAATGATATCTGGATAATATATATTCAATCGTCGTCGTCGTCATCATCTCCTTGTTGACCTAGCGCAGGAATATTTTTATAAAAAACATGAAATGCTTCTGGTATCCATTTCGGAAGCATGAGAAGATGATCGAGCTTTTTCTTGCTTTTGGGATTTGACGCGGCGAACATAGTTCTAGTGGTAACCCTATCGGTTTTCTAGAGGATCTATTCATGTTTACCATTTTATAGTCCTCTTGGAATATGTCGGTTTTATAGTAGAGTATCCCTGGATCCTGTTTTCGAACCTGAAGCCACACCGCTGATGAGACTAAAAAGCTTTCTTTGTCTACTGTCTGTTTCTTTTGAATGAGAGGTGATCCTGTGCCGGAATATAAAGCCTCGAAGTCATCTAACTGCATCTAGAAAACTGTGGCTCCGGTTGATCTTATAAGTTGCTGCTAGTCCCATGGCGTACATATTTTCATGGTTGGTGGTTTTTTCATAATTCGTTCGATAAGTGCATGGATAATGATCAGCTTCCATGAGTGTGTGTTCACGTAGAAGAAACTTGTGAATGATACACTTTAATGAAGGACCTATTATTTGTAATATGTAAAAGTCCATTATTTCTGATCACGACACCTTCAAGGAATAACTCAAAAATCGCTTGTCTGCTTTCAGTATCTATGTCACCAAAATTGCATCTATACAGTGATGGAATGGACTGGAACTTCATTTTGGAAACATAAATTTTATGTACTCTAAACTGTTCCGTTCGCTCTACTACCCAGTTCTCGAGATTGAGAGCTTGCTATAGAATGTAAATGACACTATAAAGCCATATAGGAGATGACTAACGTTTTCTAGAGATATCTCATCCCAAGCTAGCGACTCCCTTTTACTTATGCCTAACTATATATGAAATATTATAAGATTGAATAGTCTCTACTGGGTGTTTTACTTCCTTTATCACTAAGTTTTAGGCAACAGCGATGGCGTATTGGTAGACGTTATTGGTCTGCTAATCAGTCACCGTACGCTACGCGATCCGAATCCCGTCCTAAAAAGAATTTTTCTCTTGGCTATGGATGTTGTGAATGTTCGTAGATGGTAGATGGTCTCTGACTGACGAACGCGGAGGTACTACCTGGAGTATCTCGTAGGCGGAGCCAGAATGCGTACAAGAAATGAAACTCAGTGTGGTTTCGGTTCGAAGCTATAGCAGGAACTTTATTGGATGAAAACAGGATGACAACGACGCTAGTTACATTTCATATTCAGTTTATAAGAAGTAAAATATAGCAAAATGCAAAGTCAGGAATGTTCTCACAAAGATAACACCTAACGCTGTAACTAGAAACCGGATGGACGGCGCTAATCACAAGGGCATCGGGACGGTGTTAGCCGTACCGTTGAAATGGTAATCATCAGGATTCCATAACTCCTCCCTCCTCGGAAAGATTGGTCTCCAATCTCAAAAATGATTTGAACTTTTAATTTGAATGAGAAGTTTCTTAAATATCACTACTTTGAGGTGGAGTTTTAGTATCCTTTACATAACGGTATCTAACAAAAATTGTTATAAATAAAACCAATAAAATAATTACAGCAGTAAAAATAACAGGATAGAATAAACTGTAAATCTTCAAAATGAACTTGAAGTGAAGTGAGATTTTTTTCGAAATAAGATTCGAGTGAAGTGTTTGTTTTCTTAAATGAGTATTTATCGTTGTCACCTCTGAAGGATAATTCTGATTCAATTTCATAATTAGAGTCAAATTCTAATATTTGATCATTAATAAATGTATGACATTCTAAAATTATGTGAGTAGTAAAATGAATATGATGGATTCCTTTACAATCCTTGATTTTTGTTAAAACATTAGTGTCGATTACATAATTGTTCTTACTTAATTCTAGGATTCGCGTGTAGTTTATTAGACTTTCAGAATCACAAGTGTCTAACTTAAGTGGTTGACATGGCGACTGGAAAGTATTCGTGCAAACATACAGCTGATTGCTTAACTCTATAATATTTTTGCAATAATAATACTTTTCAAAGTATAAAATATAATCACTTGGTAATTTTACTAATTCTTTTTTGACTGTGATTGAAAATAACTTGAATAAGGAATAAGTTCTAACATCTAAAATGGGAAACTCAACTACAAAAATAAGTTGGTTTTCTAAAAGTATAAGTGATAAAAGGGAAAGATCATAAATCTCAAATAAATGTATTTTGTCGAATGGCAATAATTCTTCGTCTTTACAAATGGATTTTAAATGTTGAATAAGTAAGGTAATCTGATGATGAGATAATTGAAAGGTGTTGAGATCTGTTTGCTGGTTCAATTGTAGAACTAATAAAAGTGAATTTAGATATGAATTAAATCGTTGCAGATTTGTAATAATTGAGATCTGATGGATCGTCTGGTGTGATAACAAAGACTGATGTTCAATAGTTTGGACATTATGAATAATAATTGACTGAATTTTTCTTGTATTATTTTCAAAAGTTTCTTGAAGAGATTTGCAAAACGTGATAGTTTTCTGATGACTTTCAAGCAAGCTATTCTGGTTATTTCGTAAAGCGTTCTGATTTTTCAAAATAAAATCTAAATCGTTTTGATCAAGGTTGCCAGAAATAAAACGAATTATAGAACCTAAGTCCGCGTTTGATTCTATGCTGTATTAGAGTTTAGAACTTGGGCGAATGACTTCATCGTCTAGAAGTTTAGTGACTTGTTTTTGAATTTCTTGAAATAGGGATAACGAAAAGATTTAATGAAGATAGGATCATCATTAGATGTTCGAATAAAATGCTTAGTAGCTGTGCAGGGTTTTAATTTTTCGTTGGGCTTTAAGAAAGCTTGAGGGGAGTTTTTACAGAGATTTAAAATGTGAAGTCTTTCTTCGGAATTCATGTGTTCTGTACGAATAAGATCAGACGTGTTCGGAGATTTGGGCAAGGGATTAGGATTCGAAATTTCATAATCGGAAATTGATTCGAATTGAATGTTATGACTTTCAATTAATTTGAGATTTTCAGGAAATAGAATCTTATTATCTATGACAGGGCAAATATAACTAGGAGTGTAATTTTCTGAATTCGAGTATTTGACAGGGGGGATAAATTCAGAATCTTCATTTGTGTCTATAGGAATGGTGTCGTAAATCTGATTGGGAATTTTGATTGGTTCCTTATGAGTATGACATAGAATTTCAAAGTTTTCGATGGAAAGTAGATTATGGGAAATGTAAAAATTACTGTGGAATTTCTCTAGGTCATAGTAACCTAAAAGACAATCATATTTTTGATGCCATGGGAGTAATAAGAATTCAACTTCTGTTGGAATACCTAGATCATCAAAGATAGGGATCTTACAAGCGTGAGTACCAATTTTGGTTTCAATTGCTGTTTTGATAGAAAAACATTTTGGGTAAATATAATCCGGAAATTTGTCGTAGGCAATTTGGGGATTCATAAGAGATGCAGAAGCACCTGTATCTATAAGAATAAGTAAATCCAAAGCTTCATTGTAGAGATATGGAGGATGAATATTTTCATAAGAGTTTAAATCAATGTCTATTCTGGGGATTGTTGATGAGGAGTTGATTGAAAATTTTCTTGAGAATAATCGTTTTCATAATATTGAAATTGATCTTCTACGAGATTTTCTGGACAACAAGCTTCAGAATAATAAGATTCGAAGGGGTTTGCTACATTTTCTGTAGAGCTTTCATTAGTGGGTTCGGATTCGTTATTAGTAAGTTCTTGAACAGCTATGCTAGGGCGTTGACCATTATTCGAAAAGATTTTGGGTCTGACAAAAGGTCTACGCGACTGGATCGTCGAAGTTGACATATGCGTAGGGTGATTTTGATTATTTTGTCTTGAAGTATTGGTGACAGGGAGCCTATTCATAGGAAATTGTGGACAATTTGCAAAATTGTGTTGAGAGGGGTTGAATCCGTTCGAAAATTGACGACTTTGTGGGGAAGTATAGAATGGTTGTCTAAAAGTTGGACGAGAATTGTGAAATGATTGTGGGTTGCTAAATTGTTGTCCATAAGTAATAGCGGGAAGAGAAGTAGAGGGATTATGAGAGAAATTAGCAAAATTGGGAAAGTTAGGTCTATATGACTGCATTGGCGGTCTAACAGGTTTATTTGTCAGAGGCTTAGACTTAGTGACGAGAAACTCTTTAGATTGTTTGGTTTGCAAGAGGTTGTCGTGTTCTTGGCACCGTCTCTTAGCTTCATCTATATTTTTAGGGGTTGGTTGATATTGATATTTGGAATTGATTCCGCATAAAAAGGAGGTTAAAGCCATCTGTTCATATCTAGCAATCATTGCTGGGGCAATTTCTGGAGGATAATTTATCGAGCAAATTCTCGTAATTCCTGAAGTTTGTTACAAATTTCTGAATGTAAAACGCTATAGTCTGGGGAATGAATATCAAAAAGTTGACGAGTCAAATTTTCTTCAGTTTGGTAATCTTTAAATCTAGTGGTTAAAATAGCAGAAAGATGTTCAATAGTGATAGGATCAGTTTGTTCTGTAAATTCGGCAGGTTCACCTTGTAATCTAGACTTAATAAATGTTAAAGCATGTCCTTTATAGGAAATAGGTAAAGCGTTAAAAAATTCTGTAGACTTTCTTAAAAATGTAGAAAGATTGTTTGAATAGCCATCAAATATAGGAATTGAATCTTTTAGCATGTTAAAAATTAATTGAGGATTGTCATGCTGAACGACATTCCGTTGATTTGAAGTAGCCATTCTTATAGGAGATCTTTCTCTTTCGGTAGGCACAAAACGATTAACAAAAGGCATAAAATAAAATGTATAAAAGATGCAAGATAAAAATAAGTAAAAATAGGTGAAAACAAAACTTAAGGCTATGCACAAAATAAGATTTCAATTGAAAAACGCAACTTGGATTCTTCAAAAAAAAATCTTCTCTGTAGAAATGAGTTTTTTGATAAATTCTTCTTATGGTTACGTATTAAATCTTCTTAGTTGCAAAATCTTCTTAATAGTAATTCTTAACTACTTACAAGGACAGTAACATCAATTGTTGCTTCATCCAGGGGCTGGTCATCTTGTCTTCGATTCCAAATCAATGGTTCTGGACAGTTTCTGGTAGAATTCCCAGTAAGAGAATAGAAATTCTTACTTGATATTGGCACTCGGAGAGTCCAAGTAGAACAGGAGGGCCTTCCCGACGTCTGATACTAACTCTTGGCTTTCGCTGGTACTAACTTCAGTTTTCTCAGGAACTCAATCTTTGGCTTTCTCGGAGACACCGCTGGGCAGCTCGTCTATTAGATATTTCTCACAATGGTGACAGAAACCAAGCCTGGGATCCTGTTCGCAGCGCCAGAAATGAAAGTCGGTGTGGTTTCGGTTCGAAACTATAGCAGAAACTTTATTGGATGAAAACAGGATGACAACAACGCTAGTTACATTTCATATTCAGTTTATAAGAAGTAAAATATAGCAAAATGCAAAGTCAGGAATGTTCTCACAAAGATAACACCTAACGCTGTAACTAGAAACCGGATGGACCGCAGGCATCGGGACGGTGTTAGCCGTACCGTTGAAATGGTAATCATCAGTATTCCATAACTTACATGTTGCATGCACATTCGGTGCCCCATAAGTGCTTACGCCTCAGGCCTTCATGGTAGTTGGGGTATGAAGAAAAAGGATTATATCCTCATCAGTCCCCTTCCTCAGCTATGTCTACAAACGATCCTACTTCAACTGAAAGTCAGTAAGCTTTTGGCGCAACTCCGGCTCATTTACGCAAGTAACTTGATAAATGTTTTACTTCAGATCGTTATTAGTCTGCCGATTACATGATTACAGAATCTCCACAAAAACTGTTAAGCAGGGAACCGGCTGACATCACTATTGCGAGAAATCATGCCACCAATAGAGAAACTTTCCTGTGACAATTACAAAGTTACCCTCGTCGTATGTAACCCAATTTTATTGATCGAACATTTTAGTAAAATGCATTATATCCAATTGGAGCCATGAAATGGCCATATTTTTGATAACGCTCGCTCTGAGCTTTTACCGTTTTTTTTAAATTTTAAATCCCGAAGTATCTATTAAAATGCCCTTTACCTCCTTTCTACCTGAAGACTGACCAATGAAAAAAATCGGTTCTAAATAGTCAAATATCTGATTGTGAAAGGAAAAAAATAAATACGGTCATGGAATTTTTTTATTTGCTCTTGTCAGCACATCATTTCACTGTATACATCGACTTAACGATAAATTAGAAATCCTGTGTAATGCTAGATAAAACAATATTATAATAGCTTCCAATACAATATTAAATATCATACAATAGTCTATTCGTTTCCTTTAAGACTGACTTTTGTACAACAAATCAAGAGCTATTCTTGTAATGGTTCAGTAGTAGTCGGCGAGCACTAACTCATCCCAATGACCCATCATGTATGCGTTTTGTGTCAGACATACCTTGGTGGGGTAATCCCAATGCTTGTCTGGCCAATTAAATCACATGTATTGACAGATCTTCTTTACTGTAGTATACGTTTCAATCACATGATTAGTTTCAGATGTTATATTAACCTAGGTGGAATCTTTTACATGCAGCTCTACTGTATCCAGTGAAAAATCAAGAAATTAGTATATAAAATGAATTTTCAAAGACATAATATCATATCGCACCCAAGTTCATGATACCTTTGTAGTCAGGACCTCTAATGAGATCACTCAATCCTATCTAACTTAGGAAGTGGAGCTCACTCAAACATTTTGCTTCGAAATATGGGGCTCAAGAAGCCCCAGGCTTAACGACTGTTTATTCTTCTTGTTCTCCTTCGGGATCATCAGTTTCATCATTTTGAGGTTATCGGGCAATAGGTAGATAAGGTAGAGTTATGGGCCGAATTACTGATCGAACGCTGACTTACACTTGTTTTTGTTGACCAACCCTGCTCCAAGGAGGACGTAAAGCTTCAATAACAATCATCGGCATGATTTTCTGGCTCACGCCAAACCATGGTTACAAAGAATATCGTTGCGCTTTTTCTACGTCAGCCGCTCTCGTGAGGAGGAGTTACAAACATGTGGGACCCACGGTTTATCTTGGGGACCTATCTTCTTAGGCCCGTATCGTCAGTCGTCCCTACAATTGTAGGGCGCGTTTATGGCCTCCTTGATTTCGGTAATATTACGTCTTCTTCGTTTATCTACATGTATGTCCTGCTTTTGATTTCCGACATACTGACAGTTCTGGCTTGAGGTTATGTTGTTGTTTTGACGTTCAACGGAAAGCAGAACCATAATTTATAATTTTCTTGCAAATAATCTCGATCACTCAAAAATACCTCGCTACATTGAACAAATTCCACAACCTGTGATATCTTCAAGAAATTGTTGAGTTATGAAAATTAATGTACATGGATATATTATATTATAATATTATATTTGTGTGTATGAAAGTCCAGAAGCTTACAACCAAGCTATTCTCTTGATGAAGGTTGGAAAGTTACGAAACAAATCATTGCATATCCATATTATATATCGCATTATTTTTAGGTGTGATCCATTCTCACAGACTTTATGAGCTAGATGGTTCCTCCATAGATAAGAAACATTGTATGGCAAGTGCAATTATTGCATTGTCGATGACAGAGATGTTTTTTCACAAATCATTGTGGGACTCTAGATTGTGTAGAGTGTCAGGCACAAGTATGTATAATGTGTGTATGTGAAGATCATAAGTACTATTATTAACCATCGCTACAGAGAGTAAACAGAAGAATAGAGTTGCAGCATGAAGCAAAATCAGAAAAACTTTATGACAATTCCATAATTAATTACAAATGGGGAAATAAAAGAAAATTGTGACTCATCAAGGGAATTACTTTCCTGTTAAACAAACTCCAAACAATTCAAACAACTAGATAAGCGGAAAAGGCCCATTATGTTGAAAATTGTAATTACCTCTAAGTAGTTAAGCCCTAATAGGTAGTTAGTTTTTAGATAGTTTCATTGCATTCATAATTCACTCATCGTTACCGGTAGATAGGTGTGCATGTATCAAATTAAAACTAACAACTTTATCATGAACTTAACATGTAAGCATTCATTCTAGGCAAAAATGGACTTAACCTAACCTGCCTCTAAGGTACAGAATTTGATTTGTATTTAAACTGCTGGGTATAAATTTTGGATTTAAATCGCTATCAATAATGGAGCCTTCAGTTACTAAGCATACTTCAGTGGCATCATCAAGAACAAGGAGATCAATGCACTGAGCCTCAAAGAACAATATGTTGTATTATCAAATGTGTTACACCATATATTAATGTTGTAGAATATGGTATATGAAGAAAAAGTGAGTACAGCTAAATACAGTTTCTTCTCCAATTTGTTCATTGACTTGTAATCTTAAAATAAAAGAGAAAATCTATTAAAACTGTGGCATAGGAAAGAAAAACAATTACTGTTGAGAAATATCAAAAACTGAACAGGTTTGATATTTGAAACACTCATAAGAAGAGCTAGTTATTATAGCCACAGTAAAAAAAATATGAAATCTTTGGCTCGAAAGTCTACATTTAACTCTTGAAGTATTGGTAGCTGCAATTTAGTTTGTTTCCTAATTGAATGTCCATATCTAGGGGGGTGGTTTCAGGTTTTACTTTAAGATGAAAACTTCAAATGATCGTATGTCCTAAAATATCTAGAAATATAGATTTCATCAATTTTTAATCCTTCTTTTCTCTTAAAACAAATGTTTTTTCTCTAGCATGACGTTGACTAGATTATATGCTATTTTCTAAATTACAAGCTATGTAAACAGGGCTAAAAGGATATCGAATCAATTATAAAGAAATCTTTCTAGTTTGGGGTTACATTAGGTCATTTTGGAAAGTTAATTAACTCTAGGTATCAAACTTCTTGAAATATCCAATTTAAATATATTGACTCTTTTTTTCCCTCTAATAATGTTCCTTACAGTTGGAGTTATTGTCTTGGAGCAATATCTTGTACCCTGGGCTTGTCAGGATTGGATGTTCTTTGAGCAGTGCAAGTAGATCTGAAAAAATAGTATGATAAGTAATCGTGATTTCTTATGTTTTACTCCTAAGTACCGATATAACCATGAGTGTTAAAATATATATCTCATATAGCATTTTTGCTAAATCACTGGATTCTTATTTAACCTATGCCAACAGCTTTGTGAGATTTTGTCAAATAGAAATGTTGATTACAATATTCAAAGAGCCACTTCATCGAGTTTCGTGTGACATTTTATTTCTCACATGCAACATTAACCATTAGACATTTGAGAACCCCCTTCCCAGGCATAACAAAGCTCCTCTTGAACTCAATAGCTTTTAACTTTTATAAATATACAGGCTTATGTCTACCTTTATTTTACAAATTGCAGTGTAACACATGTCAGTCACAAAAAGTAAATTCACTTATTTCAGTAAGGTTGGGTTCTTCAAACATCAATAATGCAGTTACACTTGAGATACAATGTTTCTTATCCAACATGCGAGAAATATGAATATGCAATGTTTAAAAATTTTGTAACTTACCAGCTTCATCAAGGAACAACTTGGATGTAAGGTGTAAGGCAAATATACATATATAAATACACATCCATTTGCAGTAAATTGTTGATTTTAGATCATTAATACCAGATATGGGACTTGAAGATACCACAGCCTGACGAATTTGTTCAATGTCGGAAATCATTATTGAAATATTGAAATCAACACTATTTGCAAGAAAATATCCTTCGGCATTTGATTGTTTGATTCATCTGTCTGAAATTTTTAAACGTCAAAAAAGAAACATAACCTAACGTCACAATTGACTTCTGATTGACAGCAGACTAGAAAGGTAAAGCAGGGCATACATGTACCTCACGGAAGAAGACGTAATATTATCGAAATCAAGGAGGCCATAAACGCGCCCTACAATTGTAGGGACGACTGACGATACCGGCCTTAGCAACTGGGCTGATGGTTCGCTTCTGGGTAAACGTCATTTCACCACTGACGTAACAATAGTTGTCGACGACATTGACAGACCGTGGCGGTCTATCCGGGACAAGAAATTGGAAACATTAATCATCTGTTCAGGTGATTAAGCAGTTTAAACTCGATAGAAAAGGCCCAGATGGGAAGATTAAACAAGAAATGCACCTGTTTCGTATGTACCCAAATATTATTCATGTAAGAAACAATGGTAAATCTGTTTTTGCACACCTGAAAAACTAAGTAACACACTTACACTGAAATATTATTTGCAAAAAAATTACATCATTTCGAAAAAGAACTTAAATAGCGTCTATTTTTAACAGTCACAAAACTAGTTTGACTGATAATCGAGGAAGGTGTTTTCGATATTACTACCTCATGACGTACCTTTCATGATGTTATAGAAGTTCAGGTTAATTGTTTATTCCGGCGCAATTAAAAAGGGTTTATTTGGCATCTCTAGTTCTATGAATTTTCTATTTTTGCTGTGGCATATACGATTTTCGGACCACACTGTGTATTAAGTTTTAATTGATACTGTTTCCGCCGATAACCCAATATAAAATCAAATTTCCTTTAGAAACATATATGGGGGAATAACAAATAAAGGCGGAATTAGCAGCTGGGTTTTTTTTGGTAGGTAGGCTTCGTCTTGCGAGGTATTACGTTCAGGCGAAATGAAATTAAATAAATGTGGTGGAAATTTAGTAAAATTACTGAAATGTATTCACCTGAAGTGGTTGATACCCTTATGTAGTGAATCCGAAACACTCACAATACTGCTACTTATAGCGACTTATTACCGCCGATATAACCCCGTTGATGGCAACACTGAAGAATGTTCGCCCCTCCGATTCCGTTCTCTACTGAATCCGAATAACAAAAAAAAAGCTGAAGTAACTTTTCGGTTCGTAATCCGAAAATACCCTTAGATAAGTATTATCACAAATGGTGAAAGAACGGCCAAAACAATTACCCAAGTAGGTTCTGCACCTTGAAAAAAGAGCTAATCTAAATTTTTATAGAATCGCTATTTTTGGACCCAAAACATTTTCTGTGGTGATCCGTGCTATCACTACCTGAGGCACAATAAGTTTGTGCAGTCAGTTGAATGTTTCTGCGAATGGACCTTTATTAACGTTCAAGGTTTCCAGCCTTATTCACTTGTCGGGAAGCAATATTCATCTCGCTTAGATCTCCAGAAACACAATTGATACGATTAAACTTCTCACTAACTCTTCCAGACACGTACATCGAAAACTGGCAGATACAACCGCTCCGATGTTCATACAGTATTGGAAGAGTTCTTTCCCAGTTTTCCCTACCTTATGCAGTTCGAAAGTTATAAGCAAGATATTTTCAGGCTCGACCTTTACGGTTACTTCAGTATAAAAGAACGATCAAGCTGAATTATTTAATTTCCTCTGGACAGTAACATCACTTCGTATTATTCCGTAGCGGCAGCGGAGGTGACTAGGTGATTCTTAAGTGTGCACGTCAAGAACCATAAAGCTATACAAACTACTAAAGTTATGCCTTCAGACGGGTTCTAATCATACTATACGTATACGACGTGACCCACTGATTACTTTTATGGATGAAAAGAACATAAAGTTCTGCACTTCGGTGCTCTCAAGTGCTGAATATTTAAGAAGCCTTAGGAAAGTACATGCTATGATTGAAATAAAAAAGGAGACTAACAAATTCATTCTAAATATGAATTCCAAAGCTGTTAGAACATCTAAAATATTTTGCAAACGTCCTTCTGAAAAGCTAGAAATTGTAAAAGCCGAATTATTTTTATAGTCTGAGATCCCTGCATGAGCATTACATACCTAGGTTGAAAAGTAAAACATAGTCGAGTGCCGACTGATATGATTGAGAGATCACATCACGCATTTGGTATTAAAAGATTTGAATTTTTCAATGTATTCTTGAATTTGCATCGAAACCACCGAAGTCTACTAAGTGACGTATAAATCCGAACACCCAGTTTAAATGGTTTTATTTTAATAAAATTTTGTATAAGTACTTAATGAAGCATAATAAGTAAATGATAAAAATTTCAAAATGATTGCAATGCTTTAAAGCCCTTTGACCTTTAATAATGTGTGGATCCACCCTGATGTGCTACGCATTCTCCAACGCGCCTAGACATGCTTCTAGATCAGGTGGTCAATGTCCTCCTGTGGTATCTCATACCAGGCAACCACCAACTCCTCTCGAAGTGCTTCTAGAGTCTGAGGAGGACGTTGCAAATTGAGCAATCTCCTACCCATCATATCCCACACGTGCTCAATTGGGGATAAGTCGGGAGATCTTGGTGGCCATGGTAACAATGTGACATCATTATGTTGAAAGAAGTCTATTGTGACTCTTGCAACATGTGGTCGGGCATTATCTTGTTGGAAAGTTGGATCTGCCAGGGTGTCAAGATAGGGTAAAAGATGGGATTCTAGAACTTCGTGGATATAACGCTGCGCGTTCATGTTACCTCTGATGAAGATTAAAGGTGACCTGGAACCATAAGCTATAGCACCCCAAACCATAACTCCAACAGTGTGATGAACATGTCTTTCAACAAAAAACTGTGGATTCCTCCTTTCACCACGTCGCCTTCTAACCCTGGCACGACCCTCGTGCATGCATAAACAAAATCGAGACTCGTCACTAAAGACAATACTGTTCCATTCCTGATCCCAGAGTGACCGTTGTCTGCACCACTCAAGGCGATTACGTCGGTGTTCTCGAGTTAAAGGGAGGACCCAGTGTGGCCGGAATGAAAACAAGCCAAAACTTCTCATTCGTCGGTAAACACTTCGCATGCCAATGGGTCTTCTGTGTTCTGCAAACCATTCATTTGCAATGGACCTGGTAGTGGAGAAACGGTCCCTTAAGGCCAATAATCTTAGACGGCAATCTTCACGGTCTGTTGTTCTACGGCGGCGTCCAGTGTCCCTTGCTCTTTGCGTACGGCCTTCTCGAAGCCATGCCTGACAACACCTAACCACAGTGTCTACACTTCTTTGAACTCTAACTGCAATTGCCCGAAAAGAAAGTCCAGCTTCCCGATGTCCCACTATACGGCCCCTATCAAACGCACTAAGTTGACGGAATCGTACAGGACTCCGTACTCTAGGCATCGTAACCGATCGTAAAGGATGTCAAGAACCGAAATCCGCCAACGTTGATTCTTTACTGCGGCTGAAATATTCATTTTTAGAGCGTTAGTGAATTAAAAAAAAGCAGTATAAAAACCGGAATGTCCAACTGATAAGGCTGAAAATTTTTTCACTTGTTATTTGCAGTAAGATAAATACATTCACCAACTTTTATTAAAATAAAACCATTTAAACTGGGTGTTCGGATTTATATGTCACTTAGTATAAAAACAAATGCCCATCACATCCGGATACGGGTGTAACTTAAAGCAGAAGAATTCTGGAAAGGGAAATACAACTAGGAATCCAATTGTTGAAATACTTCAGCTGTCTAATTGACGTAATTAATTCAGAATACAATTCAAATGGCACTATTATATACCTTAAGGTTTTGAGTTATCTCAGGGAGAGAAGCCCTACTTCCTAGTAGTTATTTCTACGGTTAGTGATGGAAAAAAAGCCACTTAATACCTATCTATCAGAAAAATCATGCTATGTCACGCAGTTGCATGAGCTTAACTCAATGTATCAACCCAGCAACATCGAGTAGCTAATGTTTTATATTCTACTTTTTCCAAGTGGACTATTTCCTCAAACGGAAATATTTACTTATGTCGTTAACCTTTGTTAACTGTCCACATACTTCCACACTGAAACTGACAAAATAGCAACTCTTAGGACCATATTGTCAGTTATCTACAATTGTAGTGCGCCTTTATGGCCTTCTGGATTTTCATAGTTTTCTACTATTCCGTGTCAGCACTCTATTTTTAGGTTATGTCACAAATATCTATTTGCATCAAATTGTTTATGCCTTTGATTTACATTATCTGTCTTATCAGCCTACAATTTAAGACGAAAACATAACTTCGAAATAGGAGAGCGCTGACGCTGACACGGAACAGGTGAAATCTAGAAAATCCCAAGTCTTTTGAATGAGAGAAAAGACTATGACAATCAAGAAAGCCATAAAGTCGTCCTAAAAGGAACGACTGATGACGATACGGCCGTAAGTATACAGAAGTTAAAGACATCTTGCTAACATGCCGTTTGAACTTATTATGGTTAGAGGAAGTATAGACCAAGTGAAAAATCAAAGCCACGATAAGTGAGTTTAGTGAGCTTATGACGAATCCACATTATGTTGAAGAGCTCGAAGTTCCCTCCGTAGAGGTTTCAGATGATCCACAGATCAATCAGGTTGCCCCATTCTGACTCACATCAGATATGGACAGTCTAACTGTAACAGCAACTTTCCTCGCTAGATATGAGAATCTGAAGGAAAGAAGATGTTTCTACGCCTCTGGTGTGGAATTATTGTAATCACAAAAAATTTCGAAAATGAGATATAATGTTTTTGGGTCTGGTATGACATGTACTTCACGGAAAATGATGACATTTCCATACAATGTTATTACTATGCCAAAGACGAAAAAGTTTCATCGTTTGTCAAAATCGATCCAGTGGCGGCGAGACTAGAGGCACTAAAGTAAAACGATAAAAATTTCACAAACCGTTTTTTGACGTTTCAGATGATCCTGATCGTTTTTGAAAAAAAGCCGTTGCAATTCTACACACCTTTTAAACATAGTCCATCATCATCCTCATGATAGATATCCCCGTACAGGTGTCCCTAAAATTTAGAATGGTGGAAAAGTATTTCCGACCCTCGCGAGTCGATACGCCTCGCGCTCCTGTCGGCGCATGTGTGTAGTAGTCGACTCGAGTTGCTCATCTGGATCTGAACCGATCGCCCTCCACACCTGATGTATGGTGTATCTGAAGTCACTTGAAATAGCATAAAAACCTTTGGTCGGCGCGTCCTTTGTAATTTCATGACGTATCATAGGCGTGCGGTAAAATTTATTTAGAACGATAATAATAATGTTTTTATATCACAATAAATGGATTTTACTATCTTCTTATTTTTTTGATTTGGGATAAAAAATACTTATATTGGGAGTTTAATTTATGTTGACTGAAAGTTAAGAAATGGAAAAATTACAGAATTCCAACGTTTGACATAGGCAAATATTTACATAGCAGGTAGGTATATAAAAAGGTATATAAAGACTTAAATTATAGGTATTTATATATCATCCTCGCCTTCGGAGCTGTCGCTAGAGTCATCTTGTAGAGGAACTACAACGGGATTTACAGGAGGCAAAACACAATATTCATTTTCTTTGTCAATAATATGCCTAGAACACTGCGTCCATAGGTCTGTGGCAGCAATATGAGATACTGCATCTCTTATTGTGGCCAATAGCGATTCACTTAATTGAGGGGTCTGATTATGTTTTCTTGCTTTTTTTTTAAAAGCAGCCCAGACCAACTCAATCGGGTTAAAAATGCAGTAATAGGGAGGTAGACGTAATACTTCATGGCCATTTTGCTGAAGCAGATTGTCAACAGCATACTCTTTTTCAAATTTTTGTCTTTTAATAAGATCCAATAATATGGCTTTGGTTGATTTTTGTGGTATTTCCATTCCCTTATCCTTCATAAAATCAATAATGTCTTGTTTTCTTGTGCCTGTATTTGGAATTTTGTTTTTCTGTCGGGAATGGTATGGCGCATTGTCCATAATAATCACTGAATTTGGGGAAATGTTTGGTATTAACTGCTGCTCTATCCACTTTTCAAATAAGTCGGAGGTCATGTCCTCATGATAGTCGGCACATGATTCTTTGATATTTTTGGCAGATAACAGCAAGGCATTAGGTATAAATCCATTTTCACTGCCAGCATGGAGAATAATGATTCGTTTTCCACGGTTGCATGGTGTATTTAAAATGCACTTGTTGCTGTCGTCAACCCAGCCGTACTGCACAACATCATGGGTATCATACCACGTTTCATCCAGGTAAATCAGATTTCTTTTCTGCTCTCTATAGATTTTAACTTTGTGCAAAAATTCTTGGCGCAATTCAACGATTAGAGACGACTCCATAATCACCATTCTTTTATCTAATTTTTTGTATTGAAAACCACACAGTTTTACAATACAGTGCAGTGAGTCTAAGCATTTGTAATTATAAAAATCTTCAGGATAATCTTTTAATTTATCCCGTATCATTTCCAACGTGGGCACCAAATTTTCTTTATAAAATCCGTATATTATACGACGAATATCTTCCTGAAAACCCACGTCTATTCTTTTTAATTTTTGCCCTATGCGCTTTCTGTGGAAGGAATGGTTGACTACATCTCCCCTTTTTATAACCCGATAAATGGTAGACCGCCTGATTTTTGTCAGGATACAAATTCTGTTTAAAATTTGATTTTGCGAGGAATCTGGATTTTCGTTTTTCAGACAATCATACATATTTAGGATTACTCTTTGGGTCTGTTCCTCTAAATCTTTATGAAAGAATTCTGCCTGCACAGGTTCATCAACCATCTCCTCGTGGCTTGTAGCATTTTCCCAAGGTCTCCAAAGAGCCATATTTAGGACACACAAGAACAATCAGCACAACAATTAAATCAACAAGTAAACTGAGTATTCAAAAGTCAAAAACACACAAACTAATAAAATCTATGAAAAAACACGGACAGACTAAAGAAAACACGTTTATTCACCGCTACACGGCACTGGCTAAACTGTTTCAATTTTCAGTAGCCACCTGCACTTGTTCAGAGCTCTGAAATACACGCTTTCTCATTGGCTATGTCCACGCATAGGCGTGCTTTACTCCACGTGGACCGGTGAAACTGCCTTTGATTTATTGTTATAGATGTTCGTAGCCAACTTTTTTCTCAGAGGGACCAACTTGTGCCAAACATTATTTTTTATGAACTCTTGACAGCGTTGGAGACGAAATGCAGAGTCAACCTGCTTGACGTCAAATTTTAGACAAAATATACAAACACGCAATAAATCATAACTTATGGAAATCTACAAGGAAGGTTACAACCACTTTCATTTATTGGGGACAAGGAAAGAAGAACTAAACAACAAAAACTTGAATTCATAAAATCCCTAACAAGATCAATCATTATTCGTACCCCAAGGCTAGTTTCCCCTCGCAGTTCGAGAAGTTAATAACGACAACACAGCCCAACTAACTGTTAAGTTTTCTTACAAACAAAGCGGGGCGATTTCTTGCAACTTCCTAATTGTTCGCGAAGCAAAACTACTGTTGGTAAGTTGTTGGTTTTTGTAAAACTGCTAGAGCCTTCGTGACGTTTCTTGACTTCTTTTGACACATTTTCTTCCACGCTTCTATATTTTAAACATTGGCGGATGATATTTCTACAGGAAATCCGCTTTTGGTTTACAGAAAGATGAATCTTGGATGGGTTACATCAATAAAGGGAAGGATGATGTCCAGTAATGAGATGAAGTATGTCATATAGAATGAAAAAGTCATCAAGTTTGACTCTGTACTCCCCACGCAAAGCTATCATCAGTTCGTAGAGCACAAGTTAAGCCTTCTAAGAAAAAAGTTGTATAACAAAAGATTAAATGACCTGATCCAGATCAGAGCGCCACCTCTCAAATTATAAGGTTAAAAGGTTAAACGACAGTCCGACAGAGAGAAAAAGAGACCGTCAGAAATGCGTGACATGGTTAGTCGTGATGTAGATGTCATATAACAGAACATAGTATGGAGCTACAGGCGGTTAGGCTGGTGGAACGTGTAACCAGAGGATTCACGCTTAACGAAAGTACTGGCATCTTGCTTTTGGATGTCTCAAAAGCATTTGACAAGGTGTGGCACGCGGGCCTCTTGTATAAACTAATCCAAAAGGGCTTCCCTTTTTGGCTTCTAAAACTACTGAAATCCTTCCTTGAAGGTAGGAAATTTCGGATCAAAATTGACAACGTCCTGTCGACAACACGGCTGATTACAGCCGGCGTTCCTCAGGGTTCGGTCCTTGGACCTATCCTTTACTCACTGTACATCCATGTCGTCCCTAGTCCCAGCAACTGTGAAGTCTATCTCCATGCTGACGACACTGCATTGGTGGCTCAGTCGTGGTCTGGTGACCTAGTCCATGACAGGCTGCAAAGTGCGGTGGAGGAAGTATTAGATTGGGCGGATCGGTGGCTAATTAAAATAAACCATTCGAAAACGCAGGCAATCTACTGTACAAAAAGACGTCGCGGCGTTCCGTCTGAAGTTTCAATGAATGGACTTCGTATACCATGGGAATCCTCCGCTAAGTATCTCGGTGTCATTCTGGACAAAGGGATGACTTGGCGGAACCATATGGAAGCGCTAAAAACTAAATTCCAAATTCCGTTTCGGCAGCTTTACCCATTATTATGTAAACGGTCAAAATTAAGTTTGATTAACAAGATTCGACCCTATAAGGTGGTCATAAGACCAGCAATAACTTACGCATGTGCGGCTTGGTATTTTATTGCTAAAGCACACATGCGAAATCTGCAGGTTCTGCAAAGCAGGACGTTGCGCACTATTGCTGATGCCCCATGGTATGTCTCTAACGAAACTCTACATAGGGACCTCGATGTCCCTTACCTAAAGGACTACATTAAGCAACAGGCGCAGCGGCGCTATAGCCTAGCGGAATCGCACAGCAACCCTCTGTTGCGTGAGTCAGTGGACTACACAGTCGAGCAAGTTTGCAAGCACAAAAGGCCGCGGCTCGCACTGTAATCAAAATTAACACGTGAACTTAGAACAACCAAAATTGGAGCATTTTTACACAATCTTTAGAAAAAAAAATCAAATATTTTTAGACCATTCAAAATCTGTGAAGTGATTTTAACAATGCCTAAACGCTGCCTATCCTAAAAGATTCTCTTCTTCCCCTTTGCTCTCGTTCTTCCTTATCTCCTTTCCTTCCCCTTTTTTCCTTAAAATTGTCTGGTTTCTGGGTTACCAGACCTGACAGACTTACAAACTGACACTGTTACTCAAGAGCAAAGGTCCCACGGACCGCTCTGACAACCAACGATGACTTGATGACTTGATGTCATGTAACATCCAAAAACCATACTATCTAAAATTACAATTACAATATTTCCCCACCATTAGGCGTGGGAAGTAAAAACAGTGTCATTAATTTACATTCCGTGAGGAGTTCCAATACGAAGCTACAAGCCCGGAAAGGACGCTAGTGGAGATACGTTTTCTTAACCAGCACCTTTTAGGCAGCAGCGGTGGCCGCAGTAGTAGACTCTTCGATCTCCTGATCAGTCGCCGTGCGCAGTGCGGGTTCGAATCGCGTCCCAAGAGAAATTTTAATTTTTTCTCTTGGCTATGGATGTTGTGATTATCCGTAGGTGGTAGACGGTCTCTGACTGTCGAACGCGGAGGTACCACCCGGCGGATCTCGTAGGCGGGGCCAGAATGTGTGCATGTTGTATGCACAAGTGTTCCCTCGCCTCGAGTCCGTGTAGCGTTCCCCCCTTTCCCCTGTATCCCCCTATAGCCCCACGGTACCGCATGGGTGTTTAGGCCTTAGGCCTTCGTGGTGGTTGGAGTATAAAAAAAACCTCAATTATATTGTACGCAAGTGAATACTGGTAATTCGTCTTACTACTTCCAGGACGTCATAGAACGAAATGCGACAAATTTCACTCTAAACTGTATAGGCGAAAACCAGTAGTTTTCGAAATTTTATAAAATAATTATTCACCAAAATTCACCAAAACAAAGCTATATGAGATATGGGTGAGACTGCAATAATTGATTTTCAGAGTTTGTACTCAAATTAAGTAAATGTAATCATACCAGTCAGGATTCCGGGAAGGTTTCAGTTGTGCCAGTGCGCTCCTAGGTGTAACAGATGAAATCCTATCGGACTTAGATCGTAAAAAATCCTCAACTCTAGTTCTTCTAGACCAGAGTTCCCCAAACTTTTTTGTGTCGTAGACCCCTTGCCATGTTTTTCCGTGTTAGGTAGACCCCCTACTTACCTGATATTGATTTCCTGTAAATTTCTAACTGTAGTGAAGTTTAGTGTTAAAAACTTAAAGTAAAAATACATGTTAATTTATACATTTATTAATTGAATTTAAATTAAAACTACTAAAATAAAATTTTGTATCTTATGTAAAATATACGTAACATTAAATAAACAGGTGTCTGACCAATAAGTGCCCGCATTGAAAAAAAAAATAAGAGAGATAAAATAAAAAAAAGTGAAAAATAATAAAAAAAAGTCTTTTACTTAAAATAGTACAATAAGCGAGTTCGTTTATTAATTATAACATAAACGTAAGTTCTACAATAATTTCACTGTTAGTTTGATTAAATTCCGCTTCTTATACGTTTAAGTTATCTAAAAATAGGCAAAAAATTAACGAATTTTAGTGTGTACCTATCCTTGAATTTTCAGAATAATTAAAAAAAAAATATTTTCTATTAAGGGGGTTTCTTTAAAAAAATCAATGCGGGCACTTATTCCCAATGCGGGCATTTATCGGTCTGATGCTTTAATAATAAATTATCAACATTTGGCGTCAATTTTGTAAGGGTTAATCTTAAACCTCCTCGGCTAATGATGTCCAGTCTGTTTCTTTTTTTCGTTAGAAGATTGGTAACAGCGCTGAACCCCCTTTGCACTAGGTATGACGATGGAAAGGAAATTAAAAATTTCCTCGCTATATTCCATAATACGGGATAAGTAACGGGTATGTTGTTTTGCAGCCAGAATTGCTGATATCCGTTTTTAAACTGAACCTTAAGTTCTTCGTTTGTACTTATTTCAGTCAGTTCCTCTTGTATTATGACATTCGTTTCTTCTATGTCACCATATGGATTAATTATGCACGGTGGTATTACCATAGTCAAAATATCCTCAAACCTAGATCCAAAATCTGAATAGAGAGCATTTAAATGTTGAACGTAAGTTGAAACGTCGTCTTCCTGGCAGCTTGTCTTGTACAAATTGGGGAACTGAGAAAATTCGCCCCGTCCAATATTTTGCTTCATTAGTTTAACTCTGGCAAGAAACGCTGATAAGATGGACTTTGTTTTAATCAAATTTCAACTGTCGCCTTGTAATTGCAAATTAACCATATTAAGTTTTGTAAACAAATCTGTTAAATAGGCGATGTCTGTTTTCCTTTTCATTAAATTTTCTTTTAAAATTTTATCTTTAGTATCCAGAAATTCTAAAATAGTCTCAAAAAGTGCAAAAAATCTTGTCAAACATAAGCCTTTCGACACCCAGCGTACTTCAGTGTGAAGGAGTAATTGATGAAAGTGTTCGTCATTTTCTACACACAACTGCGCAAATAACCGCGTGTACAACGCGTTGCTTCGGATTCGGTTTACTGTATCAATGACTAAATGAAGTGATTCATGCAATCTAACACTCAAATTTTTAGCAACTAAATGTTGTCGATGGATGACGCAATGTATTGCTAACACCCCTGACACATTTTGTTTTAAATAGCTTATAAATCCACGATAACGTCCAACCATGGCAGCTGCTCCATCTGTAGCTACTGATATTATATTTGATAAAGGAATTGCTTTTTCAATGAAGTAATCCTTCAAAACATGAAATATCGATTCACCTTTAGTGTCGGTTATCAAAGTTCTTGCGAAGAGCAGTTCTTCGTAGATTTCTTGATTCATAATAAAACGAACATATGCCAATAATATCGGGTAAAGTTGCCTCGTCCAGCTGTAGAGAGAACTAGGTCGTTTGCAAATAATTACATAAGAAGCTTTCAATATCAGAATTCATTTCATCAATACGTCTTTCAACAGTATTGTTGCTTAAGGGAATTCTTTTAATGATATCAGACGCAAGTTTGTGTAAAACAGTTTTTAAAACCTCTTTGACTGCTGGCAAAATTAACTTCTCTCCGATAGTATGCGGTTTTCCGGATTTTGCTATGAGTAACGAAATATTGTAAGACACCCGCAAACCATCATCATTTCTTTGTGACGTCGAAGCGAACATTCTGTCCAGTGTAGGTCTCTTCTGAAATTTATCTTTGAGTGTTTGAAAGTATTTCAAATCTTTCTCTGTCTTATCAGGATGGCATCTTCTCAGATGATCTTGCAGTTTAGATGGTTTCATAGCGTCATTGCCGAAAACTTTGTTGCATAAAAGGCACATAGGCGATTGTTTCAAATAATCAACACTGTATTGTCTACATTTGTTTTTAGATTCGAACATGGCATCAGTCATCTGTGGGCAAAATTAAATTATTTAAATAAGACACACAGTCCAGCAGCTGTATATTAAAAATATTTTTTGATTTTTCCGAAAACATTCCATAATTCGAACATCTTCTTGCAACAATTAGCTCGAATTACGGAGATTGCACTGTAATTATATTACCGATTGCTAAAACTTTCAAAAAGAAACTATTGAGGAGTACTCGTGTAATTTTGCATGATTGAATATTTAACTACTAACAACTAAAGTCATGATTGGCGTAATTTATCTATCTTTGCTAACTACGGGTACAAAACTAAAATTTAATAAAAAATAATGTACTTACTTTTCTCCAGCTCTCTCGAACAAAATAACACTGACTCACTATAATGTGTGTGATATACTATCTGTTTATATTTTTTAAAATATTTTCTTAGCACGAATTGAACAAGTCAGTGCAAGGTAGCGAAGCTCTGAGACTGCGACTCTCAGGTTTTTACAAGTTCAAAATGTATTGCGACCACAAAGCGAATACTAACATCCTACAACTTACACAATTTTATAAACATATATAATAAATTTTTTACTTCATAGGTACTTTTATAAATAATGTATATGTTTTGATATTATAAGATAGTATGATGTAAGTAAATAGGTACTATCAGTGCATGTGTTGAAATCTACTATCGTGGACCCCCATATTCATTTCATGGACCCCCAAATTTTTTTTCGCTGACGTAGACCCCTTGCAGGTTGTCATAGTCCCCTAGGTCGATATAGACCACTTTGGGAATCAATCTTCTAGACTATAGACTAAAGCTGTATTACATTTTATCGAATGTTCCGAATCTGTTATTTCATTACCCATCAGTTATTTATCCAACCGTTACCAATTTGTGGAAACATCTAAAGGTACATAAGATTGGTTGTGGTGTGCCACAAGGTTCAGTTTTGGGTCCTGTACTTTTCCAAATATATTCTTCTAATATAACTAAAGTTTTAAATAAGTGTTCCCCATCTGTTTGCAGATGATACACAGATGAAATTGTCTTTACTCTCCCTCTCTTAGCTCAGCTGCTGCAAATGATGAGCTTAATATGGAATTGGATACACTTCACTCTGAATCTCTGTCACATCAACTTACCTGTAACCCATCTAAATCTACCGTTATGATATTTGGTAAAAAAAGCTACTTTGCAAGACAACGTTACTGTCCGAATGGGTTAAAGTACAATTAAAAATGTCAAAATAGCAAGGAACTTAGGTTTGGAAATGGATAACGCATTGAGATTCTCTGATGCCCACAAAGGGCATTTGTTCGGTTGAAGTTTTTGTTACCTCACCACCATGATTATTCTCACTGACCTTTTAGTTTTGTCCCTATTCAATTTCTACGATGTCGTGTATGGACCCCTGTTTAACGAAGATGGATTACGGACGAATACAGAAAATCTAAAAGGCGTGTCTCAGGTTTATTTTTGGCATCCGCAAGTTTGGCAGGAAGAAATTGGTTGGTTCAATATGGCTTCCAGAAGACAATTTCATTCAGCAACATTATTCCATAAAACTGTTTCTACCAAAACGCCTCTATATTTATGGAATACAATAAAATTTAGGCATCACGTCCATAATTTAAATATTCGCAGTAAGTTATATAATCTCTTCACTTTAAGAACCTTCTGTCTAAGAAATTATAATAAACCTTCCAACAATTAATGTGGCAGAAGTAATATCCTGCGTCACTGTTTTTCTCACAGCATAATGTTCATTACTTCTGTCTCAATTCGGTCAGCACTTGTATCGGTATTTCCTGTATGTTGGTCGGTTTTGCAATTACATTTATTATTTGAATGAGTCATTTTAATTACTGGTTGTAATTGTGAATACATTGGTTTATTATTATTTTGTTTGTTATTAATACTATACAAATACTATAAAATAACAGCTATTCTCAGAAGCAGTAGTTTTCCTTTTAACAAAGTTATGCCCAGGTGGAAAAATTGCTGGTATATTGCGCGTACTTATTACTACAAATATTTGACCATATTGTCAGCTTTCCGAACATCAATATGAGCGCGTCAACAAATAATAATCCCTTAGATAGAAGGTAATTCTTATAACTATTTTAAATAAACATACTCATTTCTCACAGGTCTTAATCAGGCGAAAACCTAGGGTGGCGCGGCGGGACCTAGCGAGACAGCGTTTCCAAATGTTCCTGTTCCGCGCTTCCCAGCCACACTAGGAGCCTAATCGGCCAGCGCCCTAACACGCGGATGCGGCGGTAACAGGACAGTTCGGTCTTGTCGCTCGACGTATGCATGAGTATTATTGTATTGTAACGGCGGATACTGATTTGTTTGTAAGTGCAATGCAATCTAAACCACCTATTTGGCAAAGTAAACATCCGCAGCATAGATATTTTACTTAGGATTTAGTCAAGCGTTGACGCTGGTAGGGTATAATCTCAATTCTTCATACAACTGAAAAAATTTAACAGTTGTTTCTCTGTTTTTATTCATTTCGTGCACGCCATCTCGAATGTTCAAAATCTCCCATCTCAGGATCGGACTGTCTAGTAAAAATACTAAATCGTCGTCCATAGTTTGGGACTTCTGATAATACGTCGAACTAGTACAAGAGCTCACGTGTCCCTGTGGTCACCAGTCACCGCGCATTCACAATTGGGAATAAGGTCTGCGTTCCATTTTTTCTCCTGCTTTTGTCATCTTTTAGGTAAAGGTGGCCCTTAGTTTTTGTGCATGTACTTTTTAAAAGCTAGACACAACTTTTTCCTACAGAAGACTGGAAACGAAAACAATTTTGATTTTAGGATACCTGCTATTGTCTTGTGAACAGTATTTTCTCAATCGTTAAAATCGTGCTCACTTGAGTGCAAGCTACGGAAACCAATCACAGGCTCACCAATGTTTTACATAGTTTTTTTTATTTAGACTAAAATCTCAAATTTCGGGTGATTGATTTACATCAACGGAAAAATCTTGGAAACTATCGATCTTTGCCTATACCTAGACTGAAAATTGTTGCACTCTGCATTGGTTGCACTGATAAACGTATTCAACCTGATTGATTACGTTAATCAATGCCACCTATACGTCCTGGAAGGAATGCGTCAAGTTACTGGTTACCCTGTATAATAAGACGAAATATTCACAAAGCTATAGCCAGTTGGGGCCCCTAATGGCGATGCTGTTCATTTAACTAATCTAGTTCGCCAGATCGCACCAACGCAATGTTTCCATACAGTAATGGCTTAAAATGAAATTAAACTTTTGAATATTTTTCAGCTGTTAAAAGTGTTCGACCGTTACTGAAAAACAATTTTGTGTCAATACAGTTTTATCAACTGTGATACTAGATTCAACATACTGCTTCCGAAAATCTTCAAATACAGTGATAGCGACTTAAAAATCACACAATATACACTTTCAGATTAGGCTTTTCGGACCTGTGTACCCGGGTATCCAAGATCTCTCGGATCCGGGTAATACTGGACGAAAAATCCGGGTACCCGGGTATAAATAAAGATTAGTAAATGTTTTAGCGTAATAAACTAATGTCTCATAAGAACATTTTTTGTTGAGACTGACCCAAAAAAAAAGGAAAAACTTTATCTGATTCGGAAAAAGATACGAGGGATGTCTTTTAAGTTTTGCATATAGAAACATAGTAGGCCGCGCGGATCGAACGTCAGTACTGAATCTTAACCTCACTCTTTAGTAAACTTAAATTCAAAGTTTCACAACAATTCGTGCAGTGTTCTCACTACAGTGCATTTTTAAGTGTCACCAAGTCATTAGAAAAATGGAACTCAACCTAGAACATTTTCGCCTCATAGTTTATTAGAACTTTCAGAGACAATTATCGCCACATCAGTCGACAGCTTCCCGTTGGTATGGAGAATTCAAACGTGGACGGGTGAGTCTTAGCGACGATCCCAGGGTGGGTGCACCAAAAATGGCAGTCACCCAGGGATACGTCGATGCTGTGCGCAAACTCATCATTGAAGATAGACATGTGACATATCGCTAGATTGAGACGTCCTTGAGATCTCAAAGACCTCAATTCACACAATTTTACTTGAAGAATTAGGAGTAAGAAAACTAGTTTCTCGTTGGATACCCCACCTGTTGACTGAAGTGTCAAAAAACGCTTGACCGTTTCAATTTAGGAAACTCAAAAAATGTGTACAGCATTGTTAGTGGTGATGAATCGTGGATTTACTATTATGAACCAGAAAATAAACGACACTCGGCTGTCTGGGTGTTCCAAGATGAAGGAAAGCCAACAAAAGTAATCCGTTCTCGAAGTGTTTCGAAAAAGATGGTCGCGACATTTGTGTCAAAAGCGGGACATATTGCAACAATTCCTCTTAGTGAGCAGAGAACTGTTACTGCAGATTGGTATACCACCATTTGTTTGCCCAAAGTCATCGCCGAACTTCGAAAAATCAACCCCGAAAGAAGAATTATCCTCCACCAAGCCAATGCAAGCTCGCATACAGCCCAAAAAACAAGGCAGTATTTACCGGAATTATTGGACCATCCTCCATATAGTCCCGATCTAAGTCTTAAGGATTTCTTTACTTTCCCGAAAATTAAAAACAGACTGCGTGGTCAAAGGTTCCAGTCACCAGAAGGAGCAGTTGACGCATTCAAAAATGCCGTTTTGGATCTGCCAGCAAACGAGTGGAATAAGTGCTTCGAAAATTGGTTCGAGCGCATGCAGATGTGTAGTAGTCTTCGTGGAGAATACTTCGAAAAACATTAAAGTCATTTAAAGCTTCCCACCGTGTTCTTTTATTTCCATATGCAAAACTTAAAAGACCTCGTAACTTTGGAATATAAGAAGAATGTACCAACAGGTTTTGGCGCTATTTTGTGCATGGTGACATGCAGAGACCTTAAAAGAGGCCCTTTTCTCAATAAGACTATGCAGTAAAACGGATTCAAAATTTTCTGGACTATTCGTGTTCAAAATTTGGGAAATGTGATTGTGGTTTTTTATATCTATGTTCCTGCTGCAGATGGATTTTTGGAACCGGTAACTTTTACGGAAAAGCTTGGTGACGTTCTAAAAACAAAGTTACACAGGATTCCCGTATAATAATTTATCTGAACGGATACGGTATTTCATTACCAAGTGATTTATGAACGCACTCCAGCTGATGAGCCGTATGACGGATGTTTACAATTTTGTAGCCAAAACTCCTTGCCATGACGTGTTAGTAGCGCCTGGATAGTCATAATCGTCGACCAGAGTCGACCACGTTTCACCGGCTTCGCCCATACCATTACGCAGAAAACGAATAACTTGGGAATACTGACACTCGCGCTCTACACTGAAATGGTATGTGGGAGTAATTAGGGCCACTAGTACCACATTGTCGGACATACAGGTACCTAGAGTAAGAAGAAACTGGGTTCATCGTAACGAAGCTTGTGTGGAAATTTTAGGACGGCATTTTGAACACCTTCTGTAAATATCAAACAAAGTACAGTGTGGGTTTTAAAAGGAAAAACAATGTATGTTTCAAAATTGTGTTCCCTATTTATAAGTGGACTTTTTTAAGAGGTTCAGTAAACTTTCACACTCCAGGTGAAGCGCTGAGACAGTTAGTGGTAAGTCAGTTTTTTTTAATTGTTTGCATTTTACGTACATTATCAAATAATGAAATAATACTTAAGAGTCAAAAATAATAAACTCCATCTTTATTTACACTGCGTTAAGTCATAATTTTACTTTGAAGTCGCTTTTCTCTAAAAAAATGCCGTTTTGACCACCATGTTATATGAAAGTTTTTGCTTCTTTTAACCCCATTTAAATAATGACTAACATAACTTTTACACCCTGTATACCTGAAAGCATTACTATATCCTAACCAAAAATTTTCATTTTTTATTTACTTGGTTTAAATGCGACCGAGCGAAAGGAAGAAAAATATTGTTAGTGGCGCTTCAGTTATGCTCTCCAGTTTATATGCATCAGAGAGTTTGACCACTAATTCTATAAAGCTCATATCGTCCTGAAAGCAATAAATACTCGTGCTGACTGAAAGGCTAAGATCATGACAAGAATCAGCCAAATTATGCTATATATCAGCCTTCCGACTCTGATAGTATTACATTATCAGTTGAAACAGAGTAATTACGAAGTTAGTTACAAGTTAGCCGGTGCAATTGCGCTGTATAATCTAAATGGCTCAAGTAATATCGCTAAGCAGGAATTTGCATATTCACTATATAAAGTTGCACCAGACAGCATTCCGTAAACTGTACTCGAACATCCCCATTTGAATGTATGTATATATATATATATATATATAGACAACGTTTTCGGATATTAAGCGAAATAATTTTTCCTCATACTACATTAATAGACAAGAAAATAGACTGTGATGGAGTTGGCTATCGAAGGACCACCTCTAAAACAACATCATAATACTCTGCTTCAACTGCTGGGATCTTATGAAAATTATTATTGAAAGAACACTTAATCTCCAGATATCTACATTATATTCACTTCATGTTACTGAAACATCCACCTATGTTTAATGTATTGTATATAAAACACCGTTTTTACTGCTTAAAACATAATTTATTACTCTTACACTAATTTATAACAAGACTTGCAACTAATTTATTCCAAATTTATGACCATGTTAACTGGACCATCTCGTCGCGCGAATCTCACACATCGTAGACTGTTCTCTGACTGTCTTTCTTCCACCATATCTGCCTATATTTATTCCCCTATCGACGAGAAGAGCAATACTACAGCTTCTTCCAGGCCGTTTCGCGAAGTTTCATGGAAGTGGCATAGATGGCAGTAAATTCATCTCGATGACGTTGGACGCTCTCGAATGTAGACTCGGTCGCTCCCGATGCACGGCCGCATAATTGGTTGCCTAAGCGGCAACGTTAGGGAGGTGTCCTATTGTTCTAGTTAGGAGGGCATCACATTACCGTCTCAAACTTATCTTGTGGGGCTCATGCTGATAAATCTCCATGTCTTGCTGGTCGCCAAACCACATACCTTGGATTGACCGTTTAACACTTTCGCTGCGGATCCATAGAAGATATAAATAAGCCCTATGCGGAATCATCGAATTACTTTACTTTATATATATTTTCACGCAAAGAGTATAATAAAGCATTACAATAACCGCTGTAAAGTTTATTTATCAATTTTTTGCAAAGCGCGCATGTGCGTCCTCCGCACATTCTAATAATATTCTGGCAGTGCGCAGAAAGCGCACATGCGCGTCTTACTTTTTTTGCTATTTTATTGTAATTTATTATTTAATAAAAACAGCGAACTACAATAATACTTTTATTTGTAAACTAAAATTCACCAAACAAGCCAATCTAACAATAATACATCATTTGAAAAACAAAATAATAAAGACATAATATACTAAGTGACATATAAATCCGAACACCCAGTTTAAATGGTTTTACTTTAATAAAAGTTGGTGAATGTATTTATCTTACTGTAAATAACAAGTGAACAAATTTTCAGCCTTATCAGTTGGACATTCCGGTTTTTATACTGCTTTTTTTTAATTCACTAACGCTCTAAAAATGAATATTTCAGCCGCAGTAAAGAATCAACGTTGGCGGATTTTGGTTCTTGACATCCTTTACGATCGATTACGATGCCTAGATTACGGAGACCTGTACGATTTCGTCAACTTAGTGAGTTTGATAGGGGCCGTATAGTGGGACTTCGGGAAGCTGGACTTTCTTTTCGACCAATTGCAGTTAGAGTGCAAAGAAGTGTAGACACTGTGGTTAGGTGTTGTCAGGCATGGCTTCGAGAAGGCCGTACGCAAAGAGCAAGGGGCACTGGACGCCACCGTAGAACAACAGACCGTGAAGATCGCCGCCTAAGATTATTGGCCCTAAGGGACCGTTTCTCCACTACCAGGTCCATTGCAAATGAATGGTGTGCAGAACACGGAAGACCTATTGGCATGCGAAGTGTTTACCGACGAATGAGAAGTTTTGGCTTGTTTTCGTACCGGCCAGACTGGGTCCTCCCTTTAACTCGAGAACACCGACGTAATCGCCTTGAGTGGTGCAGACAACGGTCACTCTGGGATCAGGAATGGAACAGTATTGTCTTTAGTGACGAGTCTCAATTTTGTTTAGGCATGCACGATGGTCGTGCCAGGGTTAGAAGGCGACGTGTTGAAAGGAGGAATCCACAGTTTTTTGTTGAAAGACATGTTCATCACACTGTTGGAGTTATGGTTTGGGGTGCTATAGCTTATGGTTCCAGGTCACCTTTAATCTTCATCAGAGGTAACATGAACGCGCAGCGTTATATCCGCGAAGTTCTAGAACCCCATCTTTTACCCTATCTTGACACCCTGGCAGATCCAACTTTCCAACAAGGTAATGTCCGACCACATGTTGCAAGAGTCACAATAGACTTCTTTCAACATAATGATGTCACATTGTTACCATGGTCACCAAGATCTCCCGAGTTATCCCCAATTGAGCACGTGTGGGATATGATGGGTAGGAGATTGCTCAATTTGCAACGTCCTCCTCAGACTCTAGAAGCACTTCGAGAGGAGTTGGTGGTTGCCTGGAATGAGATACCACAGGAGGACATGGACCACCTGATCAGAAGCATGCCTAGGCGCGTTGGAGAATGCGTAGCACATCAGAGTGCATCCACACATTATTAAAGGTCAAATGGCTTTAAAGCAGTGCAATCATTTTGAAACTTTTATCATTTACTTATTATGCTTCAGTACTTATACAAAATTTCATTTAAATAAAACCATTTAAACTGGGTGTTCGGATTTATATGTCACTTTGAAGTTGAGTCATTAATTTTCAGATAATGATTGTAGAAGGAAGATAAACCAAAATATGTGTGTAAAAATAAAAGAACATTAAAAAAAATGTTACCTTGTTTTATAAAGTATCCTCCCGACAAGTATTTCAGTGCGGACCTGTATTTGATCGTGGGGTCTTGGAGCACCGGCAGGGCCTCCCCTGTAAGGTCTTAAGTCTCCTGATTCACGAGCCCTTTGTACTACATTAACAAAGGCACGAGGGGTTGGTTGCACTCGATTGGGAAACCGATTCGCACAAATCCGTGACACCGCGGCAGCATTTTGTAAATAAGAGTCATGTCCACAAGTTCAGCATTTTCGTAAACATGTGCTATTTTTTATTTCGTTTGAGCTACGCAACAAACACCACTATTCACTCACGCGTTACCGACTGACGAAAAACATCGTGATAAACGTTTCAAATTCTTTCGCTTTTTTGTTGCCGATGCGATGAACCGATAACGCGGATTATATCCGTTGTTGCCAAACACGAGCACATAATATTATTATTGAGACAGGGCGGTACTCAAACTTCTAAAGGGCTATAACTTTGTAACTTTAATTTTACCAGAAAAATGTTAAAGGAAAAACATTTCTTTTGATCAGATCTACTCACTGTTAAAATAGATGACTCAACTTCGAAGTCACCCTGTATATCAAAGATAACAAGTCACTCTGATAAAAACATATTTAGAGTTATATTGTCAGTCACAGAACAAGCCTATCTACAATAATTATAAAAATGTAGTAACATATAATAACGTATCTAAAATAAAACATTCTAATAAACATATAAGAAGGGAATGGAGATCATAATTGAAATTGTACCTTTTTATGATATTCTGTAAAACATTCTCCTAAACACAAACCTGGCTGATCAGCACATGATGATTCCTTTTTTTGTTTTTTGTACATACACGACACTTCTTTCTTAGAGTTTTGCCCTTTTCGTTACTATGGATAATTTTACTTGGGGAATTTTTGAGTGCATGACGGACTCACTTTCTTCTGCTGGTATAAGTTTCTCCAAAACAGCCAACCGAAAGTCATAATATGATAGTTTTTTACCGCTGAATTTATTATAGAGGGTATGTGAATTTTGTAGCAGAAGATGGATAACATGTATCCCAAGTTTTTTATACCAGCGCAGTGTTTTACGCTGAGCGGGATATGACATCAATTGGTCTTGCCTAACCACTCCACCCATACACTCATTATATTTTACGATAGGCAATGGCTTTTCCTTTTCCTGCCCTCTTATATTTTTTACCAATACTATTTCATTTTTGAATTCTATGGATATGTGACATCTCTTTTATTCTTCCATTTACCAATCATAATGCCATCCAAGTACTGCGCTTTCTGTTGACCTAAAAATATAAATATTAGAACTACTAGAACTATTAGAGCACCAGAAAAAAGGACTAACCTTTACCTAACTTAGCCTTAACAACATCTTGTGGTGCTCCTTTTCTATCGGTACGTAAAGTATCTGTGCAGAAAGTTTTTTGTTGCAGCAAAGTTTTAGCCAGCTCGAAAGAATTATAGAAATTATCCATGTATATCGAATGGCCATGAAGAAGTTTTCCACGCAATAATTCCAAAACCACCTTTTGGGAATGCCCTTTTCCTCCTATCGTATCAAGCTGGCCAACATTTGAAGAATAAGACCATTGGGTTCCGTTAACATGTACAGTTTGATGCGCTTATTCTTGATGTAGTGTCGGAAAATAAGCCTTCCTCTACACAGTACCATTGACTCGTCTAATGACAAGTTTTTTCCAGGATAATATACTTGGTCCATTTTATTATTTAAAAATTCCAAAACCGGCCTAATTTTGTACAGACGAACATCTGGTTATGGCTGTCCAAGTTCCGGATTTTTGGAAAAGTGCAGAAATCGCATAATTAGCAAATAGCGATCCCTACTCATGTACTTTGGAAAAGATGTGAGATTTAACAATCTGTGCTTCTTCCAGTAGTCCTGTATGCGATCAATTTTTATGGTGCCAGTATGAAATGTTATTCCAATAAATCGAAGCAATTCAGTTGTAGTAATCTCTTTCCATTCCGTAATTCTCGATCGAGAAGAGGCCTCTGTATTTAAAAATATGTCTTCTGCGTAGCGATTTGTTTCCAGAACTATTTTGTCTAGAAACTCATCATCCAGGAGCAAAATAAATGTATGGCTCTGCATTTTCTGGTGGGTCTAATAATAACTTATTGTCCTTACAAAAAGTATGTTGCTCATGTTATCACAAGTTTCCCGCCAAGAATGATTTGCAGCAGTATTATCTGTTTCGATCAAACCTTCATCTTCTGAGGACTCCGCTAAAAAAAACAACAATATAGAATAACACAAAACATATATTAATATTTCTTACAATCAGTCTCTTGATTTTCCGTAGAATTGACTTCGTCATCTTCAACACTGTCAGAATTATACAAATAGTACATCATCTCTTCCTCTGTAAGATTATTGGGATCCTTTACCGTCATTTTTCTGCGCCGTTTTATACCAGAAGGTCCAGGTTGACTCATGTTTATATCTTCCATAATAACCACGCCCACAAGCAACACAAATTTTAAATTTGAAAAACGGAATGAAATTTTAGTATTCTTAAACCTCGTATTATGTGCGTAAAGAAATACAACACTCCTACTGCTGTGCGGCATACATACTAACTTGGTTTAGTCTCCACCGGCGAAGGCCGCATAAGCGCGCCTTCCGCAAATGGCGGGACACATATCGGACGCGCATGTGCGCTTTCCGCAGCGAATGTGTTAATGACGTTTCAGTCACCTAGATGTCCTCTTTCAAAGTAAAAGTGTAGAAAAAAATCAGCCCACGTAAAGAGAGATTGTCATTCCATTTAGCTCAGTAGCCGTGAACTAAAGATATAATTGACTTTCATTGATTGAAGTGAAGGTATAATTTATTTTCACTAAACCGACTGGTATATCGTAATTTCTTTCCCGGTAATTTCTTATTGGATCTCAAATGTACACATATTCTGTTTAGCCGCCTCAAGGCCAAACTGTTGTACATTTTATTCAACGACAAGTAGACCACATTTCCTTTTAGCCAGAATTAAAAGCGAACTGAGATCCCAGCAGTTCTAACTAATAGCAGCTATGCGCTTTACGCAGCAGTCGAATCTGGTGTGATAGCGCTATAGACCGTACCTCCGGTATAGAGGGTAGTTGCAGTGCTTTCGTTCGTTTGCCCAAAGACATAAGACCAAGCCTAGACCATGCTGATGAGTAGCCAAGAAGCACCAACGACAAAGTGGCCTTAAAGTCTCGCCTTTCGATCTATGCACACTGCAGAAGCAGCATTAGTAGTCGAAGACACATAGCAGTCAACCTGTGTGTTGTGACAACAGTTCTGGGTGGGTTCTCACGTTCTAGAGATCGCTTGATATTTTCAGTGCGATGTGTGGAGCTGACTTGTCTGGTAAATAAAAAGAAACCGATACCTTCATACTTAGAAGAAGGTGAGCGAAGGTTGTCAGATGACTTATTCTCCAAATTTGCAGCTTCTTTTAAAACTTCCCCCCAATTCACAATTGAACAAAAAATACCTATTAAAGTATTTAAAAACCAATTAGGAAGAAATAAATGATGGTTCAACGTGAGCCGCAATCTAAGCAATCCATAGCAGATTAATAGGTACGCTAAAAATATTCTATAAAAAATTAAAATTGCAAAAGTTTGCTTGTTCAGTACATGTATGTATGTTCTTCAAAAGGTGTTAAACACTTGTGAATACGGATCTTAGAAACAAATGTAATTGTTTAATATGAATTGTTTGCAAATGGCTACTTTTACAGGATTTCAAATGGAACAAAGTATCTCAAAAAATACTTATATTCCATCCAGAAAGCTGTTCCTCGCAAAGAATTAACCTGCAAGACAGCTAAATATAGATTATGTTGTCATCGTCCACCGAAGTAGCAAAACCCTTAGTAAACAGCCAATCCAACATACCTGGTTTCATGAGCTCAATGTGTACGAGAGGCAAGTGTACCTATATAGACACATTTTTTAGAAAGGGATAGAAGCTGGCTGGATAGCGAAGCTCATCATCGCGCCAATCTGCCGCGTTGCCAATATGTTGAACCAGTTCCTTGAAATAAGATGCATGTTGAACATATGCTTAAGTTGATTCTCTACAGTCATATACTGGTTTTTGTTTTGAATTGTGTGTCGAATCTATTTAGGATTAATTCCTGATCAGTCCTAAAGGCGTTCCATTTTAGGTCGAAATGAAACGTCAAGATCGCTACAAATCCAGCTACATAGCTTTATTGGTTCGCTTGACAAGACCGCATCTTGTACATTCCAATTCAACGTTTCCACCTCCATGACGTTAGACATGGATGAGCGATTTTGGTCAGTATGGCATGGTAATTTTGGCGCTCATTGGGGAGTGTCGCTCTGCTTCAAAATGGTTTTCACCTGCATACACGCAGGCAGTAATAATTTGTATTGCGTAAAGATGATTTTTAAATAAATTGAAACACTCGAATCAATTTGAAATAATTCTAATCGAAATGAAAACAAATTGTTAAATAAAAAGTTATGGCGTAACATAATGCCAACCTTCTGCGTCTCCTTTGCTGGGCAATGTGGTGATGACCTTCACTCGTCAGCAGGCCTCCATTTCTTTCTAACATGTGTTGATACACACTTCTTTCTCGTATACACTGAACTCAAAGCCATCATAAAAATTTGGTTTTTCCTATTATTTGAATAATGGTGAATGTGTCGCAATGATATCGTTCACATTTTAAATAAGGTGGATGTGTATATTATATGTCTGACACATTCACCTCATTTTAGCACCGGCGGTATCTGTTCCATTTTACTTTTATACAGGGTGACTTCGAAGTTGAGTCATTTATTTTAACAGTGAGTAGATCTGATCAAAAGAAATGTTTTTTTCCTTTACCATTTTTCTGGTAAAATTAAAGTAACAAAGTTATAGCCCTTTGGAAGTTTGAGTACCGCCCTGTCTCAATAATAATATTATGTGCTCGTGTTTGGCGACAACGGATATAATCCGCCGTATCGGTTCATCGCATCGGAAACAAAAAAGCGAAAGAATTTGGAACGATGTTTTTACAATTATTTTATTCATTTGTATACAGTCAGCGTCAGTGAATAGTGGTGTCTGTTGCGTGGCTCAAACGAAATAAAAAATGGCACATGTTTATGCGGATCGGTTTCCCAATCGAGTGCAACCAACCCCTCGTGCCTTTGTTAATGTAGTACAACGGGCTCGTGAATCAGGTGACGGCATGCCGGTGCTCCAAGACCTCACGATCAGATACAGGTCCGCACAGAAATACTTGTCGGGAGGATACTTTATAAAACAAGTTAAAAAAATTTTTTTTATTTTTTTTTTTTATTTTTCACACATTTTGGTTTATCTTCCTTCTACAATCACTATCTGAAAATTAATGACTCAACTTCAAAGTCACCCTGTATAAATGGGTGGCTTTTCCTTGATGTTTGATATTTTCATATGAAAAATATACAAGTTTTTTTCGTTTAGGGTTTATAGGACTTTATCTGAATGATTTTTGAGTTACAGCTAACTTTTTGTAAATCGGATATCAAGGTAAATGGAAAATGTTAGAACATAATAAGCCTGTGAAAAGAGGAATCAAAAACTGTGAAAATATTCAGGATGTTCCATTTGAAGGTTTTGAATAAACTTATAACAGTTGCAGAGGTGCGAGTTGTCAAAGCTTTGTGTTTTTTTTTTCGACTCTGTCCAATATCTCAACAGTTTAAAAAAAGAACCCTATATCATGTTATATTGAATTGCTTTGTTTGAAAAAGCTATCAGAGTCTACAATAAAATATAGGTCTTTTCATTTAAAAAAAAATGTGTTTGGGTCATCAGTTATGAATCATTGTTGGCTACAATTTTTGTAATTACCTTTTTTTGTACTATACGCGACCGATCCCACACTAAAAGGTCACCCTGTATTTATATTATTTGAACGAAGACTCTAACGGCTGAGTATCAAACGATCATACAAACTTATTTGAATACCCAAAATTGTATGAGTAACCTACAAAAGTTGCATCCCCTTTAATAAATGATACACATTTCATAGTGTGACGGATTCAAAATTATTCACTCTGAAACGGACTTGAATGAACATAAGAATCTACACAAAAGCAAGCGTTTACTGAGAACTTATTCACTTCCTTCCATAGAACTTCTCAGTATATTATTGATCTAGTCAGTTGCAGCAGTCCAAAATGAACAAAATCTGTCCTCTCATCTAAAAGCAGCCTGGTGATTTAAAGCGATATTAGGTAGCGCCACTCCAGCGGAAAATTTTTCATTCCAGCTCTCTCGTCTCCCACTACTTGGCAACTGTACAATTAGATTTTACTTAAAACTTTTCTGTCATCGGAAAAGTCGCAGCCGATTTCTGTGTCACTCAGAAGAGGAATCTGTAAGGATATCTGTTTATGAAAAGTACCTCGTCATTTCCTTAACATTAAAATGTTTTATTCAGAAGTGCTTCCGCTGGTTACACGTCACTTAGGTTGCCACCATTCAGGAATACTTCACATTACCTACTATAGATCCTAGGTCAAAGTTTTACAAGACCAGCAGGGGTAGGATGTCTTTTAAGTTTTGCATATGGAAATAAAACAACACGGTAGGTATTTTCAAATGACTTTGTTGTTTTTCGAAGTCTTCTCCACGAAGATTAATACACATCTGCATGTGCTCGAACCAATTTTCGAGGCACTTATTCCACTCGTTTGCTGGCAGATCCAAAACGGCATTTTTGAATGCGTCAACTGATTCTTCTGGTGACTGGAACCTCTGACCACGCAGTCTGTTTTTAATTGTTGGGAAAGTAAAGAAATCGTTAGGACTTAGATCGGGACTATATACTTTCTTCCGTTAAATACTGCCTTGTTTTTTGGGGTGTGCGCGAGCTTGCATTGTCTTGGTGGAGGATGATTCTTCTTTCGGGGTTGATTTTTCGAAGCTCGGTGATGACTTTTGGCAAACAAATGGTGATATACTAATCCGCAGTAACAGTTGTTTGCTCATTAAGAGGAATTGTTGCAATATGACCCGCTTTTGACACCAAAAATTTCTTCACTTTGGAACATCCAAACAGCCGACTGTCGTTTATTTGCTCGTTCATAACAGTAAATACACGATTCGTCACCACTAACAATGCTGTATACATTTTTTGCGTTTCCGGATTTGACACCGATTAACCCTGGCTGCTTTCTGCTCTTCAGTCAACAGGTGGGGTGTCCAACGAGAAACTAATTTTCTTACTCCTAATTCTTCATGTATTTTTTTTTGAATTGACGTCTTTGAAATCTTCAATGACGCCTCAATCTCGAGATATGTCAAATGTCTGTCTTCAATGATGAGTTTGTGCACAGCATCGACGTTTTCCTGGGTGACTGCCGTTTTTGGTGCACCCACCCTGGGACCGTCGCTAAGACTCACCTGTCCACGTTTGAATTCTCCATACCAACGGGAAATTGTCGACTGATGTGGCGCTTCGTTGCCGAAAACAGACAGTAACTCAGCAAGGCATTCTTGTTGCGATAATTGTCTCTGAAGGTTGTAATAAATTATGGCATGTTCTCGGTTGAGTTCCATTTTTCTAACGACTTGGTGACACTTAAAAATTCACTGTATTGAGAACACTGCACGTATTATTTAAGTTTACTAAAGTGTGATGTTAAGATTCAGTACTGACGTACGATCCGCGTGGCCTACTATGTTTATATATGCAAAACTTAAAAGATATACCTCGTATTATGTATTCTGAAAAGTGACATTACGTAGGTTGTCAACTTAGAACTAGCGGTTGTTTCCCTAAACGTCATTATGCTTCAGGTGTCAATGTTTGGCTATGATGTGATGTAACATCTGCTTCAGGGATGGTATTATTGGAGGTCTAAGCTGTAAGTTGTATAATATAGCTTGAAGGAAATGGCAATGCATAGGTGCATTGGGAGGACTTACTTGCTAATAATCTGTGTTGATGATAATTCCTTTGTTTTTTTTTGTCTCGAATACACTTACTTGAGATGTATTCAAAGCTAGCAAATAGTTTCGCCTCCACTTTTTCTTATTCATCAGCAATTGAGGAATGAACTATTTGAACACTAGGAGCTGTCTAGTCAGCAACTTGACATTTTGCCTTTTTTTTGACATTAATATAGGTTTTTTAGGTAATAACCTTGCGGTTTTCAATACCCGACACGTTTCGATTTGGTAGCACTAGAGTGAGATCCACGGACTGCCAGACTACTTATTTTCCCAAAGACACAACTTTGGCATTCAGTAAGTAGTGTTTGTGTATACAGTCTGCGAAAATCAAACGTTTGCCAATTTTGGCCTAACGGGCAAGATTAAAAATTAGTTTAACAGAAACTATTCATCTAAAAATACTTTTGAACATCGTTATTAATGAAAAACTTATACGATATCGGAAAAATCGGTAAAATATCAACTTGAGCACTAAGTAGCCAGTAGCCGCTAGTGTGCCACTGGTTCATTTCGCGCCTACTGCCAGTGACACTATCATGTAGGTTTTCCTGACATTATGTAGATATCCCTATACAGGGTTATCCAAATTAAGTGTCCACCATTAGTAACTTTGTTATTAGTGAAAATACAAAGTTGTTTGAATTAGCAAACTAGTAGCATTTTTAACGCTGGTAAAAATGAGAAATAAAAAAAAACAATTGAGAGTCGTTATTTTGATTTTTTTCAGTAAAATAACATTTTTTTAAATAGAAACCCCTGTATATTATATTTTTTTCTGTTAAAGCATCAAATTTTAAACAAAAAAGCTTACAATAACTTTTCTCCTAGGTTACAAATTGTTGAAGTTATGGCCTCCAATCTGAAACAATTAAATTGTATCGACAAACTTTATTTTCAACATCAACTTATAATCTTACAAAATACAATAACAATTTTTTTTAAAGAAGATGCTCGAAAACACCACCTTGTTCTTCAATACATTTTTGGGCACGTTTTTCAACTGCTCGAACTGTCTTAAGTATGGTCCTCCCATCTATCTGGGTTATCTTTTCCCTAACTGCAGTCTTTAACGCGTCAAGGTTATCGTACCTTCGCTTGTAAATTTGGTTCTTTAAGTAACCCCACAAGAAGTAATCAAGTGGGTTTAGATCTGGTGATCTGGGAGGCCACTGTATTGGGCCATTTGTTCCTATCCACTGATCATTAAAAGTAGTACTTAGAAAATGATAAGTACCTCTGGAGTTGTGGGCAGGTGCGCCATCTTGCTGAAAATGCAGATGATGTCTACTTATAAGATCCAATTCGTCTAAGAAATTAGTCAGAATTTCTGACATAAATTCCACATATCTTTCACCAGTTAGGGTTCCCTCATAAAAGAACGGGCCAACAATTTTTGAACCAATTATACCGCACCAAACGTTGAAACTGAAACGGACTTGTGGGCCTCTTGGATGTACTAACAAAAGATTTTCTCTTGACCAATAATGGTGGTTTTTTCTATTAAACATTCCAGAATTTGAAAAATTTGATTCATCTGTCCATAAAAGGTAACGAAAGTTATTTACATTTTGGCGACAGAAGCTAAGATACCAATGGCAAAAAACAAGTCTTCTCTCTGGATCCCCTGCCAAAAGCGTTTGAACTGGTCGGTACTTATACGGAATAAATTTGTATTTTTTTAAAATCCTTTGAACAGTACCATAACTGAAATTAGAGTCCTTGAGAATATCTGCTATTGAATTCTCACGATAAGCTTCAAAATATCCAATAACTGCAATTTCCGTGGCCTCGCTTATTATGAATTCTTTTTTTGCCCTTGTTTTAGCAAAAACATTTTCGTTGCCCCTAAATTTTCGATAAAGTCTCAGAAAATATCGTTCATACGGTTGAATGCGAGCGGGATATAATTCACTGTAGTATTCTCTTGCTCTCAAGGAGGATTTTCTGCACACTAAATAGCATTCTAACATATCACACTTTTCTTCATGGGAGAACATTTTTCTTTAAATTAATGACACAATAAAGCTTATAAACAAGTATTTACACTAATGTTTGACATTATCTGATTTTGTCATTGTTTTCCAAAGCCTTCTAGTTGCGAGTATGTCCAGTTTAACAATTTGTCGCTTATCTTAATGCTGTCAAATCGCGAACGCCATGTTGTTTTCATAGCCGTCTTAATATTATAATACTGCAAATAATTAAAAATATTTATCGTTATTTTGACTTTATTTTTGACTTTAGCGGAAAAGTCATTATGAACTTTTTTGTTTAAAATTTGATGCTTTAACAGAAAAAAATATAATATACAGGGGTTTCCATTTAAAAAAATGTTATTTTACTGAAAAAAATCAAAATAACGACTCTCAATTGTTTTTTTTTATTTCTCATTTTTACCAGCGTTAAAAATGCTACTAGTTTGCTAATTTAAACAACTTTGTATTTTTACTAATAACAAAGTTACCAATGGTGGACACTTAATTTGGATAACCCTGTATATACACAAGTTGACATTTTATCGTTTTTTTGCATTATATGGACCTTTACGTAATAGTTCTGCCACGTTTAGAAGAGTTTTAGAAAAATCTAAACGGTTCAGTTAATCCTACATTTTCAAAATTAGGAAATCAGTATATTGAATTCAGTATCACGATTGATAAAACTGTGTTGAAACAATAGTAATTTTCTCTGAAACGGCTCATTTTATCGATGTCAAACAAAAGTGCATTTTCTCAACTAAGGTATTCTTCAAAAATATAATGTACAGTCATTGTTATACAGGTTATTAAAAGGTCAGCAATACTACAATAGGTCATTTCCTGGAAATTCAAATAAGTTAAACGTCTTCCATAGTCATTCGAATTTACAGTCAGTTGCTGTCGCCAAAATTTTGCTGAGGTACACAGTGACTTGACTCATTGTTTTCTTGTACCCAAGAAATTGACTATCTATCCTAGATCACCCTGAATTCTGGAGCATCGGAGAGTCCTGTAAACATAGGAGGTCTATAAATTAGGTGATGAGACTGGCAACGTAGCGCTCGGTTTGGCCACACTGGAGGCACCGGAGGGGAGACAGCGGAATATGTGATCCGCCTTCAGTACAAGTTTAAACTCGCTCAAGTTATTTGTTTATCATTTTTTTTTGTGAAGCAGTTTTTACTGTTGTGTTCTGAAAATGAGAGAGATCAATTTTGAGCAACGGTGTTCTATCAGGTTTTGCTTCAGACTTAGGAACAGTGCAACGGAGACTGTTGCTAAGCTTTAGCAGACCTGCAGAGTGTTTTGTCAAGGGCCCAGGTTTTTCGGTAGTTTAAGTCATTTTCAGAAGGGAGAAAGTCGATTGAAGCTGAACCATGTAGCGGAAGACCTTCATCTTCAAGAACTGATTGAAATACCGACCGCATCCGGCTTGTCAGTATGTTGTGCTTTTTGTCAAAAGTTCTAGAGAAAACAAAATGATTCCTCATTATTAATCTGGTTTCCGTACCGGTCATAGGACGACGACTGCATTATTAGACATTACGGATGACATCCTAAAAAATGTGGATGATCAGCAACTGCTCTGATTATGCTGGACTTCTCTAAGGCCTTTGACATGGTACATCACCGTATTGTCCTGAGTAAGCTGAAATTGTATGGTATTTCTGACAAGCCACTACGTTCTTCGAATCATATACTAAGTGACATATAAATATGAACACCCAGTTTAAATGGTTTTATTTTAATAAAATTTTGTATAAGTACTTAATGAAGCATAATAAGTAAATGATAAAAATTTCAAAATGATTGCACTGCTTTAAAGCCCTTTGACCTTTAATAATGCGTGGATGCACTCTGATGTGCTACGCATTCTCCAACGCGCCTAGGCATGCTTCTGATCAGGTGGTCAATGTCCTCCTGTGGTATCTCATTCCAGGCAAGCACCAACTCCTCTCGAAGTGCTTCTAGAGTCTGAGGAGGACGTTGCAAATTGAGCAATCTCCTACCCATCATATCCCACACGTGCTCAATTGGGGATAAGTCGGGAATTATCTTGTTGGAAAGTTGGATCTGCCAGGGTGTCAAGATAGAGTAAAAGATGGGGTTCTAGAACTTCGTGGATATAACGCTGCACGTTCATGTTACATCTGATGAAGATTAAAGGTGACCTGGAACCATAAGTTATAGCACCCCAAACCACAACTCCAACAGTGTGATGAACATGTCTTTCAACAAAAAACTGTGGATTCCTCCTTTCACCACGTCGCCTTCTAACCCTGGCACGACCATCGTGCATGCCTAAACAAAATCGAGACTCGTCATTAAAGACAATACTGTTCCATTCCTGATCCCAGAGTGACCGTTGTCTGCACCACTCAAGGCGATTACGTCGGTGTTCTCGAGTTAAAGGGAGGACCCAGTCTGGCCGGTATGAAAACAAGCCAAAACTTCTCCTTCGTCGGTAAACACTTCGCATGCCAATAGGTCTTCCGTGTTCTGCAAACCATTCATTTGCAATGGACCTGGTAGTGGAGAAACGGTCCCTTAAGGCCAATAATCTTAGGCGGCGATCTTCACGGTATGTTGTTCTACGGCGGCGTCCAGTGCCCCTTGCTCTTTGCGTACGGCCTTCTCGAAGCCATGCCTGACAACACCTAACCACAGTGTCTACACTTCTTTGCACTCTAACTGCAATTGCCCGAAAAGAAAGTCCAGCTTCCCGAAGTCCCACTATACGGCCCCTATCAAACTCACTAAGTTGACGAAATCGTACAGGTCTCCGTACTCTAGGCATCGTAACCGATCGTAAAGGATGTCAAGAACCAAAATCCGCCAACGTTGATTCTTTACTGCGGCTGAAATATTCATTTTTAGAGCGTTAGTGAATAAAAAAAAGCAGTATAAAAACCGGAATGTCCAACTGATAGGGCTGAAAATTTTTTCACTTGTTATTTACAGTAAGATAAATACATTCACCAACTTTTATTAAAATAAAACCATTTAAACTGGGTGTTCGGATTTATGTGTCACTTAGTATATTTGAACAACCGTACTCAGAAAGACAAAACATGTAAGGGCGTTTCATCGGCGGAAAATGTTCCATCTGGCGTTCCTCAAGGCTCCGTTTTGGGACCGTTGCTCTATTTAGTTTACACATTTGATTTACATGCTTGTCTTCAACACTGAAATATTCAAAATTACGCTGACGACACTCAGCTAACTATGACATTTGATTCACTTAATTTACATGAAGTGTCATACAAACTGGACGTAGATATAATTAACATTGAAAATTACTGTAAGAGACATTGTCTAAAGATCAATGCTACATAATGTTGTGCTGTGCTGTTTGGCCCAAAACAGTTAATACAACGTTCAGAGGCGACAATTGTCCTTAGTCTTAATAATTACGTATATTCCCATTGTGGACCATGCAAAGAATTAAGGAGTCGTAATGGATTCAGAGTTGAGGTTTAAGCAACATGTTACAAGTGTATCTAGATTAGCAAACATGCGTTTAAAGATTCTACATTCTAACCGACATATTTCGAACGTGAAGACTCGCAAAAAACTAACTGACACCTTGATAATGTCGCTAATAGATTACTCAATTGTAGTTTACTTTCCTTGTGTGGATTACGTGACCAGATACAGACTACAAAAAATTCAAAAAAACTGTTGTAGGTTTGATTATGGTCTGCGAAAGTTTAGCCATGTATCTGAAAAAATCGGTGAATTGAGATGGTGGATGATAGACCAGCTTTTTACATATCATCTGCTTATCTTAGTCGAAAGAATCATATACAATAGGGTAACTACTTATCTTCTTAGAAAAGCTTGTACTACGTGGTGATCTTAATATACCAGAAATCTCAGACATAACACCGACTTCAACATACCTGCTTATAAAACTAACATGTTCCACTAGAATTTACAAGAGCACTCGTATTGTATCCAGTTACCATCGGCATAAAGATAATGGGGTCGGCAGCCCAATATGAACTATTCAGCAGAGCCATAGATGAAGTCAAACGGGGCATAGTCTCTAGGGAGGAAGCGAACAGCTTGCTGAGAGGAGATAACAAAGAGAATCTGGTGAGAAAAAGGAGAGCTTCGTCAACGGAGACTGATTGATTAACCAAATCGAAACGCTTGGAGGAGACAGAGAATGCAATCTCAGATCTAACAGCGAAGACCCAAAGTATTGAATACCTCCTACAACAGTTACATCGGGGTCAGTCCAACCCGGAGTGTTACTCGGAAACAGATAATGACGACAGAGCGGACAGCTTTGGTAATAGGACTGAGAAAGAAGACGTAGGATCATTACCCGGATTGATGGGCGACGAGGAACGGGACGGGCCCTTGGTGGACTTCCTTCCGGATGTTAGAGAATTGGAGCCGATAGTCCCTCAGGCTGATATGTGTCTGGCTGAGCAAGGAGCTACCTGTCAACGCTTAGGGATATCGGGATGGAACAAAATCCGATATGCTAATGCTCAGAAGCGGTTACAAGCCACACCCATTTTTATGGCACTCAAAATGAACGAACAAATTAAAAATAAGGAGGCAAAATGGTGCTCTAGTGAGGTGTTGGCTTAATTTGATCAAGTTAGGTCAGCTTCAACTTACATGACTAACTTGCTACAGCAGATCCCCCCTCCACAACCCACTTATTCGATGAAGGAAATTAATGGAAACAATCAAAAGTCATGGAGGATATTTTAAATTTTTTCCAAATCGTTCCATAACCAAAGCCGACTAACAGGAGGCCTCGCATAGGCAAAAACCAGCAAATCGTATGGGGTCACGTAGTATGGGCTCCAGTAGTCAAGCAGTCTCAAAGCAGGGAAGGAAATGGCAAAGAAACATCGTAGGACAGTCTGAACCGTCCAAGGAAAAGAAAGCCCGGAAGCATTTTTGACAGTTTTCAGGCTGGCCAGATGAGGACGTTTGTCAAAGAGTGGCAACTACTACAAGCTCCAAAATTTATTTAAACACCATAAAGGGGTACAAAATTTCTTTTGCTTCACAACCGACATTGACGAGGTTGAACGCCCGTATACCAACGGCGCTGCAAACACAACAGTCCAGGATATGGACACAGAAATAACAAAACTATTAGCAAGTCGATCTATCGAGACATCAACTTATCAAACCGACTTCATATCTCCCATTTTCTGGTACCCAAAGAAGACGGGAAGATGAGGCCTGTCGTAAACTTAAAACGCCTAAACATGTTTTGAGTCCAAAGCCGTTTCGGCTTATCAACCTTCAGAGTATTCCGAGTTTTCTATAACAAAACGATTATTTGATGAAGATCGACTTGCAAAATGCCTATTTCCACATTCCAATCCACGAGGGACAGGTTTTTGTCCGTCTCATACAGAGGAAAAATCTATCACATGACATGCCTACCATTCGGAATCTCGACCGCACCATTGGTTTTCACCAGGATTACCAATTGGATAGCACAACTCTTGAGGTCAAGCGGCATCAGACTGGTAGTTTACCTGGACGATTTTCTCATAGCGAGTCAAAATCGACAGCAAATCAAATAACATGCACATCTAGCGGTGGAGCTGCTCAAAAAATTAGGCTTCATGATAAACAAAGTAAAGACCCCCCGAGAGCCCAATGACGACGATAGAGTACTTGGGCATTATGTGGGATTGTCACAAAGCCGAGAAACGGCTCTCACAAGTCAAAGTGGACCGCATCCACAAACAGATCCAGAGGTTTATTCAGAGAGGGTCATGGAACTGGCGCGAGGCGAAAGGGCTCTTGGGACGGCTGAATTTCGCGGCATTTGCAGTACCCTTAGGTCGCCTACACTGCCGCAGAGCACAGAAAACATCCAACAGGCTCCCCCCAGTTCTCAAAGACAAGGTCGCCAATCCCTAAACCAGTTCTGAAAGACCTCCAGTGGTGATTGATGCATGTAGAGCAGTCTTCACCAGTGCGGATTACGAAGAAGATGAGCTACCTGACAACAGACGCGTCCGACTGGGGTTCGGGAGCAACCCTGAACGAGTACACGATCTCAGGAACGTGGACCGAGAGCCAACGATACTGGCACTGCAACTGCAAAGAACTTTGGGCAGTTCTCGATGCAATCAAGAGAAATACAATGGTACTAAGGAACCAGATTGTACTGCTGCAGACGGACAACCGCACGGTAGTAGCTTATGTCAGAAAGGAAGGGGGGACGAAGTCGATCAAGCTGCTGCAGCTGACAAAAGAATTACTCGAAACTTGTTCCAAATTCAACATCACGCTGCAACCTCAGTATATTCCGGGAAAATACAATGGGACGGCCGATCACCTTTCCAGGGGCCGCCCTCTTTCAGACTGGTCTCTGTCGAATGTAATCACACAGCAACTTCTTCACAAATGGGGGACACCGGAAGTGGACCTCTTTGCAACAAACTTGTCGGCAGTGGTGCCGGAGTACGTCAGCCTGGACGCAACAGATTACAATGCTCACTACATAAATGCATTCAGCAGACAATGGACATACCTGCTGGCGTGGATATTTCCACCACCGGCTCTTATCCCGTGAGTCCTGTCCCATCTCAACTCAGCATCGGGGCTCTACATCCTGATAGCGCCAAGCTGGGAAAAGGTGTTTTGGCGTCCAGATCATCAGAGCAGGGCAGTAGAAGGGCCAGTAGTGATTCCCAACTTTTCTGTGAATCTCCGGGACCTGGTAACGGGAAACCCACCTCCCAGGTACGACGACTTGAAATTGGAGGCATGGAAGGTTCAGGGTGGTCACAGCAAATCGATGGTTTAACAAGAGAGGACTTGGACCTTCTAGTATCTCCATGGAGGAGTTCCACATTGAAGTCCTATAGAAGTGCATGGAGTAGATGGAAGTCTTGGACAAAACAAAATATTAGTAGTGCAGATAATCCAAGGGCAACGGATCTGGCTAAATTCATATCCTACCTGTTTAGAAGTTGTAGGTTATCCCCGAATACGATAGCATTACACAAGTCGGTAGTATCTACCTTTGCAAATCCGGAAAAATCTAAGCTCTTAGCCTCAAATGCCCTAGTACAAAGAATGATGAAAGCCAAGTTGAAACACAGGCTCCAAGGAAATCCATATGGAGTGTTTCCACTATTATACAGTGGCTGGTTTCCAACCCGCCTGCAGAGGTTAGTATCTTCCAGGTGTCTCGCTACGTAGCTTTAATGCTGCTACTAGCCTCAGGTAGGAGGGTGCATGACCTAACGCTGCTACACATCTCGGAGGGGTTTTTCCAAACAAGAAATAACTCTGTCATCTTTTGGCCGGCGTTTGGTTCTAAGACGGATTCGGTGACGTTTCGACAATCATTTTGGCAGATTAGTAGCCGTCCAGGCAGTAATTTGGACCCGGTTTATTGGATTTTCAAGCTGATATCTGGTTCTATATCCAGAAGAAACGCCACCAATGACTTAACCTTACTTTTCATCACTACAAGAAGAAAAGTGAAGGGAGCATCTAGGGCAGTCATCGCAGGTTGGATCCGAACGGCGTTTACGGGGGCGGGCCTTGAAGCTTCTCCGGGAAGCATTCGCTCAGCAGTGTCTTCGGACTTATGGGTATCTAACTCATCCTTGGACGAACTGATGGCGAGGGGGAACTGGCGACACCAGGACACATTTCTCAAGCACTATTTCAAGGAAATACAAAACCAGTCGAACACAGAGACACGTAACTACCTCAGTGAAGCTTTTCAGTCGGTGTAGTGGAGAGCAGTGAACTTACTGTTCTTTACAATTTTGAGTACCTGTACTCAGTATTACTTTTAATTTCACTGAATCAAGAAGAGAAGACCTCAGTTAAGTTCCTACTGATATTTATATTATAGTACGTTATGAACCACAATAAAGCTTTTATTCATTGTTTTGTTAAATGCTTTTGCGTTTATTTTCCATTTAGCCTGTCACAGTGCGCGACTTGAGTCGGCAGAAACCAAACACTTCTCCGAAGGTCAAGCCGAAGGCTCGGACCTAAAATAGAACCGTTTTTCCCCCGAAGGGTAAAAAGCGGATATTTTGGATCTAGGCGAGGCTTGACCCGAGTTGATGACTTGCCGCCTCGGATCAACACTGATGAGCGCGCTGCTAACAGCCGCCCACCGACTCAGGTCGCGCGCACGCTAGACGGACCCCGGAGCGCACATGGGCGTGCGGCTGGGCCTATGGGCTAAAAAGGGGGCTCTATACATGGGGTAGCGAGGAAAAAAGGTAAGATGCAATCTCCGAGGGTCAAGCCTGTGCTAGAACCAAAATATCCGTTTTTTTACCCTTCGGGGGAAAACGGTTCTATTAATAGACCAGACTGTATTTTTTTCTCTGTAGTATATTATATATAATATTGTTTTCATGCAGCTTATCTTTAAGACTTACCTTCCTAGTTGATATAATTGTTAGCTTCTTTAAGCGTATGTTAATGGGTTATTACTTTTTCTTATATCGTTTTTTTTGTGTATTATTATTATTATTATCTTGTGCGTTCAGATCGTCGGTTGATGGAATGATCAGGGAAAAGTTAAATTTGACTCACACCACCGTACTTCAGATCACGAACAACTGGGGTTGCATCACTATGATACTCCTTATCACACTGCGATGTCAATAAACGAACTTTTGTCAGTAGAAACATTCCTCTGGTTCCTCATCCTCCTTATTCACCTGACTTGAGTCCTTATGACTGACTTTTTTCTCTTCCCGAAGTTGAAAACTCGCCTCAAAGGAACTCATTTTGAGATATTCGAGAACATTCAAATGGCTGTAACCAACCAGCTGAAGGCTATTCCATTATCTGTGCTCCAGTCTGAGGAAAATCCGACTTTAGCGCTGTGTGGCTTCAGAAGGAATATATTTTGAGGATGAAAGTATAAAATTGTAGTTATATTTAAATTAAAAAAAATGAAAAAATCATCACTTAATTTAGAGTTTGTATATTCCGCATATGGCGTATGGGAATGCTTGTTAAGTTGCGCAACGCCCTTTTAAGCTGTATATGTAGGTAGGTATATAATAATTCCTTAGCAGCATACCCATTACTCTTCTCTCTAGAAAATGACGTAATTACCAAACGTATAGACGTCGACCTCTTTGGAAAGGGATTTTTCCTCACAAAATATTCCTTGGGGACCGAAAAGACCCTCATTTGCCGCTACCGAAGGTTCTAATAGCTGATTAAAATTTCAGCAGGTTGTAAAACCGTCGTTAAGATGTGCTGCTGAAATACGAGGAGTCTGGTAACTGACAGAAGCCACGGTCATTAGGAAAATTACGACTCATTGAAGGTGCGTGATGTCAAGTAGGTTGACTCAGTTCTACCAATTAACCACCCACCTTAATGCCAGTGGTGACGCGTGACTTTTCCTAAACTTTTACCAAAACCAGATGTGAAAAATCTTATTAAAAAAGTTTATTTTGAACCTCCCAAATATATAGGTTTTTGCTTATCTTAGGTATTTTATTTAAACTATTTTTAAATTAAGGTAAACATTTCTGGACTGAGCGTCTGGGGCATTTGATATACCTCATGCTATGACTAATCCAAGCCGTCCGAAAAAACAGTCGACATTTCTAGATGTTCGGAAAATTTTTGATCTTTTTTGGCAATGAATGATAACAATTCCCTGTAATTTCATCCCCTTCAAAATGAACGGTAATTCCTGTTTTGCCAAAAAACATACGGTATCTAGAAGTGTGCTGCCTAAAAGCTTGATAAAGACAACTTTCGAGTCTTGTTTTGCCAAACTGAATTGAATTGGCTACGCATCTCACATATAAAGGAGAAATTTCATGTCTCCTCTTTAGAGCCCTAAAACTATTTAAATTCTTGACTCCGCTGCTGGTCCACCCATTTTTTCTGTATAAAACAGATGGCATCGCCAACAGTACAATCTGTTTTTTGCAACTACATAACCAAGAGTATCCATATACCAACAAAATTTAAAACATCAAACTCCGTTTTTTATTCCTTTTTAAAATTATCTAAAATAGGTGTTGGTCTTCCATCTTCAATGATCTCCTTTATTTCTTAAAAATTGTATGACTTTTCAAGTAGTTGATCGATTACGCAGCGACACTCATCCATGTTTAATTGCACGCACACCACAGCCGGTAACCAAAACAGCTACTAACGAGTAAAAAAAAATGGTAAGAAGCCCACATAATATTCGCAGCGCCCCACGCACTCGGGCGACCGCGATCAGGACACGAGCTCGTACCGACGGTCGCCGACAGACTACCAAGTGTATCTATAAATGAAAATGGTAACAACCGACAACCAAGTCGAGACAAGTCAGCTTCATCGTGTTCGCAGAACCTAGACACTATAGGGCGCATTATTTTCGTGGGGCTAATTTGCTATTTACTGAGTTACTATTACATATCGCTGTTGGTAAACCAATAAATGAAATTATTTCATAGTACTTAGTCATAAAATATTTATTTTTAAGGTTTTTAACTGTTACCAATGGTGACAATAGTTACATGAACGCTTCGCCACTGCTTAATGCTTGACCGGAAAGATAATTTATTGAAAAATGGCGTCGAGTAGGCTGATTCTGCACTTCCCCCTCAACGCCTTTATCAGTTCATAAAGCATTAGGTTCAGCACAAATCTGACCGCCTGAGAAAGAAGTCAAACAGGTCAATGCAATTAGTCCATAGACATCATATTTCCCTGAACTACCGATAGTGCATCTGGAAACGTCCCCTCCCCCCGATACTTAACTTGGTCAGACGTGGCAACGCGGTCAGAGCATAGGAAACAGTATGCTGTGACGTGCGATACCATACCATCTATCGGAAATATTAATGTACAAAGAAATCTATAATGTGTGAAATATGTCCGATAGGTGCTTAAAATTGCCAAGGTTGGAGGCGTATAAATGTACTCACATCAAACCCCCAACCTTTTTTGCCTATAGATTTTTTTCAAAAATGATCAGTATCCTCTGAAACGTCTTTTTCTCTGCCGTCACTGGACTTTTTTCAAAAACGCATCCTTGGCACAGTAGTAACCGAAAGTAGTCGAAAAAACTAATCGGTACTTCTCAAGTTATAGGCCGTTATAAGATTAGCGAACAGACCGACTAACTGACGGAAATGAGTGACAGTTTTTCGTGATGTAGATATGCGTACACATCATATCGCATCCAAGAAAGATAATACGTCATTTTCGAAAATTTACGCAACTACAATACTTCCCCGCCGGTAGGGGTGGGAAGTAAAATGAGCGACGTACTATTCTAAATTTGATGAAATGTTCAAATAGGGACAAATCCTCTGGATAAATCAGTTGCGCAGAGTCTGCCAAGTCCGATTACAGCTTCGTGTTTGAAAGGTGCATTCCGACCAAAACCTCAGCCCCAGGTAGCAGCATTTCTAAAGTAAAAAGTACATCCAAAAAGAACTAAAAAGTTCATACAAACGCAAGTCCTAAAATGTCACTTTATTAAGAGACAGGGTGTTATAAATTCCTACGCTACTGATAAGGCCGAATAAGAAGAAATAAGAGTACTCTTCTTATACACTATAAACAATTTTCGTTGTCAATGTTGACCAACTTCAGCGTGTTTTCAAAATAGGACGGGTTGAGGCTTTTCATGTGGTGGTTTTGCTTCAAATATCCAAACCAATTATTCACCAAAAATGAGTAATCTATCAAAAATATCTCAGGAATGGTGATTCATATAAAACTGAGTACCTTAATCAAAAATGCAATATATGTTAAAAAACAATAGCGTAGAATACAGTTTTCATTTTGCTTCTCTAGTGGTCAAAATTTCCGCATTTCTACTGATATGGTGTCAGGCACGAAAGCTTTTGTATGTATTTGCTATGCTCTTAGTACTACATGCCCAAAATTTTGGGTCAAGATCTCAACACACTCCAAAGATGACTTATTTATTATACAGGGTGTTCCTTAATGACATGCGAATATTTAAGGGTGTGCATCTACATGAAAAATTAACGTTAGTTTGCTTTATAAACTATGATGCAAAAATGTTTCCTTAAAAAATTTCGGGGTGTTGAAGTTTTAGGAAAAAAATGGAAATTAATTAATATTTTCAGAACCGCTTCAGATATTTCACTGATATTTAGTACGTAGTGAATGTTAATAAAGTTGCATATTTTTCAATGTAAAAATAAATTTTAGCTTCAACAGTGGCGTGTATTGACTGCGATATTTTTTAAGAAAAAAATAGTAAGTACGCCAGTGGTTTATTGCCAAATAAAAATTTTTGAATTCCCTGTTCAATTTAAAACAAATGATCTCTCTTGAATTATTTTCCTTCAATGCGCAATTTTTAAGTAAAAAAATAAAAACCGTTCTATTGTCCGTGAAAATTAATGTACGATATATTAATTAAAGAATGCAATTTAGCAATAAATATCTAGTTGCTCTGGAATATGTAACTGGCTTTTGATGTCTGACAAGTCTCTGTTATTCAAATCTGTTAGCTGTGACATCTTTTTCATTATTTAGTTTTTACAATCTTGTTAAATGCATTAGGTATATGGCCTTGCCGACGGTAATGGTGAGCAAGCCAGACGGATTTATTACCAGAGATATCCCGATCGTGGTTTGCCAGATAGTCGAACCTTTTCTAATATTCATCGTCGTCTTGTTGAAACTGGTTCTGTCCGAAAAGGAACATCTGAAAGTAGACCTCTAAGTGTGAGAACACCTGAAATTGAGGAAGCAGTGCTGCACGAAGTCGAAGAACATCCTGAAACGAGTACGATGATGATCGCTAGACACTTAAATATTTGTTATCAAATTGTTTGTAGAATTTTAGTGGAATTTTTGTTATATCCTTACCATATTTTAAGAGTACAGGCATTACTTCCCATTGATTTTCCAAGCCGTGTGACCTTTTGCCAGTGGTGTCTTCAAAAAATTATACAAAATCCGCAATTCGAATCAATGATTCTGTTCACGGACGAAGCTATTTTTTCTCGAAATGCCATTCAGAATTTCCACAATAACCATTTGTGGGCAGAAGAAAATCCCTATGCCGTAACCGAAACCCTTTTCCAACACCAATTTTCGATTAACGTATGGGCAGGAATTACTGGCAACTACTTTATTGGCCCATTCTTCTTGTCGGGACGACTTGACGGACAGACTTACCTCAATTTTCTTCAACAACAGTTGCCTTTGCTACTTGATGATTTCCGTTAGTAACAAGAAACAATATTTGGCATATGCATGATGGCGGACTAGCGCATATCAGTGTAGCGGTTCGTAATTATTTACAAACTGTTTACCCAAATCGTTGGATTGGCCGCGGTGGGACCCAAGAATGGCCAACAAAGTCCCCAGACCTCAACAGTTTAGAGTTCTTTTTGTGGGGCTATCTTAAGACACTAGTGTACACAAGTCCCATTAACACTATATAGGAATTAATAGAAAGAATAGTTCCAGCTTGTGATAGAATAAAAAACACTCCAGGGATATTTCAACAAGTGCGCAATTCCGTGGGAAGGAGGGCAGAAGCATGCATACTCGGTGAAGGGGGCCATTTTCAACAATTTTTGTAATAATTTCGATGGTTTGAGTGTTTTGTTTGTTGCCAGTTGGTGTTGCTCATTACCTTTAATGTATTTAATTTTTTCAATTAAATTAATAATAATTTTGCAATTTAGACAATAGAACGGTTTTTATTTCCTTACTCAAAAATATCGCATCGAACGAAAACAATTCAAGAGAGATCATTTATTTCAAATGGAACAGGGAATTCAAAAATAATTTCTATTTGGCAAAAAACCATTGGCGTACCATTTTTTCTTAAAAAACATCGCAGTCAATACCCGTACGCAAGCCACTGTTAACGCTAAAAATTATTAATTTACTTTATTAATATATCACTACGTAGTAAATATCAGTGAAATATCTTAAGCGGTTCTGAAAATATTAATTAATTGCCATTTTTTTCCTAAAACTTCAACACCCCGAGTTTTTGTAAGGAAACATTTATGGACCATAGTTTATAAAGCAAACTGACATTAATTTTTCATGTAGATTCACATCCTTAAATATTCGCATATAATGAGGAACACCCTGTTGAAACTTCAACGTCCTGTATCTCATTAAAGGGCCATTTTAGGATCCATTTTAACGAGCTGTTATTTTTTGATCTATGTCTTAGTGGGCCGAGTAGTGACAAACGTCGGATTCTATCTGGGGTGTTAAACTAGGTGATGTTGTCAGGGGCTCCAAACAGTGGAAAACTATTGAAAAAGAAGAAATATAGGCAACTGATGCTTAACTGCCAGGGGAAGGGAGTTGCGTGGTCTGCGGCTATAGAACGATGGAGACGGAGGCGCTGCTGGTGGTGGCTGGAATCCCGCCATTGATTTGCTGGCAGAAGAAAGATGTGCTATCTATAAGAAGGGTTTAGAACCAAGAAATCATGAAAAGGATGGGCAGTACATTGACTGGCACCGAAGATGGGACACGATATAACATATACAATCCACTGTGCGTCTATGTGGAAAGTACTGCTCGGATTTGGATTAAGTTTTTACACAAGGTTGCTGCTATATAAGAACTAAGAAGCTTTGTAGTTTTGGCGGCGGAAAAAAAGGCCAAGAGCTGAAAAAATTATAATCGCACAAAGTTTGTTCCTTGACGTTTCAGATGATCCTTTTTGAAGAAAAATTTATAGGTGAAAGGTCAAGTGGTGAGGGATTTTAGGGGTTGGAGAGGGATGTTAATGTATTTATACACTCTCAATCCCGGTAATTCTAGGCACTTATCCTTATTCCCCGTACGTTTGTCATTAAAAAATGAGAGGTACGTTTTCGATGTTCGTCTCTTTCTGATGTCTGGGCTCAGCGCCCGACGTAACGGTTTGCCTGATTGTTCTGCTCGTAATGCGGTGCTTCAGATGGATTGCTTCAGAAGTATTTTCACATTTTTCTGAATCACCCTGTATGACCTCAATATTCCTTCTCCCTATCGGACAATGTTTCTGAGAACTGTGCTCCGGGAGAGCAATTGCAAAAAGTAGAGTGTACCTTCGCCTTCGCAGTCATTTTCAGACACACGCGACGGAATTCAAGGGGAAAATATAATAACGCCCTAGGAGTTAATAGCCGAGGTGAAAGCAGCTCCGGCGGGATTGCCGGTAAAATGTACGCTTCATAGATATGCATAATATGCAGGGTCTTTCTGAAAAATGGTACACAAAATTCAAGGGTGCGGTTCCTTAAACTATCTTATAGCTTGTTCAAGCTGCATCAAAACAAACACTGTTACTCGATCACAGGCTCATATTTTGCTTGTTGCTGCGTATTCATCCACAGAAAATAGTAAGGCTGTAGTCAGAGTGGCCACGTTTTCGGCCGTGTACGCGCGATTCCTCCGATCGTTTTAATTTCTTGGTATTCTATTGAATTGGTCACAGTACATCCGATTTCGACCGACAAGTACGGCCGAATTCTTCGGACATCGGACGAAATCAAAATAATGTTTTTTTCTGAAGCTACGGTGCATTTTGATGCGAATAAATTCATAAAAATAGTTGACTGTGAAATTTTAGTTAGCCTACTTTTTGAAAAAAAGAGTTTGTGGGATCTAAGAAATAAAAACTACCACAATAGAGACATAACACGTGAACTGCGGAATCAAATTGCCTCAGAAAAGCAAACTACAAGTAAGTGTTCGATATTATATTCTTAATATAACAGTTTGGAATAAAAAATAGTGTATAAGAATATTATTAAGTATTAATCATTACTACGGCACAAAGCTCCAACACTGTTAAAATATTGTTTAAGTGTGTCGCGTGTTTCATATGCTGTTCTTGTACCTCGGTTAAAGCGTCTTGACTCATATACTCAAACAATTTTGCTGGTTGCTCCAGTAGTTGCGGAAGGAGGGTTTGATATTCTCCAAACCTTGTCCTGGAGCAAAAAATGTAGTTTGTGTGATATTTCTTCTTTTTCATTAATAATATACTCGTATTTAAGGCGGTACTCGTTTCTGCAGATAAAAGCGTCTGTAAGTTCATTTTGCTACAAACGCAAAACTATCGAGTAGAGAGAACTATAGCAGAACCTTTCAAATGTTTCCCCGAAAACGAAGCCGAAACATTCCGCTGTCAACGACAGACAAATCAGTCGGCCGAAAACGGTGCCCCTCTAAAAGCTGCTACACACAGTGCCGCCGGGTTTATGCCGAGCGGCTATACCGCCGGCAATACAAGCCGCCGGCACAAGCCGCGCAAAGCCGCCAAGCATCATTCCGGTTGTGACAGCCACATAGAACGCTATTGAAGTGCATATTTTATGGTTGGTTGGTTAAAATGAATAAGGAAATCATCAGCACAGCCGCCGCAGTTGTAATTTTCATTTTAATAAGAAAGAAATACAAAAGGACGAGAAGGTTTTGGTTGCACCCAAGTTTACAACATAGAAAATGGCGGAACGGTACTGTAATGATAGAAGAGTATAAAAAGATGATGTGGGGTGTCAGCGTTTGCGCATTAGCATGTTTTTGGGGTTTCTATACATCGTCTATGCCTGCACCAGATTTGTGCAACTGTTCTAACTTCTTTTTTTCCCGAAAATAATGAGAGGTTACATTTTTTAACTTTCTCTCTACTTCGCCTTTATCAATGTCAAATACACTTGCAATTATGTTCAATGCGTCCATTCGTTTGTTCCTATCCTTATAGTCTGCATTTCTGGGATTCCATAATATATCATTTTCATGAAATTTTTCAATTAAGAGCAGCACAGCTTGGTCGTCCCAATTAAACGACATTTTAATTTGTTTAAACACACAAACCGCACAGCACTACCGCTCGAATGCCAGGAACGAAGTGAGGCCGGCAAGCCGCGTAACCCGCCGGCACACCTCGGCGGCAATGCCGGCGGCTCCTTTGCGCTGCAAGGCCGGCGGTTTTGTATGCCGCCGGGTGTACGGAGGCTTAGCCGGCGGCTTGCCCGGCGGCACTGTGTGTAGCAGCCTTAACCGCAGCCTAATGCGAGCAGTCGCGCATCCATTCAATCGCCGGTACTGCCCTTCCCGGCTTCCCGCTATTCAATTGTCTTAGAATCACTGATGCAGCAGCTAGCAACTCATCCGAAAAACAGCTCATATCAACCGGTTTTGGTCACTGTAAATCATCCACATCGCAAAATTCATATTATGAAAACGCTTTTGACACCTTGTGGCAGTTACAAAAAGACCACATAGCGCAACCATTTTCATGTTACACTACAACTCGCAGTAGCAATTAAAAAAGGGGATCATAGACATGGCGCTGGATGTAATTGAGTTGAGGTGAGAACCACTTTTTATGAACAGAAATCAACTGAGAAGAGGTCAAAGAATAATAATCTTAACGAACCACTTTTTTGTCCATTTTTTCTCTGATTTGTTGGATCACTCTGAACTACAAATATCTCTAAAACCCTGAAAATGCTCATATCCAATGATTAAGAACTTGGTTAATAATCATCACTTTCGAGGCTTCCAAGTATCTAAATTAAAGCTAAAGCCTTCCCCCTGCAAGACTCCAAAGAGTATTTCAAGGTTAATTTATTTTAAAGCGACTTTTAAGCTAGTTTGTTAGGCCAAAAAAACTATTGATTTTCTCAAACTGTACATATCACCTTCATTAAATTGAAGCCGAAACCAATGTTTTGTTTATAGCACGGTGTATCGGCATTTAATTTTCTTAAAATATACAAGACATCCCAAAAGTCTTGGTAAGGTAGTGATAGGGGGTTATTTCCAATACGAAAAAATTATAAAAAATCGCCACTTTTGTGGAGGCGCTAGATGGAATTGAGTTTTCAAAACGTGAGGACCGCACAGAATGAACAGGGATCAAATGACAAACGGTCAAGGATCAATAATCCATATATTGCCGGTTCGCTATTTAGTCCATTTACATTTAATTCCCCCCCTCTCTCTGTCAAGTACTTATAAAGAAAATAGGTAGAGTACTTGCTATGGAACGATTTGAATGTTTTTTTGAGTGATTTATATTTTTTATAATTAAAGGGATAATAGATTATTAAATGAAGCAAAAAACAATAATTGTGGTTGAAACAATCTTTGTTATTATTTTGACCTTTCTGATTGGAAAACTACCTTTCCATGACTTTTGGGACGCCCTGTACATTTAAAATAGGTAACGGCAGATACACTTCGCCAAACAACAGTGTATCTGCTTCAATTTATTGAAGGTGGTATGTGCAGTCTGCAAAAATCAGAAGACAATTTTGGCCTAATAGATTATCATAGAAATCGCTTTAAAGTGAATGAATCTGAAAATGTTTTTCGGGGTCGTCTAGAAGAAGATTTTAGACCGAAAGTAATCATTGAAAATGACCACTTTCATGTTTTATTCTGATTTGTCTGTCTATTTTTGTAATTACCTACTGGAGAAAGATGGACCAAAAAGCTGTCAGCCAAGATCCGAATGATTATTCTTTGAGCTCATTTCATTTGATATCTGTTCGTAAACTGCGGTCCTCATACTTTGCAAGCTTGAGTGACGCGTTATGAGACCCGCAAGTGTTGGATGTTGCATTCTACGTGACGAAGATTGTAATATATACTAAGTGACATATAAATCCGAACATCCAGTTTAAATGGATTTATTTTAATAAAATTTTGTATAAGTACTTAATGAAGCATAATAAGTAAATGATAAAAATTTCAAAATGATTGCACTGCTTTAAAGCCCTTTGACCTTTAATAATGTGTGGATGCACCCTGATGTGCTACGCATTCTCCAACGCGCCTAGGCATGCTTCTGATCAGGTGGTCAATGTCCTCCTGTGGTATCTCATTCCAGGCAACCACCAACTCCTCTCGAAGTGCTTCTAGAGTCTGAGGAGGACGTTGCAAATTGAGCAATCTCCTACCCATCATATCCCACACGTGCTCAATTGGGGATAAGTCGGGAGATCTTGGTGGCCATGGTAACAATGTGACATCATTATGTTGGAAGAAGTCTATTGTGACTCTTGCAACATGTGGTCGGGCATTATCTTGTTGGAAAGTTGGATCTGCCAGGGTGTCAAGTTAGGGTAAAAGATGGAGTTCTAGAACTTCATGGATATAACGCTGCGCGTTCATGTTACCTCTGATGAAGATCAAAGGTGACCTGGAACCATAAGCTATAGCACCCCGAACCATAACTCCAACAGTGTGATGTACATGTCTTTCAACAAAAAACTGTGGATTCCTCCTTTCACCACGTCGCCTTCTAACCCTGGCACGACCATCGTGCATGCCTAAACAAAATCGAGACTCGTCACTAAAGACAATACTGTTCCATTCCTGATCCCAGAGTGACCGTTGTCTGCACCACTCAAGGCGATTACGTCGGTGTTCTCGAGTTAAAGCGAGGACCCAGTGTGGCCGGTATGAAAACAAGCCAAAACTTCTCATTCGTCGGTAAACACTTCGCATGCCAATAGGTCTTCCGTGTTCTGCAAACCATTCATTTGCAATGGACCTGGTAGTGGAGAAACGGTCTCTTAAGGCCAATAATCTTAGGCGGCGATCTTCACGGTCTGTTGTTCTACGGCGGCGTCCAGTGCCCCTTGCTCTTTGCGTACGGCCTTCTCGAAGCCATGCCTGACAACACCTAACCACAGTGTCTACACTTCTTTGCACTCTAACTGCAATTGCCCGAAAAGAAAGTCCAGCTTCCCGAAGTCCCACTATACGGCCCCTATCAAACTCATTAAGTTGACGAAATCGTACAGGTCTCCGTAATCTAGGCATCGTAACCGATCGTAAAGGATGTCAAGAACCAAAATCCGACAACGTTGATTGTTTACTGCCGCTGAAATATTCATTTTTAGAGCATTAGTGAATTAAAAAAAAGCAGTATAAAAACCGGAATGTCCAACTGATAAGGCTGAAAATTTTTTCACTTGTTATTTACAGTAAGATAAATACATTCACCAACTTTTATTAAAATAAAACCATTTAACCTTGGTGTTCGGATTTATATGTCACTTAGTATAGATTGATGATTTATATGCAAGTTTTACCTTTGCGTATGTTATTTTCCGAAACTTTGCTCGCCCTGTATCTTTGAAGCGAAGCTGTTGTTCCAGAATAAGCAAACTACAAAAAATTGTGGAACTATCGAAACATCCTTCAGGTGTATGGCTGGCTTTAGAGCGAGATCCATGAAGCAGTCAGAAGAATACATGAAAAAAATTTGACCTTGATTGGTTTCAAAGAGAAAAAGTGGAAGGCAATCGAGATGGACGATACGTTGAAAACCAAAGGCTGTTAAAGATGTTCAAATAAAAATATCTCTACTATGAACTAGCTATAGGTTTTGAAGCTTATTCTAATACTTATTGCTTACAAGCGGCGTACAGGGTGTCCGGCAATAAATTTATCCCCTCTAACATTTGTATATGACCTTCAAGAAAAAAAATTGTATATAAAAATTATAGGGTCTAATCTGAAATATTCCATGTAATATTTTTTTCGTAATACCGGGTGTCAGTATGTTAACGAATAAATCTGTATTTTTTTAATGAAACACCCTGTATATTTTCAGTGAAAATGACAGTTCCGTTTTTGAATTTTGTGTCTCATTTAATCGTGTGTGTTCTATGAGGTTGGTTGTAGAGGGAACTAGATGCAAACTGGTTCGATCTCGGATACACATGAGTAAATGACACACAAACTTCATGTTTTTAGCCAAATCAATGAGAATGGGTATGTGGGAATGATAAGCAATATATATTTTGAATTAGAAGAATAAGGGACTATCATATTCCTTGAAAATATACAGGGTGTAAACGTTATGGTAGTCATTATTGAAATGGGTAATAGGGGAGGTCAAAACAAGTCAAAAAGTTCATATGACCCATGTTCCAAAAGTCAATAGATTTTTGTCTATATGGCTTTATAGTTTACAACTTTAAGTGCTTTATATCGACCACAATTACCACAATCAAACTAATTTTTATAATCTATTCTAAAACGTTTTTAAATTGGGTAATTAACAAATAAATTGCATTAAGTTTTTCTAAGTTAAGCCAAAATTTGTAGTCAGTGAGTAAGTACGTTTCATTAAATTAAATATTTAAAACACACATGACAACAGCGCGTCGGTTTCTCATCACTCTTATCGAACCGGCAATCGATCGCAAACAGTAGCAGTGGTTAGTTATCGTTTTGCATAGACAAATTACTTTATCGTTTTGTCGAGCAGAACATCGGGCGTGTTGTTTTGTTTTTGTTCGCGTACGTCGTCGTGTTTATTTACAATGTTCTCGCTACCATGTACAACGAGTGCAGGCCTATCCTATCCTTGCAGACTAACATTCTGTCAGTGGTTTTTGCACAAAAGCATTGAAAATTCGGATTTTTTAAAAAACATTCTAGCGAGGGAAGAATGTACTTTTACGCGAGACGGGATATTAAATTTCCATAATACTCACACGCAGGCCCAATAAATCCTCATACCATTCGTGGTTATATCTAACAACGTTTTAAAATAAATAATTGGGCGGCTATTCTTTACGATCAGATAATTGGCCCTGTCGAGTTACCCCCAAAGTTGTCAGGAGAAGGATACCTTAGCTTTCTAGCCAATAACCTACCACACTCAAAAAAGGGTGCTATTGATTCAAGATCATGAGTTTCTATAAAATTATGATATTGATTCGAGATCACAGATACTTAAAATGAGGTAATTTCGTTGTTTTAAAGAAACGTAGCACTTGCAATTGAGAAATTGACCTTAATTGTCTTAGAAACATATCGAAGTCACGGTCCTGCCATTACAACCGAGACAGAATTTGTGGTTTCTTCATGCCGGGGCACCACCACACATTTTTAGAGGCGTCATTCAGTATTTGAATGAACATTATCCAAATCGCTGGATCGGTCGAAATGTTCCTGATCCTCGAAAATGGCCAGCAAGATCTCCTGACCTCAATCCGATGGATTTCTGGTATTGGGGAGACCAATAACAACTGAAGCACAACTTCGCGAAAGAAATTTTAATGCGGCTGAAATAATAAATGGACAACTTCGAGGACCTACAGTGAAAAGAAACTGGGTTCTTCGAAATGAAGCTTATGTGGAAAGTGGAGGACGACATTTTGAACACAAAAAAAGTGCAGTGTGGGTTTTAAAAGGAAAAACAATGTATGTATTAAAATTGTGTTCCCTATTAATAAGTTAATTTTCACACATCAGATGAAGCGCTGAGACAGTTAGTGGTAAGTCCGTTTTTTTAATTGCTTGCATTTTACGAGTACATTATCAAATAATGAAATAATACCTAAGAGCCAAAAATAACAAACTCCGTCTTTATTTACACTGCGTTCCGTCATAATTTGCGCCTGGCATTGCGGCGTTGTCAGATTTTATTTTACTTTAAAGTCGCTTTTCTCTAAAAAAATGTCGTTTTGACCACCATGTTATTTGCAACTTTTTGCTTCTTTCAACCCCCTATATCACCCATTTAAATAATGACTATCCCGTTTACACCATGTATAGGGTGTTCCATTTACAAAAAATACAACCTTACTTGATAGCACTATCCTATATACTGAAAAATGTTACATGAAAAACTTCATATTAGATCCCATAACCTTTATATACAACTTTTTCTTCTGGAAGGTCATATAAACAAGATAGAGGGGTCAACTTGTAGCCGGACATGAAACCAAAATCAATAAGCCTTCTTGGTTGTATCTACAAAAAATTCATTCCTCGACATGATATATCATGAAACAGAATTGTTTGCAGAAGTTGCAGCTTCTGCATATGTAATAGTATTGTCCATTTTTATTGATTTACTGTAACATTTTTGGTAATAATTTTTAGTATCTAATGCCACACGTTTGTTATGTGGAAGAATAGCAAAGGCTACATAGACATCGCCCATTTATATTGTATCATTATAAGTAGGTATAGTCGTTTATTTATTATTAGTATACAGATGGATGCTCCGAATTATTGAACCTGTTACTCGCAGTAATCCCAATGGCGATTTTTGGATCTACTCGAGCGCGGCAGATTAACATAAGAAGGGATATCTTTCATCCTATCGAGTACCTCCACCATATTTAAGCCAGGGGGTACATGTAGGGCTCCAGATCAGAACAGTAAAAAAATAAAATCAATAGTTAGAAATATTCGAACGCTTCAGACTAAGATTAGGTGTGCTATTACATGCTGAAAAGTGTGTATTTTAATAATCTGACGGTTTGAGTGTTACGTGAGGGGGTGAAAGAGTCACAAACTTGCAAACAAAACGTCACCTTGACGTTTTCGAGCGGGATCATTTTTTTTTTTTAAGGAAAACAATACTTAACGTCCGCATTGAAGCCCTCTTAAATGAAACGGAGACCATGAAAATCGATAATGCTAATTGGAAGTTACACTACTTTCTCTGAAATGAACTTGAACCTTCCCCCTCCAAAAAACAATCGACTTACACAAAAATTAGTTACGCCCCGGAGCGGTCAAAATATTATCCAGCAATTTCTCTTGGCTACTTTCGTAATGTTTTAGCCGATAGCTCTAGGTTTAGCGGTTGCCGACATACAGCTGACTTTATTAATGGCCCACCCAGTACAAACCGGCAGATTGTCATATACCCAAAATTACAGACACGTGGGGCATAATATATCTTATCAACATCTGACCCACTAGAATATATCCATGTAATTATTTTTTACCTTTTTCACAACCTGTACACACTGCCCCCACCAGTATACCCGATTTCACGAGTATCCACCACGGTAGAATGACTGCTGATTATCTGGTAATATATCAAAATTCCCCATATCGGCACAGGACACATAATTCTGACGGATCCCGTTTAGAAAAGTTCATTTGCATACAAAAAAACAAAACGCTACAAGTTCTACTAGATTTATTACCCGCTTCATTATGACCAACGTCGCAGACTAACACAAAAATGTCACTTGCTAGTCAGCTGTTCACCTGAGTAGACGTCAAAGCGTGATGGATACTCGTGAAATAAGGCAATCGTGTATAAAAGGCTGAATAACATATAACCTGTTCTCTTTCTGTAATGTAAACTTCAAAACCAAGTAGGTGCTACGAAGCTGCAACAGCTTCCCATTTAGCATCTTGGGCTCCCATAGTATCGGTTAAGATCAAGATTGTTAATGGTAAAAAACTGGCTGCCAATAAAAAATATTACTTTACAAGGATAGTCTTCAGAATCTTACTACTTATAGCGGATTGAAAGTTATTTCAACATTAAAATAGCACGGAAGGAAAAAACGAATTTTCTGATACCCCATTTTCGATAGTATGATTCTATTTAGTGAAATCAAAATTTAAGCAAACAGCGAATAGCAGGGTGGAAGGTTTTTTAAACTACCTGTTCATCTGACAGCGTAATAAAGACATCTAGAAGGCTAAACAAGATTTTCGAATACACCACACTTGACTTTTCTTATTTTTGATTCTTCAATTTCATGCAATTTTTTGGGACCACAAACAATGAAAAGAAAATAAAATGTTGATCCTTGTATCCCTTTATTTTATTAAATTGATATATCCAAACAAGGTATTGCTTGAAATACAAATCAATCTTTCTCAGCAGATTACAATGCGTAAATCAATTTAGAAAAATATGAAAACCGACACTTCGTTACGCAAAAGTATGAAGGTTGCGCAATTTTTCTGGAACTCCCGTGACTTGATTTTCTGTCAATCTTAATGTTAATGTTAAAATAATTGATTCAAACATAAAACAGAGATTCAAATAAAATATTGAACAAAGGCCTGTGAAAGCATTACGGTACAGATATCCAGCTGGCTTATAAGGGAAAAAAACTTTACAGCTACATATCATGCATTATATGACATAGTTATGACAATATGAAAAACTAAAGCCCACATAATGAAAATAATGGTGATATTTTATTGAATTATTCAGTATTTCAGGTAATTATGAAGACTACAGGCTATTTCAATAATCAGCTGAAGTATTTCTATTTCTATGCAAATGAGGTATGTTCATAATACAATATTGTAATTGTTGTAAATGTGTAAAAATAAATATATCAATAACTTAAACAAACACTATGATAATATCGACAAAATTAAATATTAATGATGAACAAAAATTTAAGTATAAGAGAATGTTGAGCAGTGTCAAAATGCAATCAGTTACGAAAAATGTCTAAAATCCATCCATATATTATGTAAATATTTTTACTGAAAAAAATTATCACAGATGTAAGATATAAGATACATCAAAGTGAGATCGAAATAAAAAAGCTACAGCATCAAATATGATGGCATGATGGTCTCCAAAATAGAACATGTTTTGTGATATACATAAACCAGAAAGGGGAACCTACTATTACCTGAATATGCACTTCAAAATGGGTTCTGCGATTTAATATATTGATAGTTACATAGTTAGAATATTGATATCAAATGTTTAAAACCAAAAACCTATTCATATGCTTAGACTTAAAACAAGTTTACTGAGAATGTAAATATATATGTAAATACGGAAACAAACTACTTCTGAACAATAATATATTATTGTTATATATATATACTTAATGTTTTAAAATTTACACTGCACTTTTTATCTCAATACTGATTCATTTCATAACAGGTATCTAATAGAAGCATTTGATTCAGAAAATAATTTTGGCAAATGTGCAAACCATCAGAAACAGAAAAGCCCAGACTTAACCAATGCCTAAAAGTTAAGTTTATTTCCTGAATAACTTTGGAAAACACATATGATTTATAGTAAAAGTGATAACATCATAATCATGTGGTACTGTATCTTTTTATGTAATACATACACATATTATGTATTTTATGATTGCGTTACAATCTTTCATTAAAGTTCCCCAAAATAACCAAAATGTAAACTATCCACAAAAAAATGTGGGACAATCTGATACTCACTCAGCAATCCAGATGCATAATTTCTTATCTTTTCATATCACAAGTACATTCGTACAATTTTTGAATGATTTTATGTCAACATACAATATTTTAGCGACTAATTAAAAACTATACAATTTTTAGTACCTAAATTATAACAGTGTAATAACGTAATCATAAAATAGTAGATATATGTAATTTTAAGAATATAAAAGCTTAAGCTGCTGTTATATAAAAACAAAAATATATTCTTCTTTGGCAAACTTAATAAACAAAACTCTTATATTTTATATTTGCTCAAACCTACTTGTAGAAGGAGTTTTGTGGTAAAATATTTTATTATATGTTTTATTAGATTCCATAAATGATAGTTAAAATTTAAAATGCCTTCTTATTTCAAGCAATTCTTATTGCATTTTTATTACTTCTAAGTATAATAATATATTTTCTTGACAAATTCGCATTGTATTTGAAAAATTTAATATCAGTTTTGTATAGTAGGTATGTATGTATACGTGAATGTTGAAAAATCAACATATAGGGTATCTGTGAAAGGTTGGGAAATCTCGAAACTGGAGATACTACAGACCAAAATATGTGAATTGACCTAAACATACTTTAGTCCAAAAGTTGATAGTTTGCGAGATACTGGTGTCAAAGTTACAATTTTATTATCTATTTTTCCTTATTGCTTGAGAAGCACAATCCGTAATTTTTTATGGCCAAACTTATACAGGGCGCCACTTGCAGCACTATTTCGGTAAATAACATAACTTTTTTGTGCTAGCCGGTATACAACAACTGACCGAAAAATCTTATTTTCTCGAATATAAACAACCAAAAAGGTTCACTTGTTGGAAGTGTCTAAAGCTAATACTTTTAGAGATATTTGTTTTTAAAAGTTCCAATGCATCATTTGTACCATGATGATAAAACATTTTTATAACATAATAAAGTTGCTTTGGATAATATCTGAGTATCATTGCTGTGGTGTCTAATGTTTGTCATAATACTGCTTCAAACTTCATGAATAATTTTAAGTTAACAATAAGTTGTTAAAACTCATGGAGCATATGTTTGATGAATATGATGGTATGCTTTTAATGTACAGATTAGCAAAATGTAATGCTTTAAAAACAGGGTAGCACAATACAGTTATGATAAGTTATTTATCGAAATAGTGCTGTAAGTGGCGCCCTCTAGAAGCTTGGCCATAAAAAATAACAGATTCTTGTTTCTTATACTAGAAAACCTCCCTATGCAGAGTTTTATGCTAAAATCTTGAATGCTTCTCAAGCAATAAGGAAAAATAGAAAATAAAATTGTAACTTTGAGACCCTGTATATCGTAAACTATCAACTTTTGGTCTAAGGTATGTTTAGGTCAATTTTCATATATTTTGGTCTGTAGTATCTCCAGTTTCGAGATTTCCCAGCCTTTCGCAGATGTTGACTGATATTTCCATATTTTGGAGAAAATGGTAAAAATAAATTCTGCTTTATTCCTGAAACATTTCTGATACAAAATTCCTCCCACTTGTATAAATAACATATACAGGTTTATAGATTATGTTGTAAAACATGTGATATATACATTATCTTTGACTTTAGTATGAAAATATAAGCTCTTGATATTCTAAGACTAATCAATAATATATCTTATATTGTATTGATAAATTAGACAGTCTCGAGGTTGCTAACAATAGATACATAATGTATTATACAGTTTTTTAGTCATGAGTCGATAATACCATCATTATTTTCATTGCACATTTCTTTATCTGATAAGTACTTACTAACCATATGGGAAGGAAGTTTAGGTACAGTAATGCTAACATCCAACAAATTCCACTTTTTCACAAGCAAATCTTCATTCTCAACTACAACTTGAAGTGGTCTACATTTCCTCAACAACATATTTTTGTACACAATATTACCATGTTTTTGGTGGAACTGCCTAATTGGAAACTTATAAGTATGAATATATTTATTCTTTTTTGATTCCACATAGCTGACTTCAAATCTGTTGCCACTAGGTTTAGGAATGTCTTTATTCACATACCACTCCAAACGTTCCAACTTCCTCGTTATCACATATTCAGGCACACTGTAGTTTTCTTGCTCCATTATTGCCCTGCCAATATCTGACGATAATGGAATGTGTGGACAACTATGTATTTTGGGAGTTCGTAAGTTAGCTGGCAACTTACCCCTAACTTGAGGCACACTGTCGGTCACTTCTAACTGGAATGAGTGCAGGAAGTCAGATTGTACAGGTTTCCACTTAGGTTTGCCTACAACCACTGGTTTCTTGACATCTTCAGATTCGTTCTTACAGATAAGAGTCCTACGTCGTTTTGGTGGAACTTCAACTATTGGAGATTTGTGGCGTTTCAAGCCTTTTGGCTTAAAGTTTTCATCGTTGATCCACGTCTCGTGACACAGTTGGATATCTTGCTGACAGTTGCGAAAAAATTTGCAACAGCTCAGTATAAGGTATTGCAGGTGATTTCTAAATTCTTTCATTCCTTGTTTTGTGGAGATTCCGTCCAAGTCTAAAGTACAGTGGAATGACATATTTCTGGGCCACCAAACAGGCTTAGTTTGCTTACTGGTTCCCGCCTGCGTTGCAGTAAATTCCACGAGACGCAATACCAGCTGTCGAAGATTCGAACTATTCATCTTTGTGATTTTTTCCATATGATATCGTCCACTAAAAACTTCGGTCACCATATCGTTTCTTCGAAGACGCGGGCCACTATTTTCCCAATTATTAAGTCCCATTTTTAGTTTGAATTTGTTTTTGAATGTTATTTGTAAATGAAAGGTAATCGGACCATCTGTCAAATCCACAGACGAAGACAGAATGATCATTTCGACTTGGTGGCGCGACTTCTGCGCATGATCCGTCCCGCCAAAACTCGCCAGACAACTCATTTTAACCTCTGAACAAACCAAAAACAATCAAAAATATCACTACCTATTTTATAAATAACTGACCTTTCGCCAGAAACGCGTTTCACTTTCTAAAATATGTACTTTCAGAATTAGCATTCTATTCGCGGCCCTCTATGGATCGATAGACTAACTAGCGTTGCGCAAGTGCGAGAATCAGAGTGGGGTCGATCCGCTTTGAAGCTGTCTTCTTTGTCCGCTCCGGGGCCGGAGTATGTTATTAGTGCACAGAGGCGGCTTCAGAAAGATGAATTATATCATAAATTAATAATTTGTATGGGGGTTGACGGTGAACATAGCTTTGATTGTTTGATTATCACGTAAATATTTAACGATGGTAGATCTTTTATGGAATCCAGAATTAGATATACAGTTGCAGTTACGGTGAGGGGATACTAATCGATCCTTTGAAGTTGTTTGCTTTTTTCATAAAAGAGTACCGGGAAAGAAAAACAGCTAAAATATAACTATATTTTTTCTAGAAATCAGTAAAAATCTTTATGATTTGTTCTGTCGTCTATAGTCCTATATAGAGTTAGACAAAAAGACAAAACCGAGAGCTCCGAGTATATTTTAGCGGTTTTAGAGAGCATATGATGCAATTGGGCTCTATATTCTTGTCAACATTAGAGCAAGTCGCAGGTCACACAGTTACGACGCAACGACACTTCTTACTGCGGAGTCGCTGCAGTTAGATAAGAACGGTTTGATAAAGAATAACTGAAAGTCATAAGCGTTAATCTGGAACATTTTGGCCTTGTTTTTAAGTTCTTCCCGGACAAACGTGTTTCTCTATCATAAATGGGTTTCCCTTGCTTAAATGGACATAGTGAAATATCTTATATATATCTCATGCACTGAATAGTTAGAAGTTTATGAGACACAAAACTCACAATTTCAAGTGTTATCAACTTGGTTTCATCAACATTTTACAAAATAATGCTTAAAATTGAACTAAAGATGTTTCAAAAATTCAGAGTCAGTTACATATTTTTTTATTTCCTTGTATTCCATCAAGTGCAACGCTCCGCAAGTTATACTCTGAATTGATTATTATTTTCCAGAAAGAGAAGCAATACGTGATGATTAATGAAGGCAATCTTTCAACCGTCCGTCTAGTCTTACGTTAATCGTGGGTAACATTATTATTGTACAAAATTTAAACAAAATCGGCTCAATAGTGCCTGAGATATGTGATATCAAAGGTTTTGCGTATTTTCTATCCGTAAAACTGTTTTTATTTTTTTATTTTCAACGACGGTTTGAACTATTTCTATAATAATCAGATGAGATCCTTTGTATGGTACGATTTATTCTAATATCAAAACGACATAAATCAAATCCAGGAAGATTCATCAATCTTGTATATATCTCTTTTGGTTTTCGACAGAAATGGCCAAGACTGTCTCTTTAGCTTCATGCATCTCGGGAGTTTTGGATTGTACCGTCCAGGTCCAGGTGAAACGGTCCACTTTACAGGAGGTCTGATGACCCTCTTGCCCATATCGAAAGGATACATGCCTTGTGGCAAGGCTGTGATCGCTTTCACACATGATACCTTTAAATTACGTCAGAACAGATTGGTCAAGTTCAATTTTAATCTCCCAGCTAAATATTTTCAAAACTGCACATTCTAGAATAAAGTTTTAAACAAAAGTTGTAGGAGTTTGAGGAAGCATAATGATGGTGAAGTTCGCGACGACCATGTCTAAGCCCTTTAAGGTCCGCAATGGTAATACGTATCTGGAAAAGTGACATTATGTCTACTAGTTTTTTGACATTATGTAGGTTTTTCGACAAGGTGTTAGCTTAGCACTAGCTGATCGACACTTGTGAACTCGTTTTAGTTGTATCTACTTGTTGCCTGAACGTCATGACGTTTCAGTTATCAATGTAAAATCTAATCTAATATAATGTGTGTTGATGATAATTCCATTGGATTCTTGTCTCAAATACACTTACTTGAGATTCAAGACTAGAAATTAGTTGCGCATCTACTTTTTCTAATCCATTCTGGAAATTACATATGCAAATTTCCTGAATTTCAAAAATGAGAAAGATAAGAAATAATGATATTCACTGTACACTGTCAAATTACAAGTCATATAGATGCTAACAGTACTTACACAATGTGGGCGTAATTCTTCTCAAAGATTTGAAAACACAAAGGAAAAAGAACGGGAAAAATCGTAATGTATAACTTTGAAAATAACCTCTCTTCAGAAACAACAACACAAATAACCCGTCTGGCATAGCTAATAGTGTTATATACTTCATTGGCCGCATAGTCAGTAATAATTTTCTCGCATAACAAATATCACAGATTTTATACACATGTAGACCAATACAATTATCCAGATGAGATCTTGTTGCTACTCAACCAAACTTTCGTTCTTTCACATTTTAAACACTATAATAAGTTGTCTACACAAAGTGGCTATCTGCAACCAACAATGCATACCTGGAAAGAGACGAGCATGCCATATCGTTCATTCATTCCTCCATAGATGGACGCGTTGGATCGCGCTCACAACGATCCTAGAGAGCAAACGTGAAATGTCTGTTTGCACTCTAAAAACGAGCTAGTCTGCCAGATGACACCTTATAGGTTTTTTTGACGTCTTATAGGTTTTTTACATAATACACATGCCTTTCAAGCCAAGTGAATATTTTTTAATTGAACCCTCCCGTTTCCCCATTGAAAAAAGGAGCAAATTTGTCCTTGACCGTTGCCATCTAGGCAATTTCAAGGTCAAATGAAGACATCAAAGACAATTTGCTCGAGAAAAAATATTAGGCAGCACAGTTACGGGATCTATGCAGAACACAAAAAGGTGATCTTAACCATGACCTTCAAGGTCAAGTTAAAGTTTCCAAAGAAAACGTCTGGAAGGAGCAGGAAATTTTACGTCTAAATGTGAGCTAGACCTCAAACAACATTTAAGCAAGATATGGCTTTGTTTTTGAATAAACTTCCTGATCCTTCCATTTCCAGTACCAACATGAGATTTCTTAATTGACCTTGATTAACGGTGAAGGTCAGCTTTGGGCGACCCTTATAAACCTCACAACTACGCTGTCTAGCAGTTTTGCTAGAGCAAATTGTTTTTGATGTCTTGAATTGACATTGAAAGAGCCTTGAAAACAAAATAGTCAAGGTCATGCCCAAGATGATATTCGGCTTAAAATTCTGCTTTCAATTCCGATGTGAAAAATTGAGGGTTCCATTTGAAAATATCCTCTTAACCATAAAGAAACCTTGAAGCTGGTAGTCAAGGCTCATTGTCAAGGTCAACATCATTTTGCCACTTAATACCCGACAACTATTATTTAAAACTTTTGTATAGAATGCGCAGTTTTCGAAATATTTAGGTGGTGAGACATGGTAGTGTTTGTCGCCAAAATTATGTGCAAACGCGGCAAGTATTCTTTTCTCTCGAAAGGATATTCAAGTAGCTAATAATGAGTGAATTCACATTCAGTGGGGCAAGAAGTACTATCTGTGTTACGATGTAGATCGCTGAATTATTCCTTTATATTAAATAAGCCAAGAAACAAATGTTTTTTTACACGGAAGCAGCCTAAATGCCAGGACACCGCGACTTTCATGAGGATCCCAAAGAATCTTTGTTAATCTGATTTTTGAACTGCCTAAGGTTAGTAGAAGTGGGAAAAGCCCTTGCTTAATATAATAAAAGAGCGGTCGTATCGACCAGTTCTGGATGTACCAAGTTCGGTACGGTTAGGATGGGAGACCGAAGTCAGGCCGGTCTGACTGGCATTCACATCTCACGGTAACATCATGAGAAGGGCTCTGACGAGCAAAGTTTGTTGGTGTAGCGATAGCAGGGAGCTGAATCGCTGTCGGCCCGCCGGTGCGGGAGGGTCCTGAGACTGTGTTAAGAGAAGTCATCGATCAGTCGGATAGCCCTCCTCTGGACAGCATCGAGCATAAGTAATGTAGTCGGGGCGGCAGCACCCCAAACGTGTAAGCAATACTCGAGACTAGGCCGTATCTGGGCCTTGCATAGAGTGAGAAGGTCAAGCGGAGAGAAGTACTTCTTAGCCTTAAACAAATAGCCTAGCTTTTTCCCAATAGCTGCCGCTGGATGCCAGGTCTATCCTCAGAAAGTCGCTGCTAGTCTTCTTGCTTCCAGCTCACCGGCAGAGATCGGCTTGTAACTCTAAATTCCTGCATGTTCAGTGCTGTCATCAGCGAAGCTGTGGATTGGGTTGATCGTGCAGGAAAGGAGGTCGTTGATATGTAAGAGAAACAGTGTTGGAGCCAAGACCGATTCCTGGGGAACACCCGCGTTGGCGTTGTGGGATGAAGAGGCGATCCCGTGAATTATTATAGATATCTTGCGGCCAGGGAAAAAATCAGCAACCCATCTGGGAGGCCATATGATGGAAGTTTGAGTAAGAGGGCAGCATGGGGGAAACCGCATACTTTATCCTTTTCCTCAAGGTGCACCAGACTTTGAAGCCGTCTCTGATCATATGATCAACTCTAGCTTAATTCGTGGTTTTGGAAGGCTGGGTAGCCAAGCGGTTAGCGCGTCTAGCTGCTAATCATTCAGCTCGAAGGCTAGCGGGGGTTATAATCTCTGCCTCGGAAGTTAATTTCAAACTATGGAAGTCGTGTTGTCTATCTAACGCACGAAATCGATGCAAGATCACCATAGGTACACCGCATTACCGGAGCTGATTTATTCAATAATTAGTTATCAGTAGATAACTTGTGGAATTAATAGTACAGTGATGGTACTTCGGGGTCGATAAAAATGGTCTAAGGCGGAGTAGCTTGCAGGCTTCGCCTCACCACCGCTACTACTACTACTTGGAATGTGAAGAACACGAAATGTTGTCATTAAATAGTGTCAATGCTGGAGTGCCTGATTTCGGTTGGTACTCGGTTTTTCTAAAGAATTGCGATAATTTTAGGATAAAAGCGAATAGCAAAAGCGGATTTATAGGGGGCGACACATTCCCCTAGATGCCCAAATCTGCTATTTACTATTTACTGGTACCTTGTTGTAAATATTACCTTGCTAGATCTGAATCGTGAGGCGTACCTGCTATTTTTGAAACAACCCTCGTATATCGCGAAAGTAAAGACCTTTCCTAAGTTCTTTTACATTCAAAATGTAAGGTAGAAAAGACTTAAAATTTTGGTTTGCACTTTTTAGTATCCATGAAAACTTTTGGATTAGATATCACCAATACTTTACATTTTTCAATGTTGTGTTATGGAGCCTCTAAACGGACATGTGTGGCCTTACTAAGTATTTCGGTTATAGCAGCTATAACTCGGAATTATCCTGCCAATATTGTCTGTAATGTTTAGAAACATGTTTGGTCAGAATGTCTCATCAGAGCAGCTTACATTTCATGACATTCAATAGGATTCCAATAATTTGGCAATCTAACAGCAATATATGATATTCTCAATATATTAAAGCAGTAAAGAACAAGTATCCCAGTGAAATAATAGCTTCAAAATGGATATATTATAAACAGCTTAGAAATCTTGTCACAGCCTCTTTCAGGAGGGAAAAGAAAGCTTACATTGAATATAAACTGAGACAAAGCAACAATAGTCGAGAATGGTGGAATGCTATCAAAAACCTTGGCGTTCATGGTTCTAAAAATGATAACCGGTGTTCAATACAGCCTGACATGCTTAATGATTATTTCATAGACTCTACTCCCGTCAATAAGGTTAATAACTACTTACGGACATTCTATAACACAAATCATCTTTCCCCTGCAGTTCAACCGTTTAGCTTTAAACTTCTTACTAAAGAAAGGGTTTTGGATATTTTTTCTAAAATTAAGTCATGTGCAAAGGGTCTGGATGGCCTAAACTTAGATCTTTTGATTCCCCTAATTCCATACTGTATTGATGCATTAACACACATTATAAATTTTTCACTAGAAAAAGGTGTCGTGCCGAGCCTATGGAAAGCCGCTATGGTTAGACCTCTTGCAAAAATTGATGATCCGATAGCACCTGGTGATTTCAGGCCTATTAGTATACTGCCATTGCTATCTAAAATTCTGGAAAGAATTGTCTATGAGCAAATACTAGGACACATAAATAAAAACAGTTTGATTCCAAATGTTCAGTCGGGGTTTCGGAAAGGTCACAGTACGGTTACCACTTTGATAAACATATGTGATGACTATATCAGAGCTATGGATAAATCTTGTGTCACAACGTCAATTCTAGTTGATCTCAGCAAAGCTTTCGATTCTATCAATCATGAATTGCTTCTTGGTAAGCTGCATTATCTTGGATTTTCTGATAGTACTGTTACGTGGTTTAGGAGTTACTTGCATGAGCGGTCACAGCTAGTCAATGTAGGCGGCTGTATGTCCGATAAGCATGCGATTTTGAAGGGGGTACCGCAGGGCTCCATACTTGGCCCAATTTTGTTTACTTTGTATACGTTCGATCTAAGTCGTGACATTAAATATTGTTCTATTCAGTCTTACGCTGACGATACCCAACTGTATTTGTCTTACCGTCCTTTCGATTTCCTGGAGGCAAACAGGAGAATGTCTTGTGATCTAGATCGTGTTGCAAAGTGGTATAACGATCACGGGTTACTTATCAATTCAAACAAATCTGCTGTCATAACTATTAAGTCCATACAAAGTAATTTCGATAGTAACTTGATAAAATTACACCTGGAAGGTGGAGACTTGCCTCATATAGAATCCGTGAAAAATTTAGGAGTAATAGTGGATGAACATCTCACGTTTCACGATCACGTTTCCAGGGTTGTACAAAATTCATATGCTAAGCTCAAGACAATTTACAGTTATAAACATGTATTATCTAGTCAAACCAAGATCAAGCTTTGTAACTCTTTGATTCTCAGCAAAGTCGAATACGCTGATGCGGTGTATGGTCCATGCTTGACACAGTCGGAAGCTTATAGGATACAAAAAGTGCAAAATAGTTGTATCAGGTATTCATTAGGTGTTCCGAGAAGGGAACACATTATTAGATACACTAAAGAATGTCAACTGGCTCACGATGCGTCAGAGATGGATTGTACACTTGTTGGTCATAGTACAGACAGTCCTATTAACCAAATATCCAGCATATCTGAGCAGCAAACTCTCATTTAGAAGTCAGCATCACTCGGCGAACTTACGCTTTGTAGGTTATACCCTCGATATGCCCCCCCATAAATCAACACAATTCACAAAGTGCTTTTCATACATAGCGCCTTCCCTTTATAATTGTCTATCATCAGATCTGAAAAGTTTGAGTAACAATAATTTTAAAGTTAAAATAAAGCAATTTGTTCTCGATAATACCTAATTCTATACTAAGCTTTCATCTTGTAACTGCTGTGATTCTACATTAAGTGTCTGGTTGTGGTCTTTTTTTTTTCATTATTTCTGTTTCAGTGAGTGTGTGAGTGAATGTGATTTAAATCTGTCTTCACATTTTACACACTATTATGTTGTATTTGTCACTTTTCAGTACTATATGTCTTGATCATTATTTTTTTGTATCTGTGATTTTTTTTTATGTTTGTTAAACTTATGTAGCCCTGGTTGGTACCAAAAGCAGCTATTAGCTGATACACCCGCCAGGTAAAATAAAGGCATATTATTATTATTATTATTATTATTATTATTATAAGCTGGAAATATCGAAAGGAACGACCAAACTATTGCCCGTTTAGAAACGCCTTATAATATTTTGCAAACAAACCTCAGATTGGGACTGAGCACTCATAATATAAACAAGAAGTGAGATAAAATAAATCAACCTCATGTCTGTCCAAGTAGGAGCCCAATATTGAGGTGCATGCGCTTTCGGGGCGCCGATGACTAAAATATATAAATACTTATCAATAAAAAGGATTATTAATCTTAAATTACTTTTTGCAACCCACATAAATCCGTAGCATTTTAGGCAATTGTATTGAAAATTAGGACTGCATGGAAACCCCATTTACTTTTTATAATTTCGCAGAGAAATACGAATTGATCAACTTGTAGTATGCCGTTGCTTCCTGACTAACTACTAATTTTGGATCAAAACAAGCCGGGCGCTAGCTTCTTCCGCCTAGTTGGAATTCGTTTGTTTGCCCGCCTGGAAAGTACTGACCTGTCCTTAAATTAGTATAGAAACAGGAACCGGATCATACCATAACATCCGACTTACTACCGTAAGAGGAGGAGAAATAGCTACTATACCTCGTAATGTGCTGGGCCTGGATCCTCGGGATCTCTATAACACAGACTTAAATCGTTCAGCATCGACCTTGCTGTGGGCTTTCTTGGAAACCGTACGTTGTGCAAGAATTTCCCGGACTTGGTTTTTGAAGGATGGTTTAACAAGAAATTCAGGCTAGATGGCTTGATGTACCAGAACTCAGGCGGTGTGAAGCCAGAAGTTCCGAAGTCGTTTCTGATCGTTGTTTCATCTCTAGGCCCGGTAAACAAATCGTATGGTCCCCGTATCGAACATATTTTGTCAATTATACTAGCTATGTTCTTGCCATCATTGATTTTGTATCTGCAAACAATTAGATGGGTATTCAAAAAAGAACTTTGTTATGATCAATGAAGAATAACAGAAGAAGAAATGCTACTACTTCTTCATGTAAAATTCCCTGGTATGCAATTTGAAGCTGAAAAGTTGCCCCAATGGAGAAATGGTACTACAGAATATGTTAAAGTAGGGGCAAATATCAACTACTAATTGTTTGAAAGTGCTTTGTGGCCAGATTGTGATTTAGCGAAGCAATACAGGTTTTTCAAAGTTTGTAAATACTCCAAACAGGTGGATTTGAAAATATTCCATTTAAATGTCCAGGGCATCCCTAACAAATTAGATGTAACCCAAGTTCAGTGCGAAATCAATGAGGAAGAGTAGATCCTATATTCAAATTCAAATGCCAATACATTTTATTGGCCAAAAAAGCTTTTTTTTACCGTATTAAACAAAATACACACACATAATAATATTTTTGACAAAAAGTACATATCATCGATCAAAATGACCGTTAACACCCAGCCTCACATAAGTAGGGCAGGTGTGAAAATTCCCTGTTCTACACTAATTTACACATATATTGGCGTATGGCAAAACTGTTTACCTCTAGCAGGTCTGAATTAATGTCATTTTCGGTTGTGCCCAAATTATCGTTATTAATAGCAATACAAAGTGTGAGTTATCGACGTACTGATGAATCCTTGCATAAGTAACAGCTTCAGACATATCTGCCACATAAATACTAAACAGCAAGAGCGAAAGGATTGATCCTTGAGGGACAGCATGTTTTAGAGGTTTAAATTCAGATTTGAAGCAAACGGATCCTTGAGAAATCATAACACAGCTTGATCGAGTACTTAGGTAACAAAATAGCTTAGCTTTGCGCAGCATTCCGTGATTTAGAGTATCAAAAGCTTTGCTCAAATCTAACAAAATCATGCAAGTAGCGTTTTTTTGTTCCTCATGCATTCGGACATCGTTTACAATAATCTTAGTTGTACTAAAATTCTTCCTGAATCCCGATTGATATTGAGGAATGATGTTTTGCGATTCAGAAAATTCCGACATCTGAACAAAAATGTGCCTATCTTGACACAGAGGACAAAATACTAATTGGTCTGAGGTCTTCTAGTTCTTTAGGCTCGCCAACCTTTGAAATGGGTTTCACAATAGCCTTTTTCCAAACAGCAGGATAAGTATTTTCCAAAAGACATGTGTTAATAATATCAATCAATGCCTTTGCGCAGAAAGGAAGACACGATTTTATGTCTTTGATGGATATGCCATCCTCTCCAATCGCACCTGATGAAATGGAACTAACAATTTTTATTAGTCTGCTCCGATCTATCAAATGAAATTCCAAGTTATTATTTACAGCTTTACTATTTTCATAAAAACTGACTAAGTTTAATGATGTAGTGTCTGGCAGGTTATCAGTCATCTGAAAAAAATCATGTATCTCAGATGGATTTAAGAGATTATCGGAAACTTCAGTAAGATCATCATCATCATCATCTTGTTTTTTCTTGCTAGTTGATTAAAATAGGCAACTTTTTCGCGGATAGTGTCGTGCTTAGTGAAATTTCTTGGTTTGTCTATAATATCTAAGGTGCTGATCTCTTTTAGATCTTAAGTATTTTTTATGGGCTTTATCTCTAATTTTCATCAAAAGTTTTGTTTTCTGATATCCAGGGAAGAAACGGCTTTTCTATCTTAATTTTTCTTATTTTTAGAGGAGCGTGTTTATTAATGATTGTTAAAATATATATATTAACTAATTTCACCTTTTTATCTACATTGGTACAATAGTAACTACTATTCCACGGAAGCTGCATACCATCATAGAGAAATGACTGTTCCCGTATATTATTGTAATCACGATAAGTAACGTATTTTGAAGAACTGTTTATTTTTGGAATGTTAAAGATCGAATAAACTAAATTATGGTCTGTTATATTCGTGACGATTGGTATGGTTCCTGATTTAACTGTTAGCAAATTTTCACTTACAATAATCATATCAATCAAAGTAGAGTGTGATATATCATATCTAGTTGGCTCAGATATTTTTTGAGAGAGATTGAATGACTGCAATATATTTTAAAAACGCCTGGTGTGATAATATTCACTCAGATAATCCCATACGGGTGCTAGAAGCACATTACTGAAAGTAAACGAATGCAAATATATACTAAGTGACATATAAATCCGAACACCCAGTTTAAATGGTTTTATTTTAATAAAAGTTCGTGAATGTATTTATCTTACTGTAAACAACAAGTGAAAAATTTTCAGCCTTATCAGTTGGACATTCCGGTTTTTATACTGCTTTTTTTTAATTCACTAACGCTCTAAAAATGAATATTTCAGCCGCAGTAAAGAATCAACGTTGGCGGATTTTGGTTCTTGACATCCTTTACGATCGGTTACGATGCCTAGAGTACGGAGACCTGTACGATTTCGTCAACTTAGTGAGTTTGATAGGGGCCGTTTAGTGGGACTTCGGGAAGCTGGACTTTCTTTTCGGGCAATTGCAGTTAGAGTGCAAAGAAGTGTAGACACTGTGGTTAGGTATTGTCAGGCATGGCTTCGAGAAAGCCGGACGCAAAGAGCAAGGGGCACTGGTCGCCGCCGTAGAACAACAGACCGTGAAGATCGCCGCCTAAGATTATTGGCCTTAAGGGACCGTTTCTCCACTACCAGGTCCATTGCAAATGAATGGTTTGCAGAACATGGAAGACCTATTGGCATGCGAAGTGTTTACCGACGAATGAGAAGTTTTGGCTTGTTTTCATACCGGCCACACTGGGTCCTCCCTTTAACTCGAGAACACCGACGTAATCGCCTTGAGTGGTGCAGACAACGGTCACTCTGGGATCAGGAATGGAACAGTATTGTCTTTAGTGATGAGTCTCGATTTTGTTTAGGCATGCACGATGGTCGTGCCAAGGTTAGAAGGCGACGTGGTGGAAGGAGGAATCCACAGTTTTTTGTTGAAAGACTTGTTCATCATACTGTTGGAGTTATGGTTTGGGGTGCTATAGCTTATGGTTCCAGGTCACCTTTAATCTTCATCAGAGGTAACAGGAACGCGCAGCGCTATATCCACGAAGTTCTAGAACCCCATCTTTTACCCTACCTTGACACCCTGGCAGATCCAACTTTCCAACAAGATACTGCCCGACCACATATTGCAAGAGTCACAATAGACTTCTTTCAACATAATGATGTCACATTGTTACCATGGCCACCAAGATCTCCCGACTTATCCCCAATTGAGCACGTGTGGGATATGATGGGTAGGAGATTGCTCAATTTGCAACGTCCTCCTCAGACTCTAGAAGCACTTCGAGAGGAGTTGGTGGTTGCCTGGAATGAGATACCACATGAGGACATTGACCACCTGATCAAAAGCATGCCATTAAAATAAAACCATTTAAACTGGGTGTTCGGATTTATATGTCACTTAGTATAGTTATGGACTATACCCCTGTGTGAATTGCAGTCGGCCTTAACACTTGACAGATAGTTTGATGCAAAGCCGTCATTCTGTGCAGTCAAACTCTTCGTTGTACATACATAACTTGCCCGACGTGTACTTGGTATATTTCCACAAATATAGCGTGTAACATTAACACGTTAATCTTCCAGATGAAGCGAAAAGTATCCTACCCGCAGGCCAAACCTAATTTTTCTGGGAAATTAATAGTTTTTACACTGGATATAGTGCGCTGGCTGTTATCAGGCGTTAGTTTTGAAAAAATGTCCCAAAAATGAAAATGACGCCCTACGTATGGGTTTCAGATGACCAACTGCTGAGCGCCGCGAAACCCAAATGTCTTATACATCGACAACTACTACACTAGTGTCGACTTGGCTCATGAGCTACAAAAGCGTAAGACACATCTTCCGGTTAATATAAGGAAAAATGGAAAAAAACAACTCAAAAAATGTAGAGGCCCAAACATTAAATAAATTATAAATCTGCGCAATTGAAAGTAATACAGTGGTGGTTGGTTTGAAATAGCACGTTAAACGTGATATTCTTTATATAAGCATACTAACACAACTACTAAATATACACAAAGAGTAACAAACATAGAAAAAACATCTTTTGTTGTTGACTACAACTCGTGTTGTCATTCACAGATCTATCATATCAGTTGAATTCATATTGTTCGCGGTTGCGTAAAGACATAAAGTGGTACACGAAACTTGGCTTTGAAATGTCACTTGGCTTAGCTTTAGTAAATGCTTTCATACTGTACAAAAGTGTGACGAAGGCGAAAATGTTAAATACAAATTTTAGACAGAAAATTGCTCCTGGTATGTTACAAATCAATAAAGTGGATTTCAGAGTGGTGCTGGAAAATGAAAAGACAAAGCATGTTTTACAAGAAGTTGTTTCAGAAGACGACGAAAATGTGTAGCATCTGATGCGAAAACGAGTACTGAAGAAGGTAGGAGAGCCGCTCAGAGGAAGGGACCTAAATCAAAATTTTCTTGTGATATACATATGTCATACGTTCATAATTATTCTTTATAACTACTAGCAGCAGTTTGTCATGTTTTTTGATGTTTGCAATTAGGTATTCTTCATAATTAGTGGCCACTGTTTGTACTATTTCATTAAAATAAAATGTATTTTTATAAATTCATATCATTTTTAGAAAAATCCTTCAGAAAAAATTCATGAAAATTGCCGGACTCGTTCACTAATATTACCGGCCGGACCCCTCTGTGAAAACTTCTGTGTTCTCAAACACGGTAGTTGAATTACAGGCTTTAATAATGTGCACGCTACTAATGAAGGTCGAATCACAGGTGTCGGAACCCAGTCGACCACAGGATCTGAAACCCAACAGTCGGGTGTCATGACGATTAACGTGTTAATTTGGGGAGGATCTGAACACAGAGATCGCAAGACGGATATTACGACTGATTTCTGTCATGTCCCAACAAACTAATTAAATAAAGGATATTCTCAACTGTGATGTTCATTTTTGTTTTAAAATATATAACATTCATCAAATTATAACCGAATATTTCTAAGAAATTCAATCGGTTACATTATTACAAAACTAGAAATACAGAGCCGTTCTACTAAGTAAAATCGTAGTACTATAATTGTACAGTATTATTCAATAAATTAACACGTCTGGGTGCTACGAAAAACTACCACGTGTTCAAAACAAGAGTTAGCGCCTCATGTCCCTTGTTTCCGTGTCTGGACACTTTTCGTCTGCTTGTTTCATGTTGAGTATAGACATGAGTGAAGCACAATGTTGTCAGTTCTTTTTTTTTGTCAAAAAATGCATTTCTTGCATTCGTAATCGTAACTTGATAACAAATACTAGCACAGCTCTAAAATTGTATGTGAATATTCCAGTTTTTTGGGAAGAATCGATCGGTTGATTATCTTATTTCTTGTCACTTATTATTTTCAAGAAATCTTTCCTTTTCGCGACAACTCAATTTGCTGCAAAATGAGGTTTTAAGGAAATCAAAGCTTTTTCGAAGAGAAAAAGTGATAAGAAGGAAAGTAATCACTGGCCCAATTCTACTATGAAAGTGGAATTTTGGCATACAATTTCAGAGATTTGCTAATATTTGTTAGAAAGCTACGATTGAAGAAAAAATGCATTTTTTGACAAAAAAGTTGCTAACATTGTGTTTTAGTCATCTCTATACATACCATGTAATAATCAGATGAAAAGGATTTGGAATACTACTCCAAAAAGGCAGTTGGGAAAAAGTGACATGCGACCTTAACTCATTGATGAATGAATCTTGAAATTAGAGGCATTCCGGCCACCATAAGGAGCCAGTGCATAGTCCGCTTAAGTGCGCCCTTATGCATCTCTACAATCCTTAGATCACAAGTCTTGCCCTTTTAACGAAGCTGAGAATCGCCTTGAGTCCAAGCTCCTTGACATCCTGAGGGTCCAAAGTAATGGACGCCAGTATAGTCTGCCTATAGTAGCTCAGAGCTTCACAGCGACACAAAACGTGCGCCAAGGTCTCTTCCTCTACCCCGCAGCGTTCACACAAGGGATCCTCAGCGACCCCCACCACGTGCAGGTGACGCCTTAACGTGTTATGGCCAGACAACAGTCCCACCTCAGGACCAACGACCTTGCTGGCTGATCCTGTCTTCGCCAGAGTGTCCGCTTCCATTGCATTCAATGGCGTTGTTCGCACTGCGCTTGTAATACTAATACAGGGCAATCGCTGAATTTTATTGAGTTTGGCCTTAGTTGTCTCAGTTCTAATGCAAGGCCACCAGACCAGGGAGCCGTTCAAGAGAGAAGGACGTACTATCATCGTGTAGAGCCAGTATACCACTTTGGGTTTAAGCCCCCACCTTACACCGACAACACGTCTACAAGCCCACATCGAATTGCGAGCCTAGCTAACCTTGTATTCAACATGCTCTCTCCAGTTCAGTTTGCTATCCAGGATAATTCCCAGTTAAATTAATCTAGTCCCAAGGAAGGTCGGCATGACCAGCCCGTCAAGCATTCTTCTCCTAGTGAATAGGATCAACTCGGTCTTTTCAGCATTAACAGAAAGATCGACTTCCCTACACCACGATTCCACAGAGCGCAGAGCGTCCTGCATAATTTCCGAGACTGTTCTACAAAAACGCCCCCTAACTACTATGCTTACGTCATCAGCATAGGCTTGCACGTAGACACCCATACTGCTGAGCATAATGAGGAGTTCGTTCACCACGATACACCACAGTAGGGGTGACAGAACTCCGCCCTGAGGGCAGCCTCTAGCTACACTCACGCTGCAGCCTACGTCATTCAGCATTGCTGTTGTTACCCGACCCTCCAGAGTAGATAGGACCCAATCTATTAGGATTAGGAACCCCGTGGCTAACCAAGGCATGTCTGATAGAGTCGGTTGTGGTGCAATTAAATGCACCTTCAATGTCCAAAAGGGCCACGAGTGCCACTTCTCGCTGATCTAGAGTCTTCTCCAGCCTACCGACCAGATTGTGTAAGGCCAGATCAGTTGATTTTCCAGCTTGGAATGCAAACTGATTTGCATGAATGACACACCTTTCCAGCGGGCCATCCCTTAAGTATCTATCTACTATCCTTTCCAGTGTCTTAAGCACAAAAGATGAAAGAGTAATCGATCGAAAATCCTTCGGGCCAGTATATCTAGCTCTGCCCGGTTTAGGAATGAATACCACTTTAGCCTGCCGCCAGCTTCTAGGTGTGAAGCTCGTGGCCACACATGCTCGAAACACATTCAACATGTGAGGAACAACCGAACTCCATCTCTGCTGTAACATGGCCAGAAATACGCCGTCCAGACCTGGACTTTTGTATGGAGCAAACTAATCTACTGCGAATACCGTCCTTTCGAAGGTGACAATCTCCCTAGCCGTGCGCCAGTCCTCCCCTGGGGGCCTGCGCAACTCCATGCACTCTGTGATTGATCGCGCTACTGGGAAAGTGCATATCCATCAGAAACCTCAGAGTACCTTCCTCAGAAGTAGTATTCCCCCCGAGGGATCATACAGATATCCCAATCTTGCTTTAATGTCTTTGCATAGGACCCTATGTATTCTCGCAGTAGCAGGAATGTCATTTATGGACTGACAGACGTACCTCCAGGATTCTCTGGAGGCCTATCTAATCTCCTTTTTGTACTCCTGCAATGCCTTTTTGTAGTCTTCCCATAGAGGAGAACTTCTCCTGTGCTAACTCTGCTGCCTGTTCATTGCTCGTTTTCTATCCTTCTTTGGACCATAAGGTTGCCTTGCCCTTACCTTGGATTTTGCGTAACGGACAGTTTTCCTCATATGAAGCCGTAAAGACCCTGCTTAGAGACTCGACACCTGCTTCTATGTCAGAGCCCCTGCAAAGTCTGTATGGGACCGCTCCAAGCTTACTGTCAATGTCTGCCCTAAAGGATCCCCATCTAGTATGCCTAGGATTCCGAGCACATTTATCCGGAATCTCTCCATCAGTCTTAAACAGTATATACCTGCGATCCGATAGAGAGGGTGTTAGAGACACTTTCCAGTCCCTGATGTCCTGAGCTAAGTTAAGCGTGCTCAGTGTTACGTCGGTAACCTCTTCTCTTAAGTCATTACTTGCTTCACATATTTTTCATATCCACATATGAATGAATGAATCTTGAATTTTAGAGGCATCCCGGCCACCGTAAGGAGCCAGTGCATAGGCCGCTTAAGCGGGCCCTTATGCACCTCTACAATACTTAAATCACAAGCCTCGCCCTTTTAGCGAAGTTGAGAATGGCCTTGAGTCCAAGCTCCTTTACGTCCTGAGGGTCCAAAGTAATGGACCCCAGTATAGTCTGCCTATAGTAGCTCAGAGCTTCACAGCGACACAAAACGTGCGCCGAGGTCTCTTCCTCTACTCCGCAGCGTTCGCACAAGGGATCCTCAGCCACCCCCATCACGTGCAGGTGCCGCCTTAACGTGTTATGGCCAGACAACAGTCCCACCAGCAACCTTAGGTTGGCTCTACCCAGAGATAGGCAGAAGCGTCCATCCTTAGCACTGGGCCCTTCAATGAGCTCTCGTGCCTGGCGGAGATGTCTAGAGATACTTCTCCATTTCTGAGAGTGTTGTCTTGCAACCCACGTCTCCATTTTCCTCCTAGCTTTATGCGCGGTTACTCCTATATAAATCAGCTTCATTACATTGGAATGTAGTTCTTATTTTAATTTTGTATTGGTGTATACGTGTCACATGTACTCTTTATGTTTTGGTAGGAATAATAACGGTATTTTACGGTCAATGGCGATAACGTACAGTTGAGCACAGTTGGTCATGTTTGTCTTCAACACTCGAAATGAAAATGATTGCTATAAGCATCTGCTAGTGCTTAGTACTTACCTATTTGCAGCTAGATGGTACCTCGGAGCTCTAGATTTGAATCTATCCTGAATACCGTCCCACTCAAAGATAGGGGTGTTCGAAAACCTCTTTTTCTTAACAGTTGACGTCCTGGACAAGTCCCTAAAGTAGGAATTAGGTGGAGGAATATTTTCGTCAAACCCTTTTAGGTAAGTGAATCTTTTTCCAGCACCCAAACCGACATTATCCAGAACAGAGCTGCGTTGTTGTTTGAAAAGAGCTTCATTCGTATCGTTAGTTCCAGGACCTCTAAGGGTTTCGTAGAACTCCCGTTCTTTGAGTAGGTGGGCATTTCTGAAGCCGAGAAATTTTGAATATGCCTCAGATTCAACTTTGGTTTTCCAGCTGCATTCATGTTTCGAACATGTTGGTTTTCTGGGGTTGTAACTGCCTGTAAGAAATGGCTTGCTTGCTCAAAAGTAAAATACTTGACAATACTTTCAAACAGAGTGTTGAATTTCAAAAGATCACGACTTCAGAGCCACAGTAGAGCATATAGATATATCCATACATTCATTTTCAATTTAGCTACATAGATCTCCGAAATATTGGGGCTCATTACTCAATTTCGCATTGTGCGGGGGAGAGGTCAGCTTTTTTCTAGTGTTACTTGAATCCTTCGAAGTCGTGTTTCTACTCTTGCAGATTATGGTTCAAGGAACAGAATGCTGTTAGCTAATGCTAGTTTTCCGGATGAGATTTGTCATGTTAGAAAAAAATATAGTAGATAGACATATGTAGATACCCACAGCGTAGTGTTTCAAATAGAAGCTTGAAAATGAAGTTATATTTTCCTGAGAAAGCACATATAGTCCGGCTATTTTAAAAAATGATTGTTTTAGCAATCACAAAATTCGAGTCGGCGATTCTCTTTTGGTATCAGAAAGTTTGATCACATAAGTTTAGATAGATTGAGAAAATTGCATTTCCTAACACTAATCCACAGTCCTTGTGAACAAAAAGCCGGAATACCTTTAGGATAGAATTTCAAAATTTGAAAATGACAATTCATTACCGACTAGAAATAGGAAATGATCGTTATACTGCCTCACGAAACATCAACCTTCAAACGTCACTTTTCATATAACGCAGGCAAACTGTATAATCCCCTCCCAAATGATTTTTATGATTTGTATCCTATATGCCGACTCTGTTTACGCCCACTATTTTCCTACTTGTCTCTCCTTCCCTTCTGTTCTACTAATTGTTGATACAAAATATTTTTTCATTACCTTCAAAATACATATATTATGATTTGCTGATAGGATGTTGTTAGCTGCATCCGCAACAAGAACATTACGTTTTATTGTGAAAGTTATCGTTGTTAAATACATATATATACATTTCTTATTTTCGTATTGTTAGTTCCTTTCTCTCAGGCACTAGGTACATCTTACATTATGACTATCATTGATACTTATGTTTATCTTTATTATTGGGTTTTCCCTTAAATATGTTCATGTTATAGATTCATTTTTTTTCAAGGTTGAGTTGAAAAATTCCCCTAGGATAACACTCCACCTTTTCAATTTTGCACTTCTGCAGTTTTCAAGATATTATTATTTTGTCTTATTTTGTGTATGCAAAGTTGAATAAAGGAACAGTATTATTATAATATTATTATTATTATATTTACAACGTATATTACCTGGTCCAACTTTAGTTATCAGTTTTTTCATAGCTCCTGATTTATCCAGCGAGGGGTGAAAGCCAACTTTCACGAACCGTTTCGTAGCTATCCCAAAAGGGGCATAGGTCTTGAATGGTTTGTCGTCAGGTTTCCCCATGTTTTGAGGATTTCGGAATATTTTTAAGAAAATTAAAGTAAATAAAATGCCTTACAGACACAAAAAGCCGTCATCAAATTACGTCGTACTGACATTACTACCAGAATTTAGGTCTAAACTGTTTACTGGTGTAGTAGGCATTACATGACGGGGGTGTGGAGGGGGGAGTAATAACTGATTTCCGCCTTCCAAGAAAACATACAAGGGTGGTTCAAATGTGATCGAGACAAATGGTCTGTCACGTTTATTTACTATCGAAAAAGCTGTGCCACACTGTTGTAAGGGACGCAGCTATCATATACTCAAAAAAGTTATATGATATATATACAGGGTTATCCAAATTAAGTGTCCACCATTAGTAACTTTGTTATTAGTGAAAATACAAAGTTGTTTGAATTAGCAAACTAGTAGCATTTTTAACGCTGGTAAAAATGAGAAATAAAAAAAAACAATTGAGAGTCGTTATTTTTTTTCAGTAAAATAACATTTTTTTGAATGGAAACCCCTGTATATTATATTTTTTTCTGTTAAAGCATCAAATTTTAAACAAAAAAGCTTACAATAACTTTTCTCCTAGGTTACAAATTGTTGAAGTTATGGCCTCCAATCTGAAACAATTAAATTGTATCGACAAACTTTATTTTCAACATCAACTTATAATCTTACAAAATACAATAACAATTTTTTTTAAAGAAGATGCTCGAAAACACCACCTTGTTCTTCAATACATTTTTGGGCACGTTTTTCAACTGCTCGAACTGTCTTAAGTATGGTCCTACCATCTATCTGGGTTATCTTTTCCCTAACTGCAGTCTTTAACGCGTCAAGGTTATCGTACCTTCGCTTGTAAATTTGGTTCTTTAAGTAACCCCACAAGAAGTAATCAAGTGGGTTTAGATCTGGTGAACTGGGAGGCCACTGTATTGGGCCATTTGTTCCTATCCACTGATCATTAAAAGTAGTACTTAGAAAATGATAAGTACCTCTGGAGTTGTGGGCAGGTGCGCCATCTTGCTGAAAATGCAGATGATGTCTACTTATAAGATCCAATTCGTCTAAGAAATTAGTCAGAATTTCTGACATAAATTCCACATATCTTTCACCAGTTAGGGTTCCCTCATAAAAGAACGGGCCAACAATTTTTGAACCAATTATACCGCACCAAACGTTGAAACTGAAACGGACTTGTGGGCCTCTTGGATGTACTAACAAAAGATTTTCTCTTGACCAATAATGGTGGTTTTTTCTATTAAACATTCCAGAATTTGAAAAATTTGATTCATCTGTCCATAAAAGGTAACGAAAGTTATTTACATTTTGGCGACAGAAGCTAAGATACCAATGGCAAAAAACAAGTCTTCTCTCTGGATCCCCTGCCAAAAGTGTTTGAACTGGTCGGTACTTATACGGAATAAATTTGTATTTTTTTAAAATCCTTTGAACAGTACCATAACTGAAATTAGAGTCCTTGAGAATATCTGCTATTGAATTCTCACGATAAGCTTCAAAATATCCAATAACTGCAATTTCCGTGGCCTCGCTTATTATGAATTCTTTTTTTGCCCTTGTTTTAGCAAAAACATTTTCGTTGCCCCTAAATTTTCGATAAAGTCTCAGAAAATATCGTTCATACTGTTGAATGCGAGCGGGATATAATTCACTGTAGTATTCTCTTGCTCTCAAGGAGGATTTTCTGCACACTAAATAGCATTCTAACATATCACACTTTTCTTCATGGGAGAACATTTTTCTTTAAATTAATGACACAATAAAGCTTATAAACAAGTATTTACACTAATGTTTGACATTATTTGATTTTATCATTGTTTTCCAAAGCCTTCTAGTTGCGAGTATGTCCAGTTTAACAATTTGTCGCTTATCTTAATGCAGTCAAATCGCGAACGCCATGTTGTTTTCATAGCCGTCTTAATATTATAATACTGCAAATAATTAAAAATATTTATCGTTATTTTGACTTTATTTTTAACTTTAGCGGAAAAGTCATTATGAACTTTTTTGTTTAAAATTTGATGCTTTAACAGAAAAAAATATAATATACAGGGGTTTCCATTTAAAAAAATGTTATTTTACTGAAAAAAATCAAAATAACGACTCTCAATTGTTTTTTTTATTTCTCATTTTTACCAGCGTTAAAAATGCTACTAGTTTGCTAATTTAAACAACTTTGTATTTTTACTAATAACAAAGTTACCAATGGTGGACACTTAATTTGGATAACCCTGTATAGAGAATATGATCATGCCGAGAAAGGTATATAATAACAAGTAGGAAAATAATGGGCAAAATCCGCAAAAAGGAGGAAAGTGGAATCGAGCAGAAAATAGGATAGGTAACCCGAGCGATACGTATTTCTGCTGGTTGGCTTCATCAGGCCCGAAATGAATGCACATATGAAACTACAAAAGTAGATACACATGCCCACACATCCGGATACGGGTGTAATCTGAGGAAACGAAGTTGGAGGGGAAAAAATGATGAAGCCAACAAGCAGAAATACGTATCGCTCGGGTTACCTATCCTATTTTCTGCTCGAATCCACTTTCCTCCATTTTGCGGATTTTGCCCAGTATTTTCCTACTTGTTTATATACATATATATATATAGGTGAAAAATTAAAGCTTCCGCCTTTTGTTGGGTACTTCGACAAAATTTAAGCAAAGAGGACTCTTTATACTTTTTTAATTCTCTCTAGCTTTCAATGGACTTTGCCATCATCATCAGGAGCTGCAATTACAATGATAACAGTAGCAACAATAGTGTGAAATGAATTTAAATTGACTCAACTTACAGTAGTATGTGAGGATGTTGCTAATTGTTTTAACTTGCTCTTGTCATATTTAATATAATTTTGACCATTGTACCATCTATCCAGCTCTCACCATGTTACTGGACGTTTCCCTCATCCTATACGTAAACAACAATTAGCAACATCCTCACATACTACTGTAGGTTGAGTCAATTTAAATTCACTTTACACTATTGTTGCTACTGTTATCATTGTAATTGCAGCTCCTGATGATGATGGCAAAGTCCATTGAAAGCTAGAGAGAATTAAAAAAGTATAAAGAGTCCTCTTTGCTTGAATTTTGTCGAATTACCCAACAAAAGGCGGAAGCTTTAATTTTTCACCTAACTGGTCTAGACGACAATGACCACGTCTCAAGTTATATATATATATATATATATATATATATATATATATATATATATATATATATATATATATAATATATATATATATATGTATATATCTTTTTAGTCATGAGGGGAGCGGATAAAGAGATTAGTTATATAGAAATCCTCGAGGCGCGTATATGCCCCACGTGTTACTGATATTGGAGGTATGTTAATCTACTGGTTTCTACTGGATGCGACGTCAATAAAGGACGACGACTGTATCTAGGGCAACTAGTCAACCTAGAGCTATTGGTTACCGTAAGTGACCGCAGGGGGACGTAACTCTGACTTCAATATTAGGAATGGTATTGCATATTTTTCATTATTCAGAAAATGCATGCAAAAAGTACAATCTAGTGAAAACCGAATGTCGTTATCTTCCACGGTTATAAAATCTTTTTGAAAGTTTGTGGTACTCCCCCCCCCTTTACGTCACACTCAAATCGTCAGATTATTGAAATACACACTTTTCAGCATGTAACTTACTTAACGCGATGCAAGATATCCCTCTTTGTCTTAAATATGCCGCGATCGAGTAAATCACGAAATCTCCTATTGGGCTTCCTGTACTATCAGTGGTAAAATAGACAGTTGTCCATACATTGTTAGATTTTCTGTAGAACTGAATGAAAGAAAAGGAAAACATTTAGGAACAGAAGACAGCCATTTACCAGTTTTACTTTGTGTCTCCATTGTCCAATCTCTCCTATTGTACCAGAAATAAATTGGGTTAATAGTGGTACGGAGACAGTCTAAGACAGATTATTTGAAGAATTGGAAAAACATTGTAAGTGAACTCTGCACGTTCCACGGATCACGTTGGTCATCGGGTCGACAAACGCTAAAAATGACGTAAAGTCGAATAATTTAGTACCGTATGCTGCTGACTTGGAAAATATTTTTGTTTCTGGGAAGTTCATGACTACGTTGTGACTCAAACATATTTCTTTTGAATTGAGAGAACTATTATAGCGAGAGAACTCAGTTTTTCATTAGAAAAATGGCAACATCTCATACTTTTTCTGTATCTATTTACTTTTTCAGTTTTTTAGATACTCTATATAACTATATGAAAATTTCAAATGAAACACCCTGTATATTTTTACTTTTTGATTCTCCTCTTCACAAGCTTTCATTTATTGTGGGGTTTGTGGGGGTTTTTACTAATGATTCTTGAGTTACTAAAAACACGGGGACACCTTTATAACTTTCCGACCTTAGTGCATCAGATTAGGAAGATTTCGTTCACAATAAAAATATTTTCTGTTTACCTTGATATGTGATTAACAAAAAGGTTAGCTGTAACACAAAAACCAGTCGTGCAAACCCCCAAAAATCTGATATAAACGGGGAATCAAAGGGCGCTAAGATATACAGGTTGTTCCATTTGAAAAGTTTGGGAAAACGTTCATTTCGCGTTCTTGACCACCCTGTATTAAAACAAAAAGTACGTAGGTAGGTACACAGTCCTTCTGACGAAAAATTCAGTTCTCTAGCTATAACAGTTGCGGAGACGCGAGTTTTTTTTAACCCCATAGTATGTCATATTAGATTGCTTCGTTTGGAAATGCCTACCAGAATCTGCAATAAATTGAAAGTCTTACCTTTAAAAAAAACTGTTTGGGTCACCACGAAATTATGAATCACGCTGTAGAAATACAAATATACCCCAATTTTGTGATTAACTTTTTTAAGTACCACGAGTAATAGAGAAGTTATTGACCGGGCCCATAATAATAACTCACCCTGCATATACATATACAGGGTGTCCGCAAAGTTGGGGTTTTCCTTTACACGACGTGTAGATCTTGAAAACACAAGCAATTTTTCTTAGTACCATATACACCAATGTCTTAAGGGAACCGAGATAAAGGGATCTGCAACATCAAAAATATCTGAATACCGTCCTGTAGCCGCGACATCACGGAGTGGTACAATGTCACTCGCTCAACCCGACGACAGAACTGGGTCGGGGTCAGTGTGTCAGGTCAGTATGCAACCTTCAACCGACGGTTATGGTCACGCGTAGACGAGAATCCCTCAACAAGCACTAGAGACGTGGCTAGAGAAGTGCACGTATCAAAAGCTAAAGTCTGGCAAACGCTGCGTGAAGAGGAGCTGTATCCGTTTCATGTCCAACGTATACAAGTCCTTCAACCTGACGATTTTCCAGCAAGAGTGCGGTTTTGTGAGTGGTTGTTGCATCAACATGACAATAATCCGGACTTTTTGAAGTGCATATTGGTGACAGACGAATCTACGTTCACGCGTAATGGGGTGAATAACTTTCGCAACACTCATGTTTGGTCAGTAGAAAATCCGCACGCTGTCCGTCGGGCACATTTTCAACAAACATTTTCGGTGAATGTTTGGGCTGGCATGGTGCATCTGCTCGGTAGCGCATCAGCTGATTTCATTTTCTGTTGGAGCGGTATGATTTCGGGCATAGACGTACTTATAGTTTGGCAAACGGATCTGCAACAGCGAAAGGAATGCGACCGAAAATATTCGATATTGCCAAATTTAACTACAAAAAAGCAATAATGAAGTAATTTCAATGATTTGAAAATCGATTTTTCACAATTCCAAAAAATAATAATTCAAAATACAGAGTATTTTAATGTGTTGTTAGCTCTATTTGTATTTAATAACTATTTTTTACTACTGAATCGTATTATAAGTAAACATTTTTCCAAAGATCTTATCGACATCGGTTGAGCTGGCACCCGAAAGGTATATTGGACACCGCCTGAACGAATCTGATTGGCGGATATCCTCACATGTTTTGTCGCCATGAGAAAATTCGACTCCCTATTGGGTAGCGTCCCAGACAATTTTTTGCTCCTTTCTTAGAATATCCATACTATTGAAAAGTCCAGTGGCGTAGGTTTTATCTCCGTTGATTGTCGTGTATGAGTTTTACAACTATTATTGTTAACTATTTATTGTTTTATTAAGTTTGTATGTTTAGTGCTGTGTGTTTTTGAATGGTTTAGTGTTTTGTTATTTGTTATTGTTATTCGTTTTAGTATTATTTTTTTAAAATGAACCAATTTACTCGCGGAAAGACGCTTCATAGCCAAACAAGAGAAGTGATTGCGAATGTTTATAGGTTAATAATAATAATATGCAATAATTGTAGTTTTTGACGACTGAGTCTGAATATAAATAAAAAACAAGGAAATGCTAAGCTAACATTCTGATGATTATTTATAGGGTTTGCGATGAGGAAGCGGCAAACAATTCCCTCAAGTTGCGGCTTAAACGTAAGCTTGATAGGGTGTCCCTTTATACCGGAGTCGGAGTATCTTCTGTTAGGAAAATTCATAACGAAGATAAAGAAAGACTAGAAAATAACCCCAATAAGATGTTATCCAGTCCCGGGAAAAAAAGACCGCGTCAGTCTCTTGTTGAGAAAGATGAAGATTTTGATTTTCAGATTATTAGACATTTGATAAACAGATTTTATCTTGAATATAAAGTTGTCCCGACAACTAGGAAGTTATTACAAAAGTCGCGAGAAGACTCAAATTTCCCCTATTCTAGGGAAACACTCAGGAGTTTATTAAAATCAAATGGTTTTTTTTTGGCGCAAATGTCAAAATAAAAGAAAAGTTTTGATGGAGAGGCCTAATATATTGCAATGGAGGTACAAATACATCCGTGAAATACGTAGATATCGTGAAGAAGGGCGCAATATTGTCTATTTGGACGAAACCTGGGTGGACAACAGTGGCGGCTCGTGCCAATTCAGTGAGGTAGTGCCAGAATGGAAGCCATAATTTTGAATCGATTCAAAATTGTAAAGAATAACTTATAACTTACCCCTGATAGTTAGTGGTCAAAGTTCTTGAGGTTCAATAAATCTATATGTCCAAAAAAAAATCAAAAATAAAACTATTTACACACGCGCACCAAATTATAAAACAAGTGTGGAGAAGTACCTATAACTTCAAAGTTTTCTATACATGAAGTCCATTCTTCTTTCTCTTTTGGTAGCAAAGTTTTCGATTACCTTATTATTAAAATTTTCAATGCCACTAACAAAATGTTTTTCTGCAGACAGCATTCCTAAAGCACTAAGCCTTTCTTCCTTCATTGTGTTTCTGAGGAAAGTTTTAATCCGTTTCAGCATTGAAAAAGAGCGTTCTGCTTCAGATGTTGACATCGGTATAGTGATTAAAATACTTAAGAGCTTAAGAGTTTCTTGAAACGTACAATTTAATCCTTCCTCGTTCAATAAAATGGATAGTGGAACAGCTCCAGAAGTAGTACTCAATTCTTCTCTCTGATATAATACTTGTAACTCAGTTTTAAGCCTGTTTTTGTCTAAAAATGAAAATTGTGTGCATGTGTCATTTAAATGTGCTTCAGGAAACTGATGTTTATAAACAGAAAACTTTTCAGACACAAATAAATTAGAAGCAACTAAATGCCCAGAAAAGTTAAATCTTGTTCTTATTTGCGATAATACTGCATCGCATATTTCTAACGCTTCCCGTTTTTTGCTGCCTTCTTCAACTTGCCTTTTTTTTCTTGCCGGTTCATCAGTTTCTCTCTGCACTCGTTCAATCTCGTCAATAATGCTATCCATTTGTTCTCGTATAGTTTGAATTGCTGCTTCAAAATTCTCTAAATCATTTTTGACCTTAACAGAATCGGTGCATACTTTTTGTAATTGGTTAAAGACAATTTCAACATGTGGCATTATTTTATGGAATATACTTAGCCAAAATACAAAATTTGTATCTTGCAGCTTTAATTTGTACCCACTGGCTTGATTAATCGACGAAGAATCGCGTGAAGTACTTTCTATATTGTCCATAACTTCAATCAGGTCTTTCCTATTTTCATAAACTGTATGAACACCTCGTGACTGAAAATTCCAACGTGTTTGGGAAGATCTTGGCAATCTGCGATTAACTATTTCATCCAAAATTTTTGTTCTTTGAGGAGACGTCGAAAAAAAAGAGCACAATCCAGATAAATTATGGAAAAATATTCTAGCCTGCTTATTGACAGAGCATGCGCTTGTCATAATTAGATTTAACTGGTGTGCATAGCAATGAACATAATTTGCAAGTGGATAAGTTTCCTTAATAATCTTTTGAACGCCATTCAATTCACCACTCATAACAGACGCACCATCATAGCTTTGAGCTATTAATTTGTTTGGATTTTGATCTATTAATGGATTTACAACATTTAAAACGCATGCAGCGATTGATTTGGCATCGTGTCCGTCGGGGACGTAAAATCTCCAAAATCTCTCAACTGGTTGTCCTTTACACAAATATCTGAAAATAATAACTAACTGAAATTCACAGGCTACGTCAGTCGTTTCATCGGCAATTACTGCAACAAAAGGAGAATTTGCAATCTCCTTCTTAACTTCTTCATGATAAACATCTAGCATGCACTCAAGAAGCTCGTTTTGAGTTGTTTTTGAGGTACCCTTGAAAAGTTTGGCACTTTGAATATGGACTTTCAATTCGTTGTCTAATTCGGCGCTAAAATTCACCAGCTCCTTAAATATGCCTCTGTTTTCCGAATTTTCCTTTTCATCGTGACCCCTTAAGGCTAACTCAAATGCTCCACAAAACCTTATACAATTAATAATTTTATTCAATACATATCGATTCTTATCCACTTGATTATTATGTTTAATTAGATCATTGCGATAAGCCGAATTGAGTTGAGTCCTTATATTTAATTTACCAAGAATAGAAAAGCTAAAAACATTATTCATATGGACTTTAGATTTTTCGTGGGTCTTCATTTTATCCCATATATGTATAAGATCATCTGTACCTTTTTTTGACCAAGTCTCGTCACCTCCAAATAGAACACATACAAAACAAAATAGTTTATTCGTTTCTTCACAACCACATATCCAGCTGTTTTTATCGTACACATTTTTATTAAATTTGCGACAGCGCGATTTTTGTCCGCTACCACTTTGTTTCTCAATTTTTAAATCGGGTATTGGCCGTCCTAATTCTTTAATTTGCAGTTTTTGATCCAGCGAAAAACCACTAAATGAGTTTTTTAATATCCCGATTTTATTCATTTTCACTAGTTTTAATAAAACAGTAAAAAATATGATCACAAAACAGAGCAGTTCATTAACACTAGACGTACTAAAACAAAAACGTTATTTCTCACTTTTCAGGTAAAAAAAGACCGAAATCAGCACTAGACGTAATCATAACGAAACGACCGACCGAACAAAAACACCGCCGATATCATTTGATAACGAATTACGACTGATGATGTGCCTGGCACAAATTATACTTGTCTTTCGCTATTCACCTCATATAAAAATGTGTATTGTAGCGTTATCTCTGTCGCTCGTATGCGATGCTGGTAAAATTTCTCTCTTTTTATTTGGGCCGGCCCGACATTGGCACAAGTTGATGACGTCAAGGTCAAGGCATGCTTTATATCTCGTCGCGTGGTTCGGGTGCTTGCGGTGTTGTCACGTTGTCAGTGTTGTCACTTCATATAATTTATACCAAAAAAAAAAATGAAAAAGCAAAAAATAAAGTAAAACATTGAAGATTGAAAAAAATATTCTTTTTGAAGAAGACAAGGTAGTGCCATGGCACCGTGGCACTACCTCACGAGCCGCCACTGGTGGACAATGACTTGACTTTCAAAAGATGCTGGCAGAGCGAAACTGTTTCGGGTGTAATAAGTAGTATAGGTTCTACAGGTAAGCAAAAATGCTATATATATATGTTAAATTTAACTCTGATTTGTAACATATTATATAATCGTCTTGTATGTTTTAGGTCGACTCATTATAGTGCATGCAGGTTCAGAAAATGGATTTGTTGACAATGCCTGTTTGATATTTAAGACGGGATTAGCTGCAGGCGATTACCACGGTCAGATGAATCGGGAAAATTTCACACGCTGGCTTACCGAAAAAGTCCTCCCGAATATACCTGCCAATTCGGTAATAGTATTTGACAATGCTCCATATCATTCCGTACAGGAAGATAAAACCTCGACAAAATCATCTTCGAAAAAAGATATAATGGCCTGGTTGACAAAGAAAGGTTCTTATGACTCAAAACATGCATGTACATATCAAACTATACAATAAAATATTTTATAGGCATAAATCATGAGGCAACTGCCAGAAAATTTGACTTGTTCGATCTGGTCTTACTTCATAAGCCCCCTGACAACCAAACAAATTATGTAGTTGATCGGATCATAAGATCACATGGACATACTCCTCTAAGAACACCTCCTTATTTATGCGAGCTAAACCCAATAGAATTAGCTTGGGCAAAGCTTAAATTTCATATAAGAAGCCGCAATACCACTGGAAACTTCAGTTTAAAAGTACTGAAAGAAGTTACTCAGTAAGCGATGTCCTTAATATCCATTAATGATTGGCAGAAATTATGTCAACATGTTAGGGACATTGAAGATAAATTTTGGGAAAATGATCAATTTATGGAGGAAATGGAACCAGTTATAATAACTATAGGGCAAGATGACGACAGCGAAACTGATGACGACAGTGACGATGATGATAATGATGAAGTTGACGAACACCAATGCTAATTCAATAGGTGAAATGTAATTTTGACATGCTGTATAATGTAAGTATTATTTATTACAGAGGTTATAAGTTAAACGGATATGAAATATGTTTAAAGTTCTTTGATCTATTTAAGCGACACCGATGCTCTAGAAATATCCACATCAACATTCCAAAATTGCAACAATAGGAATCCAGAAAGATGCGGATTATAAAATAAAAATTAATTCTGGTCATGTTTCGGCTTGTGGCACTTTTTAAAGTAAATGAGCATATTATAAGATCACGGATGTATAATATACAGGGTGACTTAGAAGTTGAGTCATTTATTTTAACAGTGAGTAGATCTGATCAAAAGAAATGTTTTTTCCTACAACATTTTTCTGGTAAAATTAAAGTAACAAAGTTATAGCCCTTTAGTCAGTGTCAGTCGGTAACGCGTGAGTGAATAGTGGTGTCTGTTGCGTGGCTCAAACGAAATAAAAAATGTCACATGTTTATGCGGATCGGTTTCCCAATCGAGTGCAACCAACCCCTTGTGCCTTTGTTAATGTAGTACAACGGGTTCGTGAATCAGGTGACTTAAGACCTCACAGGGGACGGCATGCCGGTGCTCCAAGACCTCACGATCAAATACAGGTCCGCACTGAAATACTTGTCGGGAGGATACTTTATAAAACAAGGTAAAATTTTTTTATTAATTTTTTTTTTTATTTTTACACACATATTTTGATTTATCTTCCTTCTACAATCATTATCTGAAAATTAATGACTCAACTTCAAAGTCACCCTGTATATATATATATATATATATATATATTCTCAAGGTAAAAAACCACGTTAAGTATCTATTTGTATTTGAAAAATATATTTTATTTACGGCTTTGACAAAAACGCTAGCTTGATTTTCAAATTAGGTTTTAAATCGCGCAGTTATGATTTTTTGAATTGTGGCAATTTAGGGAAGTGAGTAGACATTTTTCCGTTTGTTGAAGTGTAGAAACAGACTCAAGTGTTTTTTTACATGGTGTAGACTGTAGAGAGCTATTTTTGAGTTTACCCGAGACTTTATTTATTATTATGGACAATGCTCCATATCATTGTGGTCTTATTGAGATACTTCCCAAATTTAAAGTGAAACATAAACGTATAGTTTACTAAATTTAAACCAATTATGAAATAATCCCAAACTTTTATAAGATACCGCACGCCGCTGGCATTTTATGAATGTTTTGCTTTCCCCTCACCGATACCCCGATGTTGCAGATCCGTTTGCCAAACTTTAGCCCTTCTCGTCAACTGGAGAGTGAGTACTTTTCCCTTTGTTTTTTTTACTTGGTCGCCCTCGTTTCACTACACATTACCTTTGTTATTTCAAGGGTAGTTGTTTCTGAAAAGGAAAACCCCAACTTTGCGGACACCCGTATTTCGAAAATTATTATTTCTTAGAATAATGCCTACCTCGCCCGTTGCGTGGGGTATCAAAGGCGACGCTAGAATTTAGAATTATGTTCCATACAAAAATTAAATATGCTCCACCACTAGGAAAAGATTTTCCACGTATTAAAGATAGATTTAAGGATATTTCATTCATTTTGGAATTCAATTGCTTAATTAAATGTTTAGTAAATTACAATGCCATAAAACAATCCGGCTTTATTGATTTCAAATATCGCATGAGGTACAGACTTTTCCAAAGGATAATTCTCATCAATATTTCTTGACTTGTAGAAAATAAGGGTCATCGATTTTTGGTTTATTTTCGGTAAATATTTCTGCGTAAAGTTTTATCACAATCAGCCTAAGGAGGATAATGAGTGCGCATACAATAACGGCAAAAAAATACGGGATTACAGATAATCATATACACAAACCGACGGTCATTACATATAACGTGAAACCTAAAAAACGCTAACTTTTCAGTTAAGCTAGATATCACTTCTCTGAATTCCGCAATAAAGCACACCACTAAACACATACTTTAATGAGCTCAACCAACATTTGACAGCTCTATTTGATGCTCGGTGAAACAGCAAGCGTCCATTTTATAAACGATTTATCTAACGAAAATTATTATACGATCCTATAAGTTACAGTAATGTTCATGCGGCATTTGTGATTAATCTGGCTTGCCGGGTGTGTGTTGCGAGTGGTTAGTTAGAATATGGTACATTACCAGGAGATACTGCCTTGGCCAGAAGTATTGAGCACCCCGAAAATATTTCACGTACGCTATAATGATAGACGAAAAGAAAAACTAATGGTTATACAAATATTTGTAGGTATCAAAACCGGTTTGTAAATAATTTCTTATCTCCTTACTTTCGTTAAAACACGTAGTTTTTTGGAGACTAGTCAGTTTTACCTTTTTAGTGCGTGTTCATCAGTTTGATGCTATCGCTCATTGTGAACAGTCAAGTGATTTAGTGCAATATTGATGATTTTATTTCGAGAATCTGAGTTCAACTCTTGTAATATGGCAAAAACGAATGAACTGAGCATTGAAAAACGTGCGAAAATACAGGTTCTCCATGAACAAGGGAAGTCCCAAGTAGACATTGCAAAAACAGTGAAGTGCTCGCGTCGATGTGTACAATACACTATCCAGCGATTCTCTCAGACCAGTTCACATAAAGATAGGCCTAGATCTGGCCGCAAACGGATCACTACAGATCGCGAAGACCGAATATTGACGAGAGAATCTTTGAAAAATCGGAAAAAAACTTCTTTGGTCCTCGCTGCCGAACTATCAGAGCAAATTAATAGACCGATTTCTACTCGAACTGTTCGCCGAAGGCTTCAAGAAGTTGGTCTAAATGGCCGCAAAGCTAGAAAGCAGCCATGGCTCTCAGACAAAAACAAAAAGGCTCGATATAAATGGGCTTTAAAATACAAAAGCTTCACTGAAGAGGATTGGTCAAATATTGTATGGTCAGACGAATCAAACTTTGAGGTACGTTGGTTAATTTGATGCAGTAACGAGGTGTAACAATAATTTTTGAAACAAAATGACAAGAAGAAAATATTCAACTAAGCAACTACTTAATGACATTTCTTCATTTTTCAGATTTTTGGTACACCTGGTGTGACATTTGTTCGTCTTCGAGTAGGAGAAGAATTCAATCAGGAGTGTGTGGTGCCTACTTTGAAACATGGTGGCGGTAGCGTAATGGTCTGGGGCTGCATGAGTGCTTCAGGAGTGGGAGAAATGTTCGTGTGTGAGGGTCGCATGGATGCCACAAAGTACATAAACGTACTCGAAAATGCTCTTTTGCCGTCGTTTACTGCACTTTATGGCGATACCAACATGAATGGCGTCAAATTTCAGCAGGACAATGCGCCTTGCCATAAAGCTGCACGGACAATGGCTTGGTTCAGAGAAAACTGCATCGAGCTTCTGGATTGGCCAGCCCAGTCACCAGACTTGAACCCGATTGAACATTTGTGGGGCTTATTGAAGCGCAAGATCAGGCGTCATACATTCAAGAATAAAGAAGACCTGAAGCGCCGTCTACGTGAGGAATGGAACGCTTTAACTTACGAAGAATGTAATAAACTTGTACGATCTTTACCTAAAAGAATTTCTGCCGTGATTAAGGCGAAGGGTGGTACCACAAAATATTGATTTTCTTTCAATACTAAGCCATATAAAGCTAGAAAAAATTGTGTGAATTTCTCCCAACTTAATGGTCCCCTAGAATTTAAAGATATCGAGCGTGCTCAATACTTTTGGCCAAGGCTGTATATTGTCAGTTGCTGCGTTATAAATTAAATACATTCATTTTCTATCAAAACACAGTCATGATTCGTCACTATAATATATATATATATATATATTGTTCGTTTGGAAGTTTCAAAATTAAGTTCTGAGGAACATGGTCAATGATCGTATACAGGGTGAGTTTTTAGTGTGGGCTCGGTAGATAACTCCTTTATTGCGCATTGAATCTGAAAAACTGGTGTCAATAAGATTGATTCTATACTTCCTTCGTTGGAGGTTTCAAAGAAAAGGGATGAGTAAAATCGTTTCAAAAGGCGAAATCGGATCGTTATTAGGTAGGTTCACTTAGTACGGTGAATCTTCGACCTGTGCATACAAAACTGTATAAAACAGATATAGCATAGTTCTTTTTAAGTGATTTTAATTTTTTCGTGTACTTGCCCCTAGCTCCTCCACCACCAGGTCGGTTTTCAAGAAAAGGAAGCTTTTCATCCTTGGCATAGTAGTAACCTTGTGTGGAAATTTCATCAAAATCCGACCGGTACTTTCCAAGTTGATGTCATATAACATCCAAAAAGCATAATATCTCAATTTCGAAGCGTTTCGCGATTACAATACTCTTTGGCTGGTTTTGGCATAGAAAGTAAGAGTTATTCACAAGAATTGTAGCCAACAGTATGCTCCTTATTTAGAAAATATATTGATTTCTACATAACTACATGGTTACCCAAACATACATTTTATAATGGAAAAGCCTACGTTTTGTCTCAGATTCAAAAAGGCTCTTTCAAAAGAAGTAATTTGATGTAACATTCTATACGGCTTTATGTCTTAATTGTTGAGATATTGAACAACCTATCAAAAAAAATACAGCTTTGTCAACTCGCATCTCTGCGACTATAACAGCTAGACCACCTATATATATATATATATATATATATATATATTATATTATATATATACTTATAGGTGAAAAATTAAAGCTTCCGTCTTTTGTTGGGTACTTCGACCAAATTTAAGCAAAGAGGACTCTTTATACTTTTTTTAATTCTCTCTAGCTTTCAATGGACTTTGCCATCATCATCACGATCTGCAATTACAATGATGACAGTAGCAACAAAAGTGTAAAATGAATTTAAATTGACTCAACTTACAGTAGTATGTGAAGATGTTGCTAATTGTTGTTTACGTATAGGATGAGGGAAACGTCCAGTAACATGGTGAGAGCTGGATACATGGTACAATGGTCAAAATTATATAAAATATGACAAGACAAGTTAAAAACAGATTAAAAATTATTTAAAAAAAACATTAGAGCATTACGTCGTGAAGCCACTTGATGATTGCACATAATGGTGGTCATGGAATAATGAGTGAGATGAACCTTTGACAGAAGGCCGAAGGTTGTCAATGTCTGTGTTGACAGATGGAACGAATTGTGGGCGTGTGCCAAAACGTTGCCAAATCACTTCAGATGATGTGATTTTCAGAATGTTATGTAAGAAATTGTTAAACCGACCAGAGGCAGTTGAATAAACTATATATTAATTAATGGGAATTTTAAATTAACAATTATTAATAAATCGTGAGAAGAGAATTATTAGATTTTGAGTGGAATGAAATTTGTTGGTGGAATCGGCCAAAACACAGATTATATTTATGGTTGTGAAAAGTCGAAATTTGGGGAGATATGTAAGTTCTAAAATTTTTCGCAGTTTAGCAAATATGAGTAAATGACAGTTGTTTAACATCTGTCTTTTTGTTGATACACCTAACTGGTCTAGACGACAATGAACACGTCTCAAGTTATATATATATATATATATATATATATATATATATATATATATTAATATATTTCTTACCATTTGAAAAATGTATGTTTGGGTCACCACGTAATTTATTATCACCCTGTAGTGATACAAATATTTTCCAAGTAAGGAGCGTTATTGGCTGGAATTGTTGTGCTCAGCTTTTTTAGATAATACACAAAAAAACTATCTCTGTATGTATGTTATAGGGATATTCATCTCGATTTTTCGTCTTCTATCATTGTCAAAATTTCGAGGAAAAATTGCGTCAAGTATTGACTCTACACTTCCCACACAACGCCGTTATCAGTGGCGCAGCAAAAATACGTGTAATATCATACCAGAAACACTCACCGAGGTCTTAGGGACCAGCAGCCGTGGCTGGTAGGAACGCGGTCTGTCAGCTAAGAATGTTTTTTTTCAAGCTTTAAGAGGGCTAATGTATGGAGAAATCTTTGATTTAAAAAATTGAGATAATGTTCCTTTTCTCGGCTGCCACTGGATCGATCTTCAAAAAGTGCAAAGCCTTTGCGTTCTTGACATAGTAGGAAAATTGTGTAAGAATTTCATCGAAATCTGGGCGGCAGTTCTCAAGTTATAGGCGGTTATAAGGTTAGCGGACAGACAGACAGACCAACTGAAATAAGTGACATGATTTTTCGTGATGTCTATAACTGCTGTAAATATCACATGCAACTTTCTCCCCCTGTAACATCCACATCTGGATACCCCTATTGTATTATGAGTAATATTTCCGTAAAATTGGAAAACCAGCTTCTGGATTTCCTTCAATCAGAAAAATCTGTTTCGCGTCGATGCTTTTTCTCCTCATCGAAAGCGTAAAATCATCCGCTAAAAATGGATATTACCGGCGGATTTGTTGTTTGCTACCTTATTGTGTCCGAAAACAGGTCACACGTGTTGCGATCGCGATACATTCATGATAAAATATGCAGCAGAGCAAGGATTTTCATTATTATCATCTATTATTCAAGGACGGTAAAATATGAAGATTGACTTATTTTGTATTATTTCCAACGTACGTACCTACCACTTGTGACTCAAATATATGTACGCCTCCGTGGTATTGTGTATTATGTATTTATTTATGTATTTGCAGCTAATTGACTAATGTTTCTTTAATCTCTGACTAAAAAAAGTGCTAATATAGTTTAAAATGGACCTGCCTTGATTGATCCATTGTTCATAAAAATACAGTATTTTTCAAAAAGACCTCTCTATCTGCTGATGTTTTGAATGAGTCAAGTAAGCAAGCTGAGATTCGGATGGGTATGAATACCATATTTTAGCATAAAATTAGTAGTTGAAAATTTCAAGATGGCGTCATTTTGACACATTTTTTGACAAGGTTTATCCTAATAAAATAACACGTTCGCTGGTCAAAAAATGAACCAGTTCGGAACTAAAACTGAACCGTCCAGAATTACACAAATGCGCATGTCCAGTTATTTTCTAGTTCGAGATTTTCGTTTACCGCGAACGACTTTGGAACCATTTGCGGAATCAACACCGTCGCCAAATTGCCCTCTGTTTTATGCCGTTGCCAAGTTGCTATTCGTTTGACACTATTGACAGCTTACAGGTATTTAAGACCACATTGACATATGTATTTTGCTATTTTTATTTTCCAAAATTTCTTATAATAAAAATCAAATAATGACTGATTCAGCAAGAGGTATATACCGGGTGTCCCAGAAGACGACGTCAAGCCGAAACCGGGTGATAGGCACAGTCATAACAGCTATCAGCAAAATATTTAAAAAAATTTTATGTATGTGTTTTGAAAATTATAGGTCTTTGAAGAAAATATAGAAATTTCACACCCTACGGCAGTCTGTCAACTCCTGTTACTACAAATATTAACTTTTTTTGGATTTTATTTTTACAATGTAATGATGAATAATGCATCTTCAAACTGGTGTCTCAACCTTACTGCCAACTTTTCTCGTTCAGGAAAAATTTCCACTTATTTCCCAACCAAGTATTCCAAAGTAAAACTTTGCTCAACTTTAACTGGCTGTACTGGAAAAAAATGTACTACGAGAGTTTGGCAAGTAACCTTAAAAGTTGGCGCATTTAGTAACGATTCCAAAATGGTATAACACTTAGAAGATTACTCGTTAACTTATGCACAATTTTTATTTGAAAAAAAACTGATGAAAATTTTTCAAAATTTCCTAATTAAACAGCGATTATGAAAACGCACAAGGACCCTTAAGGATAACTGTTTGCACAACAGTGGGCGTCAAAATGCTGCTGATGATGATTTACCTTTACAGCAAATGCTTAAACTGTTTTCCTTCAGCAGCAATACACGCTCGACATCTTCTTAAAAAAGATCGGGTTATTAAACGAGCGAATCCACGGTTATTAATAAACTCAGCTGCTTCCAATAGTCTTTGCCGTAGCTCAGCTACATTTTGAATCGACTTGAAATACACTTTTTCTTTTACAGTTCCCCAGTAAAAAAAATCTAACGGATTCAAATCTGGTGACCGGGCTGGCCACGGGATTGTACCAGACCGCCCTATCCATCTGCCTGGAAAGTTTTGATCAAGATACTCTCTCACTGAGAGTGCATAGTGCGATGGGCAGCCATCATGCTGAAACCACATGTCCCTGTAAATACTCAGTGGCACGTCCTCCAATAAATTTTCTAAATGATTTTGCAAAAAACCTAAATAAACCTCAGCAGTCAAAGTCGCTGGGAACTCAAACGGACCGATTATTTTACCATTTAAAATTCCTGTCCAATGGTTTATCTTGAAGCGATATTGAGATTTATCTTCTCTCATCAAATGTGGGTTTGCTACGTGCCACAAGTTATGCAGCTTCATGTACCCATCTTTCTTAAATGTGGTCTCATCTGACCATAATTTTTTTTTCAAAGAACCGTGGATCTTCCCTGTGTCTTTCTAGCATTGTGCGACAAAAAGCAACTCGGGGCTCATAATCCCGGGGCAGAAGAGCTTGAACACGCTGTACGTGGAATGGATGGAGCACGTGTTTTTGCAAGATTCTGTGGGCTGTACTTTTGGGCACACCTGTTTTTACTTCTATTGCACGCACTGAAGTACTCGGGTCTTCTTCGACAGCTCCTAGCACCACGTCTTCGTAAGGAAGGAAAGATCTTCCCTCACCGTGTGATTGGTTTGGTAGTTGGCCCTTTGAGAACAGTAAGCGGTGCACATTTGTGAACACTCGATGGTCTGGATGACGAGCTGCATTCGGGCACCTCTCACAGTAAAGTCTCGCTGCAGCACTAGCGCTGCATCTGCATTCCCCATAAATGAGGTGCATGTTAGCATATTCTTGTACGGTGTACACGGACATAACGGCACTGCACAATCACACTATAAAAGAAAGTCTAAGGAAAGCAAATGTTGTTTTGAAGAGCAATTAAACAGTCCAAATCCAAATCACAGGCGATCAACAGTCCAGTTCACGAATCCAAAATTAGTGACAGTACGAAATCAACAAGCACGAACATGTAAAGATGCGCAGTAAACGAAGGAGTACTGATCGGTATCAAAGTGTGCAATAGCAAGTAAGTGATGTGCTTCATCGATACCACATACAGCGTGTTCAACCTCTCCTGCCCCGGGATTATGAGCCCCGAGTTGCTTTTTGTCGCACAATGTTAGAAAGACACAGGAAAGATCCACAGTTCTTTGAAAAAATTTCATGGTCGGATGAGACCACATTCAAGAAAGATGGGTACATGAGCCTGCATAACTTACACGAGTGGCACGTAGCAACCCCACATTTGATGAGAGAAGATAAATCTCAATATCGCTTCAAGATGAACCATTGGACAGGAATTTTAAATGGTAGAATAATCGGTCCGTTTGAGTTCCCAGAGACTTTGACTGATGAAGTTTATTTGGATTTTTTGAAAAATCATGTACAAAATTTATTGGTGGACGTGCCACTGAGTATTTACAGGGACATGTGGTTTCAGCATGATGGCTGCCCAGCGCACTATGCACTCTCAGTGAGAGAGTATCTCGATCAAAACTTTCCAGGCAGATAGATAAGGCGGTTCTGGTACAATACCGTGGCCAGCCCGATCATCTGATTTGACTCGTTTAGATTTTTTTATTGGGGAACTGTAAAAGAAAAAGTGTATTTCAAGCCGATTCAAAATGTAGCTGAGCTACGGCAAAGACTATTGGAAGCAGCTGAGTTTGTTAATAACCGTGGATTCGCTCGTTTAATAACCCGATCTTTTTTAAGAAGATGTCGAGCGTTTATTGCTGCTGAAGGAAAACAGTTTGAGCATTTGCTGTAAAGGTAAACCATCATCAGCAGCATTTTGACGCCCACTGTTGTGCAAACAGTTATCCTTAAGGGTTGTGCGTTTTCATAATCGCTGCTTAATTAGGAAATTTTGAAAAATTTTCATCAGTTTTTCTTCAAATAAAAATTGTGCATAAGTTAACGAGTAATCTTCTAAGTGTTATACCATTTTGGAATCCTTATTAAATGCGCCAACTTTTAAGGTTACTTGCCACACTCTCGTAGTACATTTTTTTCCAGTACAGCCAGTTAAAGTTGAGCAAAGTTTTACTTTGGAATACTTGGTTGGGAAATAAGTGGCAATTTTTCCTGAACGAGAATAATTGGCAGTAAGGTTGAGACACCAGTTTGAAGATGCATTATTCATCATTACATTGTAAAAATAAAATCTAAAAAAAGTTAATATTTGTAGTAACAGGAGTTGACAGACTGCCGTAGGGTGTGAAATTTCTATATTTTTTTCAAAGACCTATAATTTTCAAAACACATACATAAAATTTTTTTAAATATTTTTCTGATAGCTGTTATGACTTTGCCTATCACCCGGTTTCGGCTTGACGTCGACTTCTGGGACACCCTGTATATATATATATATATATATATATATATATATATATCTGCTGAACTTTTAATGACATAAACAGTTTATACTTGGGAAGCAGTAAAATGACACAAACCATTTTGAAAGCGAAGAGTGTTCTTAGCTATTATTCAAGAAAATTGTTAAGGGTTCATTAAATTTTCAAATGAAGAGTGAAAATGCCAAAGAGGATAGGTACCAGAAACATTATTTCAAGATAATAGAGATAAACATTATGAAGGTTTATTCACACATTGACTTAGAAATACATATAAACAGTTTGCCTTGGCACCTTATAACCCTTGTCATGATATGGAGGATAATACTAAGCAGCTTTCAAATGTAATAACTAAATTTTGAAAATTTGGCACTTAGGTTCTTATTTTCACTCTTCAATTCAACTTATATAGAAATGCGCAATGATGATGTTACCTGAATAGAATAGAAATGTTTCCTATTGAGGTAAGGGTCAGGATCTTCTGTAGGTTTGTCTATTCTTATGTGTGTGCCATCAATGATTTCAATGACTCCTGTGAAATTTTTGTTTCGGAAATACCTTTCTGCTTTCTGCTTTCTCTGCATCATTGTGCCATTTTATTATCTCTAGAGAAAGGTTACTGAGAAAGTATGTGACTCGTCTCACAATCTTAAATAATGTGCTTTTCTAATATTGAATCTGTCAGCAACATCTCTGAAGGAACTTGCTTCGTTAGCAGCAAACCTTAAAAAAGCAGCATATTTGAGTGGATTCACCTTCTTTGAATCTCCTTCTTGCCATTTATAATGTTGTGAATTTTCAAATCTATTCGATAGCTCCTCCACCATCTCACGAGTCAATCGGAAATGTTCTACAAATTGATGGTCGTCGAATTGGGGTATCACTTCTTCAAAGTGGTCCACGATCATCACTAAACGATAAATGGTCCGACATCTTAAGCACAAAATCTTAAGCACTGAATCTTATGAGCTTAAAACAGCAAGCACTAAAAAGCACAGGTGACAGATTTTCACAGAATAGGTTAAACACTTTAAACCCGAACGGAGGCAGAGGAAGATGAAATGTCAAATGTCCATAACGATGCTAATGCGCATGATCAGCCGGATCGAACTTTTAGTCTCACCAAAAAATCTGAGAACCGTCAGGACCAATTCGGAATCAGTTCTGAATCAATTCGATATGATCCGCGAACGCAGAACTGTAACTAAAAATTCAGAATTTTCTTACCGCGAACGCCGATTTTTGAAGTGCGCATGCGAAGTGGTTCAGAATCAATCCCGAATCGGAACCGCGAACGAAACTATTAATTATTTCAAAATGTAGGTACTGTGCATAATAACCAGGAACTTAGCATATTTATTTTGCATAATAATGTTTTACTTGATTTTAAACAAAAACAGGCCGAAGTCGTCATTTCGGGAACGCGTCCTTATGCCATCTGTCATAGTTCAGACAAGTCAAAAATGATATCAATTGCGAACGTGAACCATCATTTTTTATATTAGCTTTAAAAATCATTAAATTAAGAATATATCTATAAATTAAATTCATATCATTTTAATTTCTTCATATTTTGGCTACTCAAATGCAGTCTGACGTTCACCAAATCATTCCGTAATCGCGGTTGGCGCTGGTCGATGTAATTAAAACAATAAGCGATAGGTGGCGTTAGGGAGAAGCTACGTGTAGTTCATTATACAAAGAAAACGGCGTGTGTCGTGTTTACGGAAAAAACTGCTGTCGTTTCCAGTTGAAGATACTAGTAGAGGAATCTTTTCAAGTCAAGCGCCGTCCGAAATGATAGATTTAAAAATACGTCGAGAGTTTCTGAGTCATATTAATTTCAATAGAGAAAGCATTTACGTCGCCGTATACGGATCAGACACTTCAGATGATGGGAATCTCTAAACGGTTTCAGATCGGCTTCATGAAAAAAATGATGATATTGATGCTGGTATATTGTACGGAGAAGACAAGGAGAACTTACATCCAAACTTGATACATCCAAAGACTTATTTGAAAAGTAATGTGGTTCAGTTAATAATCCTGATTTTTTTTATATTAATTTTACGTCTTTTTGTTTTTTCTTTGGAATTACCAAATTCGTTATTTTGTTAGACTTTAAGTTCAAATTTTGAATTTTAATACTCACGTTGATCATCCCTCAGTACAAATAAATGTAAGACCCCATCTAGGATGGATAAAGCCGCAAGGTAGTACCTACCGTAGATGGAACACGGTCTAGAAAAAAGAGGGGGTTTTAGTGAGTGAGAGCCTCACACTGTAGCAGTGCATTGTTGAGTTGCCCAGCCGGCAATGCGCCGTTGCGTGCAATAGGTACATTTCCTCCTCTCTAAAAAGTACAAATAAATGTATAATAGTTAAACGTTTATTTTAATGCATAAAATATGACAAAACTCCGGTGTCGCATTCATTCAGAGAACGTCAATGTCATTTAGAGACCTTCATTATCATTTCTGGAACATCCCTATCATTTTCGGGAACGTCACAAAAACGGCAAATAAATCACTAATGCGTAATGTTATAGATAAATTTTACGAATACCAAATGAAATGACCTTTGGGCTTCGGTATTTATTTTATTTATACTACGTAGTGCAAGAATGAATAAAATAAATTGAAGTTTTGGAGCAGAGTTTACACCAATTGAAGATTTATGGACAGTAATTTGAAAAATAAGTGTTTTGATTATGAAAAATTACAAACTAACAACATTTTCAGATTTAGGGGCAGGTTTATTACAATTGATTGAAAGTGATTCTTAAATAAGTTAGCTATATTATAATTTAGACTTCGTTCAAAAGTGTTCCCTAAATGACTCACAACTCTGGGATAATTCTTATTAACGGGTAGAATTTCCAAAATATATATTTTTGTGCGTGCATCTTCATGAAAAATATTCCTGATAAATGGCACAACAGTCTCCTCTTGTTAGTTTTCTTCAAAAGGAAACTTAATTTCTCAGATATTTGAAAACTTACAATGCTCACCTCTCTGATTTTGACCCATAAAAGCATTCCGTTGGTTTATGTTATCTCGCGCCGTACGCACCGATTCAAACATCTCCAAATCTGTAACCACATGTGCCTTGGCTTGCGTTGAAATGTTGGTCTGTACGCGGCTTTACAGTTCACTTTCCGCAAATCTTTAGCAACAACACTCTCGCTAAAAAACCGCTAATAACTCAACAACGAATCATCGAAACGCTATATCAATCTTACTCTTTTGGAGGCGCTTATTCGAATATATTTATAATGAAATAAGAAACATTCATTTTAGAAACAGACCGTCAAAATCGTCAGTTCTTTCAAACTAAATGTCTCGTTTTATTTCACAGTCAGATAAATCCTTACGAGGAATAAAACTGATATAACACTATAACGGTATCACACGACTAGGTACTCATTCTATCTAAAAAAGGTACAAGATGACACTATCGGCTATCTTGAAATTTGCAACCTCTGTTTTTACGTTATATAGCGGACGGACCTTTCTGGAAAGCCCAGCCGTCAGGTTGAAACTTGTAACTGTTGTTTAACCATTAAAATAATAATATTCATGCGTCAGTTTCACCATCTGGAATTTCAGCTTACTAACTTGACTGTTTCGAAAAACAAGTAGGGATCTACTGTACATATTTTTTGGCAGGTAACAATCCTGTGTATTAATAGCTGTTACAAGCAAATCTGATCAACCGTTTAACGTTAGAGGTTTTTATAATAATTCTTAGCTTGTATCAAAGTAAGCCTAACCCACCATAACCTAATGTAGCACTTGCAATCATGGAGTCCTACAGTCAGAAATCCCCTGCTGAACCTACATACATGTAAATTGATTTCCTATTTCATCTGGATTATATGTTTACATCCTGGATGTAAATGCTACGGCATGATATCGTAATTGAATCCCTTGCAACGACCCTCTGTTTATGGTATTATGCTACATTTGCTATTTACTAGGTATGTAGCCCGTTCATAGAGCTGTTTGATCACATAGTATATTATACACATATTATCCATGCACGTTACGTTAGCAAGTTAAGCCTTTGTTGATTATTAAAGGAGTCCATAATACTATTAAACCAGATGTAAATATACCAAGCTACCACAATTACTACAAATAAGTTGAAGATTTCTGAGCTAAGCAACGTCGCTAGAACAGAAACCGACATATTCTGCTAGAACGTACCACATTTTCGATACCCTAGGAACAAAAGAGTAATCGTGTTGGTCAGCTCTTAATGTGCAGAGTTAAGTTAGAATGAAAAGAAAATGTCTAGCGAGTCCGTCTGGCAGGTCTACGATCCAGTAATATCATGGAGGTGGCCTCAGAGGAGCAAAGTCCATTTATACGTCGGCAGATTACGTCAATGTGGGAGATATACTAAGTGACATATAAATCCGAACACCCAGTTTAAATGGTCTTATTTTAATACTATTTTGTATAAGTACTTAATGAAGCATAATAAGTAAATGATAAAAATTTCAAAATGATTGCACTGCTTTAAAGCCTTTTGACCTTTAATAATGTGTGGATGCACCCTGATGTGCTACGCATTCTCCAAAGCGCCTAGGCATGCTTCTGACCAGGTGGTCAATGTCCTCCTGTGGTATCTCATTCCAGGCAACCACCAACTCCTCTCGAAGTGCTTCTAGAGTCTGAGGAGGACGTTGCAAATTGAGCAATCTCCTACCCATCATATCCCACACGTGCTCAATTGGAGATAAGTCGGGATATCTTGGTGGCCATGGTAACAATGTGACATCATTATGTTGAAAGAAGTCTATTGTGACTCTTGCAACATGTTGTCGGGCATTATCTTGTTGGAAAGTTGGATCTGCCAGGGTGTCAAGATAGGGTAAAAGATGGGGTTCTAGAACTTCGTGAATATAACGCTGCACGTTCATGTTACCTCTGATGAAGATTAAAGGTGACCTGGAACCATAAGCTATAGCACCCCAAACCATAACTCCAACAGTGTGATGAACATGTCTTTCAACAAAAAACTGTGGATTCCTCCTTTCACCACGTCGCCTTCTAACCCTGGCACGACCATCGTGCATGCCTAAACAAAATCGAGACTCGTTCCTAAAGACAATACTGTTCCATTCCTGATCCCAGAGTGACCGTTGTCTGCACCACTCAAGGCGATTACGTCGGTGTTCTCGAGTTAAAGGGAGGACCCAGTGCGGCCGGTATGAAAACAAGCCAAAACTTCTCATTCGATGGTAAACACTTCGCATGCCAATAGGTCTTCCGTGTTCTGCAAACCATTCATTTGCAATGGACCTGGTAGCGGAGAAATGGTCCCTTAAGGCCAATAATCTTAGGCGGCGATCTTCACGGTCTGTTGTTCTACGGCGGCGTCCAGTGCCCCTTGCTCTTTGCGTACGGCCTTCTCGAAGCCATGCCTGACAACACCTAACCACAGTGTCTACACTTCTTTGCACTCTAACTGCAATTGCCCGAAAAGAAAGTCCAGCTTCCCGAAGTCCCACTATACGGCCCCTATCAAACTCACTAAGTTACGGAAGCGTACAGGTCTCCGTACTCTAGGCATCGTAACCGATCGTAAAGGATGTCAAGAACCAAAATCCGCCAACGTTGATTCTTTACTGCGGCTGAAATATTCATTTTTAGAGCGTTAGTGAATTAAAAAAAAGGAGTATAAAAACCGGAATGTCCAACTGATAAGGCTGAAAATTTTTTCACTTGTTATTTACAGTAAGATAAATACATTCACCAACTTTTATTAAAATAAAACCATTTAAACTGGGTGTTCGGATTTATATGTCACTTAGTATACTTAAAACCATTTGTTAAGAAGGTGTGATTCATGAATTGTACAGTGTAGTATTAGTATGTTCATCGCAGTATTCGACAGATTCCCAATTACGGTAAAATGCAGGATGCTCCGTACTATAATAGAGATGTGAAATGGTAGGTAGTATGGACCGAAACCTTTACATATCTGAAAATAAAGAATAAATGCAGTTGGGTGACTTATCCAAACAAGCCAATGATTCAGACACTATTGAACTGCTTAGAAATTTCTATTTATTCGAATATTTAATTTTTGGCAGTTTATGTGCACAAAACTCAAAATTCCAATGGTGATCAACTTGGTTCCATTGAAATTTTACAAAATAGCTCTTAAAATTGAACTAAAAAAGTTTTAGAAACTTACCATTGGATTCAGTTGTTTTCATTTACTTGTATTTTATTCAGTACAACGCCGTTCTGAATTTATCATTATTTGGCAGAACAAAGATTAATACATGATATAGATAAAAGCAAAATCAATGATACACACCCTATTTAGTTTTTTCAGTAACTTTTCAATTTTCTAACTCTAACAATCGATGTTATACAAAACAGACCAAAGAAACTACTGGGTATGTTTTCCACATGCTCGCGAAAGAGGAGCCACTACAGCTCGCGGAGACTGAAGTAGTCTACAATTGTGCCTGTAAACTCAGAGACCTCGCATTAAAGTACGATTGGCGATACCGGACGTCCCAACATATAACTGCAAACAAATGGAAAAACTGCTGAAGTATGTATTCGACGATACAGAAATCTTGCTGTTTATATATAAACCGATAGAAAAACGGTCCAGCAAAAGAGATCACCAAGCCAAAGAGAAGTCAATGGATACCAAATCAAAACGATATCAAAGGACGTTTTAATTATCCAGGGTGAGGACAAGTCATACGCGGAGCTTGTCAGGGGCATTAAAAGTGGCATCGATCTTGATAACGTGGACGTGGAGGTGTCCAGAATAAGGCAAAAAAAAAGAAGCGTCCTCCTTGAAATCAAAAAAGGCAAGGCAGATGCACTGCGGTCGGCTATAAATAACAAGATAGGCGGTGTAAAGGTGATAACCAGGACCAAAAAATCAATCCTCCACATAAAGGAGCTAGATGGTGTCACTACAAAGGAAGAGGTACAGGAGGCAGTTTCAAAAGCTGTTGAGGGAAGTATTCGTAGCTGTAGGCTCACATCATTACTTCCGGCATATGGAGGTAGTCAAAATGCCACGGTATTTGTAGACACCCATGCAGCACAACAATTGCTAAAAGTGGGGAGGGTAAAAATTGGACTGGTGCAGTGTCTATTACGATTGAAGAAACCCTGTGACAGATGCCTCAGATGCTAAGACGTTGGTCATAGAAACTTTGAAGTGCGCACAGCCTGGACACAAAGCCAGTGTGTGTCCGGGTAAATCATATTGCCCGTTATGTAAAAAGGATGATCACCAGGTTGGTCGTAAGGGATGTAGATCTATCCCTCCGAGGGCGACACATTCAATATCTCACAAATTTATGTAGACAGAGGAAGACAAGCTCATGACATTCTGGAAGCAACGGCATACGACATCCGAGCCGATGTACTACTCGTCGCCGAACCAAACAAGTATATTGTAAGCTCTTCCCAAAACTAGTATACTGACCAACATGTAAACACAGCAATATCTATCCGTAGTCGTAACGTGTTCAACTGTCCATACTAGCGCACGGATCCGTTGCAGGTTTTGTGTGGATATATGCAGGTCCAATGGTGATATACAGCTGCTGTTTCTCACCGAAAGGAGAAATCTCGAATTTTGAAGACGGTCTGGACGAACTTAAAGGGGCCTTGATGTTTTCTACCAAGGAAGTCATTTTAGGCGGTGATTTTAACGCAAAGTCGACAGAATGGGGTATGCACTTTTAAGATGGACGATTGACAGAATGGCTCTCAGAATTATCACTGGTTGTTATGAACGAAGGCAATGCTCCAACCTTTGTCCGAGGAGTATCAGCGTCCATACTTGAATTGACTATAAGATCAGAAGACACTGAGGAACTGACAAGAGCTCTAACAGAAGCCTACAATACCTCTATGCCTAAGAGGCGCCTCAATCCGAAAAGAAAGCCTGTCTGCTGGCGGACTCAAGAAATAGCAGCCTTCCGCAGGCACAGAGCTCTTGACTCTACGCATGACCTTCTAGAGGAAGCCTATAAAACAACGCCAAGCCACTAAAACGTCGAAGAGAAGGTGCTGGCAGGGATTTCTCCTAGACATCATCGACGATGTATGGGGAAAAGGACACCAGACTGAAGCTTACATCTCCAAACATTGCGATCCCTTTACCAAAGAAGTTGGAATTTGCTGAGATCCTGTTTCCAGACATGGTTGCAGTTGCCTGGGAGCAGACGACACCTTTCACCATTCATGAGCTTTTGGCAGCTGCGGACAGACTGAGGCCCAACAAGGCACCGGGGCCTGACAACATACCATCGCAGATAGTGAAACTCGCGACAAGGCAATTCCAAGAAACTATGCTGAAGGTGATGAATAATGCTATCACGACTGGTAGCTGTCCCGCAACTTGCAAACACGCGGAACTGATCATGTCACCGAAGAGGCATAAACATCTAATGCAGCGGATTTCCGTCCGATTTCATTATTAGACGCAGCTAGAAGGCTGCTAGAATGTATGAACCTCGAACGTCTACTATAAGAAGTAAATGAGACAAGATCGGCAACACAGGATGGTTTCAAACGAGGTAAATCAACCCTTGATGCTATCAACCACGGGATAAGCATTGCAAAAAGCGCGGAAGTAGTGATCAACCGCAAATTACAATTATTCGCGATGATCACTATAGACATAAGGAATGCTTTTAACGCTGCAACACCTCAAGGGATTGTCGATGCCCTGGAGAGCAGAAGAGTTAGTGGAGATACCCTCCGACTAATTGTCGATTACTTGTAGAATCGAAAGGTTATGATTCGTGATACGTACAATGCTATTGCTGAGAAACCTGTATATAGCGGCGTTCCGCAGGGATCAATCTTGGGACCTACCCTATGGAATTTGCTGTACGATGGAGTTTGGCGGTTACAAATGCCAGATGAAATTTCTACAGTAGTCTATGCGGACGATTTGGCAATAGTGGTGGTAGCAATGACCAAAGAATAACTGATGAGCAAGGCATACTGCGCTATCGAAGAGATAAATGACTGGCTGACCCACGCGTTGCGAATTGCACCGGAGAAAACGGAGGTTGTTATGCTTGACACCCAAGAGAAAGATGTCTGCTATTACCTTTAACGTACAGGATGTTGTGGTAAGACCGACCAAATCTTTGGGGTACCTCGGAGTCTGGCTTGATACCAAGCTTACTTTTGCGGACCATAGAGACAAAAGGGTGCAAAAGGCGTCCAAAACTGTGATTAGTTGGAGGGAAAATGGCATTCCGAGTATGCACCGCATATCGCAGTCTCCACTGTAGCCGTCGCAGTAATTGCAGATTTTCCACCTATAGAGCTGCAAATATTAGAACGATCGGATAGGTTAGACGGATAGGCAAGAGCAGATGCTCGGGAACTGCTACTCCAACGATGGCAAGAAGCTGAGAAGGGTCGATGGGCGTGGCGTCTCATCAGGAACGTGGAGCAGTGGGTGACCAGAGCGTGGGGAGAGGTCGACTTCTATCTTACGCAGTTTCTCTCGAGAAACGGATGTTTTGAGGCCTATTTCCATCGTTTTCGTTTGTCAGAAGACCCCGGATGTCTGCACTGTGGCTTTCCGGATGACGCATTCCACACGTTTTTTGAATGCGAGAGGTGGAATACAGATCGTGACAACTGCCAGAATCGGCTGGAGGCCGATGTACTCCCGGACAGCATCGTCCAGCTGATGCTCTCCTCCCAAGCAAACTGGAATGGCGTGGCTATTTTTGTACGTACCTTCCTCGACAGCAAAAAAGCAGCAAGACATCGCACGCTGACCACCACAGAGAGCCTGAACTCCTAATCCCCGTGTATATGGGGGAGGGGAGATATAGGGCAAGAAGATCGAAGAATGGACTGAACAAAGAAGAAAAGACAGCCTCCAACTTGAAGATATGTCCACCAAGATAGTTCCGGGAAAGGGGCGGTTCATAGGACCCACTACTACTACTACTGCTAACTACTACTACTGCTAACTACTACTACTGTCATCACTATCACTTTCTAAAAACAATACAAGTTTTCTGTTCTTGGTTCTTGCTTTTATTTAATATCGTTGTCATTGTCAATACACCGATTTTCAGAATCAAAATGTTATCATCTAACCTTACGTTGCTCCTCGAATTTCACCAAAATTTGTATAACGAAGACTGAGACTACGAGTACACTATAGTGAATAAACTACGGCTACCAGAGAAAAAGTCAATCTATTTCAGAAACATCACCCAACTGTTGTAATTTCTGATCCTCGCAAAATTCACATTAGCCATTCCGCTTACGCCAACGGATATACCAGCTTAACCAAAGTGAGACTGATTCAGGGCAACGAATCGCGAAATTTTTGTCTACATCCATTTCAGTCGCTGTCAAAGGCATGCAAAAGCGCCTCCAGTTGTAAATGATTGCCGAGTAAATCACACCAGTTCCGGTCCCGCATTGCATTTGGTTAAAACCGTCCTTCGAGGTACAGTCGTGATCAAAAATTTGTGTAGAGCTATGAGATAGCTGTTATTAGCGAATTGTGATTGGAAGCTGCTCAATGGAAATGTAAAGCATAACGATTTTCATTAGTTTGAATGAATTACCAATGAGTTTAGTATGCGCATTCATTACTTTTCAATATTTTCTGCCAGAATCATAGGGCAATCGGGAAAGAGGAGTAAAGAATCTGCTTTAATTTCATCCTTTTATCCTTTCGGTTTGGGATGTTCATGCCCCACTTGTCACAAATGTCGGCCATAGATTTTGTGTTGTACACTTCTGTACGGAAAGTACGTAATTTCTGATATTCACAAAAGCAACCGCGTAGGCAGAAGCGCAAGTCCCAGAGCCCTGCGGCTGCATAGAGACAGTTTGTTAACCCGATTTTTGACATGTCTCAGGTTAATAAAACCACAATCTCCATATCCTAGGATCAAAGAAGCGGCCATACCGGCCAGTTATGGACGTACGAAGTTAGACACTGTTAGGATGGGAAGCCGCAGCCAGGCGGGTCTCACTGAGAGGCTCATCACGTGGCGGCATCATGGATGAGAGTTCTGAGGCGCAAAGTCCGTTGGCATAGCGATAGAAGAGAGCTAGATCTGAGACGGCCCGTCGGTGCGAGACGGTTCCGAGACTGTCCGTTAGCGAGTCATCGATAAGTGGGTCAGCCCTCCAGAAACAAAATATTCGTAGCAAAAGAACATACATTGAAATCTATATACCGTGGATGTCGTGTACGAGAGAGAAGCGCTAGAGGCATGCAATACATGTATTAGAAAGAGATAGAAGCATCCCGTCGCCTAGCAATCCGAGTGACAAGGCCATACACTCAGCTGCGGACTGCCGCGTGGCCATCGGCGCACTCTTTCTTTAAATATAGCTAGCGGTGGGTTATTTAGAAAACGGGTATTCAGCACACCTAATTATGGAAAAAAAATCGGTCCGGAAAAATGTTTCTGAGATTTTTCGCTCGTCTAGTTAAAATTCCTTCCAAGCACGTTCCTGTATGCAAGTGCAGCCCGCAACAATTAATCGAGAGCATTTACAGAGCGCACTACCGATCGTTTGTAGCAAGAAATTCCGGATTAAAGACATAATTTCCTGTCGGCGATTAATAACAGAGTAGCAACGGCGTCTGACATACGCCGGGTAGCGCCAGCATGAAGCAAAACCTACCCTATCCTCCTATGAAATAGAGGGAATTATTTGCCAGACATGCACACAGAGACATATGTATGTAGAGACAGAGGAACGTGAAGATGTATTGCCTACCATAGAAATTAATTCGAGGTTGTATTCGAGAGTATATTTGTATTATACATATATATATATATATATATATGTATATTGGTAGGGCCATGTGTTAGAGTTTATCGCCAGCTAATTGTGGCGGATCAATGGTGAGCAAAAAACAATAAATTTTTAAAAAAGATGCAAAAAGTTTGCAATGACTAATATCAATATTTACCTATTGAGTATGTATTTATTTTTTCAATTAACTAACCAGGATGGTCAAATAATAGATATACACTTTCCTTATTCTTTACTTCTACACGCATAAGGGAGAAACACCTAACTTTATAAAGGTAGGTTCAATGAGTGGCCTTGAAGAAGATACGTTTAACAGGAAAACAAGTAACGGAGAAAAGCCACAGAGTTTTTTTTTTCAAACACAATACTGAATTACTGAGAAGGAAAGATATAACACGTATGATATTATAAAATCAATGAACTATGAAATTTACCAAAAGAAAATCATTGAAAAGGGTTTGTGGCCTAGTGATGGGCACTCTACCGTTAATAAAGAGAAATCGAAGTTACTAGTAAGTGATCAAAATAGTAAAAAAAAGGTTATGCGATTTTAGCACGTGACAACCCCCCCCCCCCTCCTCCTTGGAGTAGGAGAGTATCTATAGAGTAGAAGACCGACGATAATAAACCTAATAACCTAAGCTAACGAAACAACACTAAAGGTCAATATCGGTATAAAAGGTCAAAGTCAGTATAAAAAGTCAAAATCAGGTAATAACAAGATGAAGATCAGGAAATGAGCTATGACAATCATGAATCAACAAAACCAAGGAAATATAACGAAAAGGCAAGATAAGGTAAACGAACTAATAAAGGTAATCAATACGTAATCACGAAGATAAAAGATAGTCGGAATAGGTAAATTAAATCAAGGAATGAATAAGTCAAATTTAGTATAACACTCAGTAGTCTCAGAATAGAACAAATCGTATTTCCACTTGTTGACATGTGCAGACATGAAGTTTTCCGATAAGCTATCTGCCCATGCCCAACAAATTGTCCACTCTACAGCACAGAGCTTAAGACAAGACAAGATGGATAGATACATAGATGAAGGTATATGACAAGGTAAGACAAGAGTAAGTAAGTAACTAATCCTTCCAGTAAAAAACAAGGATAATAATATTCAGTATATTGCATAACCTAAATCAAATCGCCACTAAGCAATAGGGTCAGTCGTATAGAAAAATCCGACAATTAAGACTCAACACTCTAGTGATTTACTTATCTAAGTCAGGTGGTTCGGATGATAAAGCTTAGATGATATTAAGTGTGGACACATGATAGACTTTTACCACCGGCAATTTTCCCGCCACGGACAAATTCTTAAGCCCAGTATATCTACAACACACCAATTTGTACCACTTACTTCTGTCGATCTGTCTGTCGATCCGTCTGTATGTTGGTCTTATATCATTCTCATAATACCAGAAACGGCTGCACCGATTTAGATGAAATTCAGAGATCAGCATACTGTGGGGTGATAGTAGATAATGCTACTTCATTTCTAAAAATCGCACGAATGACAACAGCACTATGAGCCAAAAACAAAACAGTTTGAGATCGTTTCCGTATGTTTGTTTTTGTATGCTCTACAAACTTCTGCACTTTTGTGAGCGTAATGAAAACATTTTTTGGAGAGGCACAATTTTGGAAAATTTCAATAATTTGCTTTCGTCGTTTCCTATAGTTCCAGTTTGGAGCGTAGTCAGAAATAATATTATTGACATACATATAGAAATAATGGTACCAAGATAGCATTTGTGTATAGAGGATTGTTAATTTGTATGTATGAAACTAAACATACGTGATTGCATAGGAAGTACCGTTAGTAATGTTCTTTTGGAAAACGGTTTTTAATTCATCCATGGATGAAGACGGTCAGTTTCCAGATTTTCCGCCTCTGAAGGCAGTACCAAGTGTGATAGTCATAGAAATCCTATGATAATTTAATTACCTTCAATTTTGAAAAGCTTCTTTTAGCTGTTGCAGTTGTATTCTGGGAGGTTGAAAAATGGTAGCATTGTCACCAATTAGTAATAATTTATAGTTTACCGTACACCGTAAGAACTTGTGTGAGAATGTGGATAATACTACACACGTTTTCTTTTACATATTGAGGCACCTGCCAGCTGGTTGTTAGGACCTTGATTTATTCTTGGTAGTCCAGACGCTATGATTGACACATATCACCAAACAGCAAAAAATTAGTGACCCATTAGTGCCAAACTCTATCTTAAGTTCTTCAATTAAAAGCATGCCTTTTTGTCTAAACATGAGCTAAACTACAACTTACCATTGAACCGGAGACTATTTATGGATATCAGAGCACGTTAACTGAAAAACTAGACTATTGGCCACTATTTTCGTGCAAAATTTGAAAATCAACATCGGCAGCATTAATTATTCATTATCTTAGTTAACACATGCTTTACCACTTTCTTCCTATTTTAGACATCTAGCAAATTACACGAACATCTCATTTGTCGTAAATAATCAGAAATTAGAAAGTAACAGTACCTCAGATATAAAATACCATGTAATATAAAGGGTGTCTCATAAATATTTTCTTATTTTATGCCATAAATAAAAATACTTAGAATATTTTTACAAAGATAAATTTATTACCAAACGAAAGCCTAAAAATTAATTTTATTTATGGAAAAGAGTATCGGATAAATGAGCACCGTTCATGTTTTCACACTCTCTTAATCTCGAACTGAAGTTTTCGATCACTCTCCGAAGCATTGCGCGAGGAATGGCGTTTATTTCATCTGTTATTTTTTGCTTCAACTCTCTCAAATCTTGTGGCGGTGGGGTGTATACCTTACTCTTCAGGTATCCCCATAAGAAAAAATCTGCTGGTGTCAAATCGGGACTTCTCGGTGGCCAGTTAATGTCTCCTCTGCGACTGATGACCCTCTCTGGGAATAACTGATGAAGAGCATCCAAGGATTCATTCGTGACATGAGAAGTCGCTCCATCTTGCTGGAAAAACGTGTTTCTATTGTAGCCACCATGGTTCTGTATAGCTGGAGTTAAAAAAGTCCTAATCATGTGGCAGTAGCGCTCAGATGTTACAGTTTGAGCTTGGCCACGATTGTCTTCAAAAAAATACGGGCCAATGATTCCTTGCCCTGACATAGCAGCCCAGACGATAACTTTAGGCGAGTGTAATGGCGTCTCATGAAGATTTTGCGGGTTCTGCTCGGCCCAATATCGGCTGTTTTGTTTATTAACATGCCCGTTAATGTGAAAATTCGATTCATCAGAAAACCATATGTTGTTGTAACCGTTAAAATGCTCTCTCATTGTTCTACAGAACTCTAATCGATTAGCGGGATCTTGTGGTTTTAATTGTTGTGTAACAACAATCTTGTATGGGTGAAAATGCAAATCCTTGCGATTAATGCGATGAACAGTTGACTTATGCAAAGTTAGAGATGCTCCACGCAGTCTTAATGATTGCCGGGGATCCTCGTTAACGGACTGGCACACACGTTCAATATTTTCGTTCGATCTTGCTGACCTTGGCCGTCCAGGCGGTTTACTAATACACGTGTTTCCAGTGCTCTCGAACTTTCTTACCCAATATTTAATTAAATTTGCGCTTGGGACATCTCTCATTCTTGCTATGTTATAATGATTTCTGTACAAACGACGTACAAGCACATAAGAATCCTTGTTTTTATAGAACTCGCGAACACAAAAAGCACGTTGCGGCCCTGTAAAACGCTCCATTGCAACTAAAATTTAACAATGTTGCCAAACGTTTGTCAACTGTCTCGTTTCTCCGGAGCATGCGTATTCCGCCAGAGGACTGATCTAAAAACGAAAATATTTCTGAGACACCCTTTATAAAACATCAAATCATTCGTTGATTAGTTGTATCTTTATTCATATTTCAATAATTTGCATGCTATTTATTTACCCATTCTTTATATTGTGTTGCGTTGTGTGTAAAAACTATCCTTAGTTGGGATGAACTCCCCATCAAACATAGTACACCACCATACGTGGGAACTATGAGCACAAAAAAATAGTAATAATACATTAGCTTCAAGTTGATCAGAGTTTGATGCCCTGATAAAAATAAGAGAAACGTCAATTGGTTGAAAAACCGATTTTTGTCTTCTCAATGCATTGTGCGCAACAATTAATCTCTTCATATCCTCTTACAAACTCATTTACCCTCAATCATGTTTTGCATCTTACTGTATTTTGTATTAAAGTGCATTAACAAAGAAATTATTTGTTACAGTTTTGGGCAGCGTACGTGCCTTGTGATTCTCAGCACAAAGATGCCGTTCAGCTAACCTTAGAACAAATTGATGTTATCAGAAGACTGACCGAACAATACCATCCCAGGCTAACTTTATGCACCTCGTCAGAAGGTAAGTAACGATGAATTAAATCAAATAGTTTTCGCTTTAAACAATTGTATTAGTTGAAGATCAGTTCCAGCAAACAATGGAAGTAAAATATTACTAGATATGTTCTCTATCTATCGCAAGATTATCAACCTCAACGTACTGAGAATAAATCATTTCTGGAAAATGTGTGTGAAACGTTATATCTAATAGGTGCATCCGATTACTGCGATTCGTAATAATCACAAATACCAAAAATTTATAACCCTTAACGCCCGATTCTCACCCCTTCCAAAAGATTATGGAACGACTTGGGGCATCTAACGTGTCAAAAAAAAAGCAGGAGCGATTTTTATTTTGTGTTTTCGGCTCATAACTCCTCTGTTACTGGTCGACTTTGAAAACCTACCAATCCTTTTCGTCCATGGTTTAGTACTTACTGAGCGGCACTTTCTAAGCTACAAAGAAGTCAGAGATTGGTGATCAGACCGAGAGGCAGACGGATCGACGTAAATCAGATTTTTTTCAACGTATTTATGTGTCACATAACATTCAAAAAGACTAATATCTCGATTTTGAAGCTTTTGCTGCTGCAACATTACAATAAAATATACTCAGTGACATTAGAAGTGATACACCCAGAAAAAAAATTAATGTTTTTAAGGCGGCTCCGACGCAGTGAGTTTCAGGCCATTTACAAGGGTTTAGCTGCTTCGGAATTGACGCTCCATTTTTCTATATATTTGAATAAAATTTATACAGTATTTTCAGAAGACAATTGTCCAGGGTGCTATAGAGCCACTTTTCTAAAAAAAAAATTTTTTCAGGAGTTATGGTGGGTGGAAGTGCAGATAATTGTTGTTCGACTTCTCGATTTTTTTAAAAATAACTCAGAGGAAAAAACGAAAAAGTGGCTCTATAGCACCCTGTGGAGTCTTGTTTTTAGTGCACTGTGAAAATTTCATTGAAAAATATTCAAAAATGAAGCGTCAATTTTGAAGTGCGAAAACCTCTGCAAATAGGCTTTTACAAGAATTTTATCCACTATCTCGTGCTGCCAGTCGAAGCAACGCGGCGGGGTGTACGGACTAAGAAAGGACGTATTCAGATAATTTGTTGTCCCAAGTTAAACAGTAGCAGTTTTAACGTCGGTCGTTCGAGATAAACATCGGACCAGTAAGTGATATTTTTTATAGACTTCAATGACAGAGGGGAAATTTTAAATCGATTTTGATCATTTCTTTTTATACAATAGGCCATGCTTCAGAGGTGATACCACAAAAAATCATTTTTGTTCAATCACCCCAATATGGATATCAAATGGAAGCACTTGTACAAAACAGTAATACGAAAACAGTTTAAAATCAAGATGGCGGCCGTTACAAAATGGCGGATAACATACTTGCTAATATCTCAAATAAGAGTCGTCGCCTTGTCGAAATTGCGAGTTACATATTTTTGTACAAAACCCCCAATTTACATATCAAATGAAAAGACTTGACATGTTTGGTAAAATACAGAACTTTGTGACCAAAAGTTTCCAGTTGGTTCCAGGGTCATTGGAGGCGGTAATCTTTTTAGTTAAAAATAATAATTATGGTGAACGCATTTAACACAAATAAAATGTCACTTGCTGTTTAGCTTTAACCTTATGGAGTATCGTGAAATAAACTAACACGATAAGCGTCATGAGATATAATGCGTGTGTCGCACCTCATTTGGCGCTTTGGGCCTCGTGACACCCATGATATGTCTCACTGCTGGCAGTTATATTTGACCACGTGTGCCATGCTGATGTGATTTTCTTACGGGAACCAAGAGTCCGTGGCCTGAGGGACCAAATTATACTGAATTGGAAATGAAAACATTAAAAAACACGTTGTTTATAGAGTTTTACAAAAAGAGGATATTCTATCTAAAACAAAAAGCAAATCTTATAAAATAATCAGACATTCTCATTCAAAAATGAACAAAGTCATTTCACAGCAAATCAGTAAGTTATGGTAAATGTCGATATTCTAACGAACACAAATATGGAGGAACTCTTATAAACTAAACAGATTGACAAAGTCTTATGCAGGAATAAACAAAATACCAGTATAAATAAACCGTAATACAGATAAATATCGAATTACTACAACTACTATCTGATTCACTACCACTTGGAGAATACGCAACAGATAAGTATACATCCCCACATAACTCAGTACTGCTACTCTCTTCATCCGATAGTATGTCATTACACAATTGTTCAAGCCTTTTTTGCTCCGCTTCGTAATGCGACATCACAAATTTGGTATTCAATAATTTATAAACAGTAAAGCAATTTGGACAAGATGACGTACAATACCAACAACGCTTCAATAATAAATGACACGAAACAGTGCTCAACGCGCGACATGATGCAAGTCTTGACTTGCAAAAAACGCGACGCGACTTATGTGCCACCCGACCCTACTGGTCTGTGGGCCACGCGACATACAACTAGTACCTCAGAAAAAAAAAATCAAAAAAGGGGAAAAATCATAGGATTTGAGAAAAAAGTCAAGTCAAAATATTAAACCGAAACTTAAAACAAGCTAATTTGACAATAATAACAGTTTGGCCCAGTGGACTGGATTTTCAGATTCTACTGTGGCGCTTAACGTGTCAATGTGACATTTCAATATTCGCCATCTAACAGACTAGATAAAGCTAGCCGATGCTACGTGCTATTGAGCCTGACGATTGACTTTTATTTAAATAAGCAATATATATATATAATATACAATAAATAGTGAACATCTAGTACTAGTACCAAAATGGAAGAGATTAGCATAACATCTCGCACATCGCTGCTAAAGCGAGATCTGCACACCGCATTTGCCGACACGAAGGGGTTAGTAACGGCGTACAATGTAATATGCTAATCTCTTCCATTTTGGTACCCGAGTACAGCAAAAATAGCCAATTCTCAAGAACTCTTTGTCTTGTTCAAACGGTTCTCTTGTGCCTTCAAGATCTCATCGGGATCGCGGATTGGCATATTTCTGCTTTTACTGGGATCGACCAGTTCTGGGAGCAAGCAGTTCATGTAGAAAAATTTCAATTTCTCTTCCATTTCATTTTTCCAGAAAACGTCATCCTTTTGAATGACGTCTATTTTCAAACCATACGGGGTCCAAACACCAAGCACACAGTACTCTCTTTGTGCAACGTGTAGCTGCCCTTGAATTTGTTAATACCACTTATGTCTTTATTTATTTCATCGTTTATCCAAAACGTAATTTTTTTGTTCAGAATGCCCTCTTCAGGGGTCATTTCTCTAGCCGACCATGAACATTTAATTTCTAGCAGACCTTTTTCGCCTATCAAACCATCTGGCGATGCTGCCAGAAATGGATGGGTCCTATCAATAAACAACCCGCAAAATTGTACTTCTGATTGCGAATATGATTTCTCTATTTCTACCTTTGCCACGCTTTCATGCTTTTTTCCATAGTCACATGCATTGCTAAAGAATTCGGTTGGGTATATTATGGCATTTACTAGAGCTCTGCAACTTGTTGTATCTCTTCTTCTACAAACCTCACCAAACCGAGACGCAGTCAACCTCATTCTTCGATGAAGACGCCACAAATTGCAATCCTGAGATTTTGTGGCTTGATCGATCTGGGAAATTTTGGAGTCGGTTTTTGCAAGTTTTTTCAAGAATTCTACCTTGGCAGCCTCTATATATTCGTTGCTCATGTCAGGCTTCTCACAGAATTCCCCAAAGGATGCGTTCTCTTTAGTATCACTATCTCTGATTTTAATTTTCCTTAGTTTCAGCTTCCTTTTCAGATTTTTGTGCGCTCTCCTTTCTTCAACTTTAGCAATCAAAGAGGTTGGACTGAAACTAGGGAGTAGCCGCTATTGGATCACACAAACAGGTCGCTGTGTATTGTGGCTCACTACGGCTGCAGCACATCTTCCTTGGTAGGATCCCTTCTTGCAATAATTAATCCGTTTACCCCCAAAGAATTTAGCTATGATTGAGTTAAACTGCTCTACAATACTATTATCGACGTCATGAAGTAAACTTACTGCATTTTTAATCAGAATTGCCAGAAATGATATCAGCCTCTGGTGCAAATCTAAAAAAAAGGGTATACACACCTGAATTTGAAGATCCATGCCATAATATGTCTCTGTTAGAGAATGCATATGCGAAACCTTGCTGTCATTTTTAAGCTAAAATAACATATAAAATATAGTTATAATAGTGACTACGTATAGTCTAATTTATTGGCAAAATGAATGCTAAAATTCATAATTGTTTTGGTACCTACCTTTCTATCTGGAAAACGTTTTTTTTTCCTGTGCGTATTTAAATGCGGCTTTTTCGAGACGCCACGTTTATTTCTCTTATTGTTCATTTTTGATACCTTGATAAGAAAGACACTCAACAATAACAACACAACAATAACAACACAACAATAACAAAACGATAATACAACAATACAATAACGGTAATAAGAGTAATAAGGGCTGAGTATACTATGCGCCAAAATAGGGAAAGAGTCGTACGCTAGATCGTATATCCAAATCAAATCCGACTCTGTGCAATAGGCAAATTCAACCAGGCACGCGAACAGCACACCTCTGCGTATTACTATCTTTTTCTAACGTAGAGCGCTTGCCTTGTCACAGCGCCGTCCTACTAGCGTTTCCCTATCACCCCCCCGATACCCCTCAGAAACTCTGCTTGACTGTGAGAGCGCCGTTAACTTGATTTTTTGGCAATGAAGTAGTCTTACATCAAGAATGAAACGATAACATTCTCACGAAATTTTATTGATAAGCAATGAGAAAAAAAATAATAATGTGTCGGGCGACCCCGCAGCTGAATACACTCCTGTATATGTCTTGGCTAGGACAAAACGAGATGATCGATGTCTGGTTGTAGCACCTCATTCCAAGCAACTCGAACTTTGTGGATTAGCTGTGGCACAGTCTGTGGCAGATGGTTCAAAGTCTTCTCCCCATCATATCCCACATATGTTCGATGGGATTTAAATCCGGAGAACGGGGTGGCCACGGCAAAACGTCAACGCCTGCTTCTTGAAGAAACTCCGTAGTACAACGAGCAATATAGGATGAGGATAGGCATCGTGCGTACCTAGACAGAATCGCGATTCGTCGCTGAAGATGACGTTATGACATTCTACCTCTCAATGTTGCCGTTCTCTACTCCAGTTCAAACGTTGACAACAGTGTTCCGCAGTCAGAGGAAGCACTAACCGTGGACGGTATGAAAAAGTCCAAAGGCTCAAATGTGACAATAGAGTGTACGCATAGTACCTTCTTCTCGAAATCATTGGTCAGCGATCTGACGCATAATAGCAAAACGGTCGCTTACGGCCAGTTGACTGAGGTGCCGATCTTGATGCTCTGTGGTACGCCTCGGTAGACCAGTTGGCCTTTTTCAACATGGTGATAATTTGGACGTCTCCGAATTCGAGGCATCTTGTTATGCTTAACACTAGTAAATGAACGGGCAGTAACTGAAAATATCAGTACTACTCAGGTCTGAGACACTGCTTTCTTCACAAAAACTAAGAGATAACATTTTGGCAAAGGTAAACAAAAAAAACATAAAACGTTGACATTGTTGACACATCATGCTTTAAGTCATTGAGCCGTATTCATAAAACAAAGGATATCGTTGTACTTGCAAATTTTGAAGGAAATCCTCCAGATGGTACTTATAATAATTTGAAGTAAATGCTTTTGCTTTTTGAGTATAAGCATATCCTTCAAAGCAGTGACATGAGTAAAAGGATATTCATAATCTTCACTTTATACTTGGCATAGGAAGCATATCCTTAAAAACTTTTGAGTGTGCTCAGTAGCAGACAGTCACCTTCCATAGCTTTCAGCAACTTTTTTCCCAATCTAAAAATTTAATTGCTTTATTACCCGTTTTTTTTAGATCTGTTTCTTCTTCAATCTTGATTTCATGTTGATTTTTTTAATAAGCCTGTACTATCTAATAGTTTACCGAATGTTGATTCGTATTTTTTCAACATCTTCTTTAAGGCATCGTCCTTTCTCATTTTTATTTTTGGAACTTGAGACTTTTGCAAAATAATGGGAGCAACGACAATTTCATCTGCGATGGACTGCAGGTCGTTGCCATTATTTTTTATAGTTTCCTCATCACTTGAGGATGACATGCTTATTAATTTTATAAAAAACTGTATCCAGTAAAAATACGGATCGGTCTGTGTAAGCTCTGGAGTACAACTGTCAGTGATGATGAGTGAACGAACTCCCACGTCAACTACAAGCTGGAACAAGTCAGGACATGTCGCTTAAAATACAAATACCAGTCAACCTTTTACTTCTTCTTGGAGGATATCCTTGCGAGTATAAGGTAATCATTATGAATATGAAAACAAGGATATGCTTATACTTCTACCTTTTCCTCCGAAGCAAGTCCTTATACTTTTACCTTATGCCTCCGAGGATATGCTTGTCTTTTATGAATACGGCTCATTATGTTGCCAAAAAACAAGCTGAAGAAATTATTTTGTCAGGGCGTAACACTTCTAATGTCACTCAGTGTACAAGAATACGAGTAATATTAAAAAAGCAAGTCAGCACAGGAAGGATACCTATGTCTAACAAATTCGGGGATCTCTGAAACTGAAAGTTTACCACTTTTACCAAAGCAAAGAACACGTATGGTGGGTTAAGTCTCAAAAATCCCAATTATTCAAGTTTCAAATAAGTAAATACAGTCTTCGTTAGTAAATCATCCAACCTGTACGGCTTAAACGGCCATCCCTGTATGTTGACCGTAAAATCTACGGATCTGGATTCCAGTATTATGGAACAGGCCTCATTGTTTGTATTTCGACCCACATGTAAATTCGCTCGAAATAATCTCCAAAAAATTTAATTTTGTTATGAAAAACCGGCATGCAGATTAAAATAAATTACTTTCCCGCGTCAGCTGTACCTTGCTGGAGCTGCAGCGTAGCATGGCGATATATTCTCTAAATCCGATAATAAAATTAATTAAAGCACCCGTAAAAACGTTCACTAAAATTTCACTGGCAAAACGACATCACAGAGAAAGCACTATTTTTATGTAGTATGTTCATCAAGATCTTAGCTATAACGATGCTTAAACTACATTTGATTTAATATTCAGGACAAAGCTGGGTACCTGTACCGTACTAGCTCAGTATTTACTGAATTATAGACTTCTAATGCCATTTGATTAACTTGTTTGATGCCTCTTAGCGTCAAAACATATTTGCTCAAAACTTCTAACCAACAGTGGTTGGTAAAAATAGTGTTCTGTTGGTTGCTGTAAAACATGTTTTTGCAGTATTATACTCTTTTGTATCCAAATAGTGGTAGTTGAGGTGCCAGTTTGCGTAATTATCAATTCAACATGGTTTTGGGCAAGTAAAAGTCAATTTAACTTCAGTCTGAGTCAGTCATACCGGTTCGGCAATTCACCAGCATTTTATTTGGTAAATCGTACCGGAATGTCTCGTAGAAGATGACAAGCAATGCATACATTGGATGCGTGAAAGCTGTACTTCGTTCCCCAGTCGACTATATTATATTTGTGATTTTTGTGTTTAAGCATTATCCACCAGGTGGATTGAGTAGCTTGGTGGGTGATGTTGCCGGTCCCAAGCCCAAATAATGGAGGAGGGTTGTAGGGTTAGGTTAGCAGCTTGCCATATATAAAAAATAAAACGGCACAAAGATCCGATGAAGAGCCTCGGACTAGGACGGAAACTATGGTAACGAAAAAGGCGAGAAAAAGGACGACGAACTGGAAAACGAAAAATATAATGAGAGTGGCCACGTGGAACATAAAAAGCCTAAATAACCGGGATCAGTAAATAGAAAAAGAGTTGAGAGAACATCAAATAGAATATAAACAAGAGAGAGCAAAGGAAGGTGTAGCAATGATGATCAAAACAAAATATAAAGATCAAATTAAAGATTGCCAGTACATATCTCAGAGAATACTTTTAGTAAAGATTAGGGCGAACAGCAAAATTATAAACATAATAGGGATATATGCACCAGAAGACTGCAAACCTGACAGCGTTAAAGGAGGATTATATGATGAGCTCCAAACATTAGTGGAAAAAGAAGTAAAGCAAAACAGGAGACGAAGTAATACCTAGAATAAAACAAAGGTTTAACGAAAGAGTCATCAATGAGAACGGAAAGAGGATGGTGGACTTCTGCACATCAAACGAACTGAGAATAACCAACACGTTTTTTGATCATAAAATTCAACACAAATACACGGCTGAAAATACAATAGGACAGATATCAATGATATGGAAAAGTGGAAGAAGAAATACAAAAACAAGTGAGCGTGGAGAACAGAGCAGCAGGATGTCTCAACAATACAATCTGGAGAAACAAATACCTCCCAACCGAAACGAAAACTAGGATATATAAATCAACAATAAGACCGATAATGACGTACACAGCGTAAACAAGAGCAGATACGGCGAAAGCACAAAGATTATTGGAAACAGCAGAAATGAAAGTCTAAGAGACAGAGTAAGAAGTGAGGAAATACAAGCGATATGTGGTACAGAGGAAATAAACCTGTGGTCCAAAAGAAGAAAAATATAATGGAATCAACATATAGAGAGAATGACAGAAAATAGGACAGTGCGAATAACAAAAAACAAATCGCCAAATGGAAGAAGATCAATGGGACGACCGAGGAAAAGATCGTCAGACAACATCAATGGAGGCTAAAAACCGAAGTCAAACAGGCATGAGCCTATTAATAAAGTAGGAAGAAGAAGAAGAATAATGTCAGTCATTTGTAATCATAATGTTCTTGTTTTCTTACTGTGCCCCAAATCGGCGATTTTTATCTTTAAGTTCGATAAATAAATAATTTCAATTTTACTTGGTTAGTTCGTGAGGTTCATATTTCGTATCATCTGTTTTCCTAAGGCCCCGGTTTTTAGCAAGACTGCTTAACATCATCACAAGTCAGCCCTAATAAATCCATCAACATATCGATAAGATATTATTGAAATGAGCAATATTCACATGAAAAACTTACTAAATCTTTATCCTTTAAGCTTGCAAGTCACTTTTTAACACGCTTTTATAAGCTTACTCTGATTTGAATTATTCTGTTAATAACTTAAATTTTATTATAATTTATTTTGAGTAATTAATTATGACTGATTGTTCGACCATCTACTACTGTAATATAAGTTCTGTAATTAACAATTTTTTTCTACTTTTCAGTTCGTTTAACTATAAAAGCGTGTTTTTAAGTTTTTTAAACTATTATTTATTAAACAGGTCAAGTAAAATCATGTTTATCGAGTGTTTTATTTCCTTTATCACTGGGTATATTTATATTTTAACGAATTTCCACATTTTATACAAAGTAGTAGTGCTAATTTCAAATATTTCAGATATCAAGAGTGCGCATAAACAACAGCAGATGTGTTCTCTGATAGGCGTAGAAGGGGGCCATTCTCTAGCTGACAGCCTGGCGGTGTTGAGGACCCTTTATCATGTAGGGGTGCGATATTTGACGCTCACTTCCACTTGTAACACGCCATGGTGAGTATTGCTCTCCATCCCCTATTCATGTCACTTTATTCGGGTAAGAATGAGAGGTTCGCCAAATTTTCTGTTAATTGCCTTTCCACAACGGTTATAACTAGTAAATTTTGTTGTCGTAGTTAACTGGGCATAGTGAAATGGTAGGAATACTAGTCAAGACATTTTCATATAAAAATAAAAAATTTCTAAACATACTTTTTACGGATATAAACAGATTTATCTAATCACGCCAAATATTTAATATCACATATCTTAGGCACTACTGGGTTCATTAAATCGGTTGATTTTGTTGAAATTTGGCACGATAAGAAAGTTGCCTGGAAGTACCATTAGACTTGACGGACGGTGGAAAAATACAGGGCAACACATGTTTTTTCAACTTCTTTGTATTTTATCAAAATCAACACCTGAAGCTGAATATTGCATTGTTTGACTATGTAAAAATAAGCTGATGAAGGGTGCTAATCAGTTAGCAAAATAGATTATATTGTTGGGATCTCATTTTTTCATTTCGTTGGATTTTATTAAGTTCAACGCCCAGTAAGTTATACTATGAATTCATTATTATTCCGAAGGAAAATTAGCAAAACCTGGTATACATGAAAGGGAAAATTAATGTTATGCACCCTATTACTTTTTTCGCTATTTTTTTAAAGATTTAATTCTACCAACTGATACTGTACAACATGAGTTCTTGTAAAGACGGAAACGGCATTTATTATGCAATTTCACAAAATTTAACCGCTCAGACTACCATGAAATCAGGTTAAGAATCCACAAAAACGTACTATGCAGATCCGGACTTGACATTCCATTCAGTGATGCACGATGTGCCTACCATGAAGTTTCCAAAACATTTTTGGTTTAATTTTAAGTAATGTTTTGTAACATGCTAATGAATCCAAGTTGATACCCCTTGAAATTTTGAGTTTTGTGTCACATCAACTGTTAAATATAAGATATTTTAACAAAAAAAAACAAGAAAGGTGCAATCAATCTATTTTGCTAATTAGTTAGCACAATACGTTGTTTTTTGTACAGTGTCAAACATTTTAATATTCAACCTAGTGGGGGTCGATTTTGAAAAAAAAACGCGAAAGTGAAAAAACCTAGTCCGGTCCTGGATCTATCTAATTTTACGTTACTCCTAGGTAACCTTGTTATCGTGCAGAATTTAAACAAAATCAGTTAAATCGTATCTGAGATATGTGATATTCTAGATTTGGCGTCTTTAGATAAATCTCTAAAACGTGAATTTAGATTTTGTTCATTTTCAAGTATGAAAATAAGGTCTTGGTCCATACCGCCTACCACTTCACTATGTCAATTAGAGTCGAAACACCCTGTAGAATATGTACAATATGCTCCATACAAAAAAAATAAAGAATCCGCAGCAAGCTGTTACATGGATATTATACCGGGTGCTAATAAAGTACCTAGGTAAACTTCAAGCGGTGATTCCTTGGGCGATTCTGAAAAGAAACTTTATGTAGGTATAAGCATCATTCGTTCTCATGATATAGAGCGTTTAATTTTTTTTTTTTGAAAATCCGGTTTTTCGTGAAAATCGTAATAGTCTTTCAGTTTGTTGAAATTCAGCCGGTATCGACGTACCTTCGGAGATTTAACTAAAACTAAAGAAAACGCTTTGTAAAAACCACTATTTTTAAACGAACTTCTGAATCGTATGCCGCAGCACAAATACCTCTTAGGGGTGCTTAATGCTTGAAAGGACAATATGTTAAAAATAGATATTCTAATGCCTCCTCTGGGAATGAACGCAACTCAATGAAAATTATTGCTTATGATTATGAAAACTACGACAAAATCTAGTAAGCCTTCCCCAAAGTCCAGTAATCACCGTCTATTAAATAATTATGAATTCTGCATGGTAATGTCGATAAAGGGACATACTGCTATAGTAATTGATATCATTGAACTCATACAATGCTAAAACTATCGATTATATTCAGCCCTATCAGAATTAAGGGGTAAAAAGAATATGAAAAATGCTTCTTGACAGTATTCAGTCCTAAGTACTTTTATTGAACAAAATGAACGACTATTAAAGAAATGTGTGAATGTAAGCTTCTGAAAGCTGGAACTACAAAAAACTTTCTATGTATTGTGAATGATTTTTTTTCAATACAAATGCAAACGACCTGATGTATTTAGGTCAGACGGATTTCTGATTAGTATTTTTGTCTACTTCTAATCATAAGCAGTGGTTTTCACAAGAGTCGTGTTTATTGTAGACTTTGAAACATTCTTGGAATTATTTTCACAAACTACAATAGGTCAATTAAATGTCCTAATTATAGGAGATTTCAATGTAACAAATTTTGTTGATAATACACTTGTTGATAGACATTCGACTGCACTAAACAGATTTTTGGAATTTTTAGATCTTTCTCAAACCAATACTATTTTGAATGCTAGACAAAGGATGTTGGATTTGGTGATAACTGGCATGACCTGCGAAACTTATCATGATAATTTGCCGTTAGTCAAGGAAGATTTGCATCATCCTTCTGTATTTGTATTTTGTGAAACGAAATTCAATGCCACTCTTCATTTTGACGCGAATGTAGCAACCCCAACGTACAACTTCAGGAAATTCATTGGCCTTTACAACGCCTTGACTTACATTGATTGGTCTTTTTTGGACAACGTGGAGGATGTCAATCGCATGTGTGACTTCTTCTATGAAAAATTATATTTCGTTTTTGACCTGTGCGTTCCGAAATATATTAAGCATAAGCATCGTTATCCAGGTTGGTATAGCTCGGATGTTATTCGAAATTTAAAACTAAAACGTACACTGAATCAACAATATAAACGTTCCAAGAGTCAGCAAATCTATTGAAAATTTTCTAGGGTCCGTGCACTTGTTAAACAACAGATAAAAGACTGTTACAATCTACAGGGTGCGGCAGAGAGGACGGACGTTTTTGGGATGGGTAGTACTCTCCGCCTCCGTCTACGAAAGAGGTGGGGAGGGCGCCGTTTGACTCGTGAGATCCTGAAGTCTCAGATAATCCTAATCGGACTATTAGTTCATTCGTAGCGTATTTCCAAAGTGTTTATGTTATAGATAATGATTTATACCAACATCCCGTTGTTAATACTCAGCATGACTGTTTTCGTCTGGGTAACTTCACAGATGAGCATATTCTAAAGACAATGTGTAAATTACCAAACAAATTAACATCAGGAGTAGATATGGTACCGAGCTTTGTAGTCCGTGATGCGGCGCATATATTTGTCACGCCTTTAAAGAAAATTTTAATTATTCCCTCAGTACAGCAACTTTTCCTACAAAATGGAAACTGGCTAGAGTGTGCCCTATTTTTAAAGCTGGTTACCTAGGAAAATCGAAAATTACCGAGCTATATCTATTTTGGATAATTTTGGTCAAGCATTTGAGATACCTGTATACAACTAGATCTATCCTTTGACCTCGCATCTGATATCTGAGACGCAACATTGATTTATGCGCAATCGCTCTCCTATTTCTAACTTAACGGAAATCACCCAGGAAATTGCAGAGGTCTTAGATAATAGGGGTCAGATTAATGTGGTCTATATGGATTTCTCAAAGGCCTTAGATAAGGTTAGTCACCAAAGAATCATAGGTAAACTTCAGCATTTTATTTTTAGCAATCATTTATTATATTTCATTTCTTCTTACTTGCATGATAGAAATCAGTACGTTTCTTACAATGGTTTCAAATCTTCATCTTACTCGGCCTCATCCGGTGTACCGCAGGGATCAAATGTAGGCCCTCTTCTCTTTCTTTATTTTATCAATGACCTCCCTAACTGCTTAATATGTCCTTCTCTGTTGTTTGCCGATGATTTAAAAATATATGCTAAGATTAACAGCATTGATGACTGTCTAATCTTGCAAGCTGACCTGAATCATATATTTGAATGGTGTTCAACTAATAAATTATTTTTGAATGCTTGCAAATGCAAAACCTGTTCTTCTACCAGGAAAACGAAACCAATAGTTTTTGATTACACACATGTTGCTCAGATTTGAAATGCATCCTCTTGAGCTGAGAAGAGTTTGTAATAGCTTAAAATTGCTTTACAAACTCGTACACAGTTATGTTGATTCTTCAGCTTTATTAGCTAAAATTGATTTTCATGTACCGTCTCGCATTTCTCGAAGATTTCTCGCCTTTTACTTAAAAACACCAAATTCTAGTGTTATGATTAAGTCACCCGTGTACTTTATGTGCCCCAGCTTTAACACCATAGCTGATAATTGTGACATTCATCATGATAAAGTTAGAGATGTATTAGCTGTATTCAGCGACTACTATTATTCAATTAATAGCATTTAAGACAAGTAGGTGAGTAGGTGTAGCTATTAATTTTTTTCGTTCATTTTTTTCAGAAACTGGGCAAGTTGTGATTGTTGTTAAAAATACTGTAACGTCAAATTGTATTCAATTACATTGTCCTTTAAATGGATATATCTGTTGAGCAATAAATATATTATGATTATTCCAAGATGGGACAGACAAACGCCTAATTTTAACTTTGTCCTTTGCGATTATGATGTTAATCATAAAAACTATCATTTCAGGGCTGACTGTTCCCATGCAGATATGCCAGGCAGGAAACCTGAACACGGGGGTCTCACAAATTTTGGCAAGGTAAGAAAGTATTTATAAAAATATTTCAGTCGTATCTAATTACTCTTGGAGCTTACTGAGAGAGTACCATATACGTATACTGCTTTAAGTTTTTGATGGTGATTGAAATGCCGAATTATTCTGCTGTAACTATCTACTTCGATTTTTCATTCACCTGATACATGTGAGAAGTAGTTAAAGTGAATCGGATTTATCGGGTCGAGTTGTGGTTATTTTTTCCAAACGGCTTGTCATAATGAGCCGTATTCATAAAACAAAGGAATTCCTTGTACTTGCAAATTTTGAAGGAAATCCTCCAGACAGTATCTATAATAATTTGAATGCTTTTGCTTTTTGAGTATAAACGTATCCTTCAAAGCAGTGACATAAGTGAAAGGATATTCATAATCTTCACCTTATACTTGGCATAGGAAGCATATCCTTAAAATATTCTGAGTGTGGTCAGTAGCAGACTCAACTTCGTAACGAAAGGTGGTAAAACGATGGTGGTGGAAATTGTGGATGTTAAAAAGTACAAACCTCTTTTATTTTCACTTGGTCGTTATTTCAAAAAATTATATCGGTTCGACGAAGCAAATGTACAATGACTTGCGGACAGATTTTTAATTGAGAATGAGAAAACCCGAGGAGGAGCACTTTCATGTACATATTCATAAAATAAAGATATGTATTCGCTATCTCCGTGACCCTGGATCTCAATACGGTATTGGTCAGGAACCTGTTGTTAGTCAAGCAACGGTACCTCGGACTGTGGATAGAGTTGTGAACAGCATAGTCACACAGTCAAACGAATGGATCAAGTTTGCAACTACCAACCATGAACTGATAGAGCCCAAGCGGATATGGCAGAGCACGTATAAATTTCCGACAGCAATTGGTGTAATTGACTGTACACATATAGGAATCCTGAAACCAAATCGCCATGGAGATGAGTATATCTACCGAAAAGGGAAACCTACTTTAAATGTGCAAGCCACTTGTGATGCCAGAGAGATGTTCACAAGTGTTGATGTCAGTTGGCCTGGATCAGTGATGGAGGAATTTACAGAATAGATCACAACTAATAAATAAAGCAAATGTACTACTTGGCGATGACGGTTATGGTATTGAGCCATGCCTCGTGACTCCCTTCAGAAATCCTACTCCAGGTGTAGAAGTAAATTATAATAAGCTTTTAAAACAAGAAAGAATTATAATTGAACGGTTTCCTATCCTACAGTATGATTGCCGCGTAATGTGCCGAAAATAATTATTGCTTGTATTGTACTCCTTAATGATGAAAATGAAGGATGCCATGAGAATAACGAATTTCCTCTCCGCCAACTAGGTCAACAAATAAGTAGAAACTTGAGTACTATAATAAATAGTTTTACTGATTAAAGTCTATTTATAAGTTATAATAAGTTTTATTTTCGTGAACATCATAAGTTACAGGTGGCTTCTGACGCTGCATCATTTCTAATTTCGTTTTATAATACTCTTGTTGTTAATATTTGTTTGGTACTGGTGTAATAGCACGAGACGTTGCAGCTCTTTTGTGGTTAACCCTTTGGTTTCCTCAGTTTCGTATTTCACTGTTGCTAATGTTCTTTTTGTGGCAAAGTCTTGTTGCTGACGCTGTAATACTAACTGTTTGCTCACTGCGCTCGGTATATAGTTCACTTCCTTCTTCTTAAACACTACTAACCTGAATGGCACCTCTAATTTTCACAATTGTAGTCACCTTCCATATCTTTCAGCAACTTTCTTTCCCAATCTAACAATTTAATTGCTTTATTACCAGTTTTTTTTAAATCTTTTTTTTTCTTCAATCTTGACTTCATGTTGTTGATTTTTTTTAATAAGCCTTTAGTATCTAATGGTTTACCGAATGTTGATTCGTATTTTTTAAAAATCTTCTTCAAGGCATCATCCTTTCATATTTTTATTTTTGAAACCTGTGACTTTTGCTAAATAATGGGAGCAATGGCAATTTCATCTGCGATGAACTGCAAGTCGTTGCCATTATTTTCTATAGTTTCCTCATCACTTGAGGATGACATGCTTATTAATCTGATAAAAAACTGTATCCAGAAAAATACTGAACGGTCTGTGTAAGCTCTGAGTACAACTGTCAGTAATGCTGAGTGAACGAACTCCCACGTCAACTACAAGCTGGAACAAGTCAGGACATGTCGCTCAAAATACAAATACCATTCAACCTTTTACTTCTTCTTGGAGGATATCCTCGCGAGTATAAGGTAATCATTAGCAAGACCTTATACTTTCACCTTATGCTTCCGAGGATATGCTTCTCTTTTATGCATACGGCTCAAACTTATGACCTGCAAACTTTTTTTTATTTAGCATACCTAGTGTATATCTCAACCTATAGAACGTATTAGTGGCGGATCCTGGGGGGCGTTGAGGGGATCCGGATACCTCCCGAAATTTCATACAGAAAATTTATGTTGTTCAATTTGCGATACCCCTTCTTGAGACGGACATCCGCCTGAACATGAACCCTGAGCTCCTCCGCCCGGCACTTTTTTCAAGTGGACCCCCCTGAAAATACTTCCTAGATCAGATCTGCTCCTGAAATGTATCCCTATTTGAATTGGACCAGATCGCTCCTTTTGGTGATTCGATTCTATGATTTCGATGCGGTCTCAAGACCGATTATTTTGATTCGTTCACGATTACTTTTAATTCCGATTAATTTCAATTCAGATTTCCTCAATTCCAAATCACACCATCGGTGTTAATGAGCTCTACAAAGAACGATTTCATAGCGCAGCGATCCCTAAACCCGCACGGCTATCACGTATCTTGATAAGTGGCATTATGTCGAATTTTTTTTGACATTATGCTGGTTTTCGTCATGAGGCTTTCTATCAATCTTTGGCTCTGATGTGATGTAAAATCTGCTTCTGAGATGGCATTACTGGAAGTCTAAGCTATAAGTTGTATATGTTGATGATAATTACATTGGGTTCTTGTCTCAAATACACTTCAGAAAGCACAACATAAAAATAAACCTTCGGGCACAGCCAATAGATATACTTCATTGGCAGCATATTCAGTTTTCTCACACAGCAAATATCACTGATTTTTTACACATGCAGACCAATACACATAATCACCCAGATGCGATCTTGCTATTCGACCAACTTTCTTCTCAGAGATAAAAACTACAGTCAAGGACCACCGTTTGGCCTCACAAAACATATGCAACCAATAATGCGTGTAGCTTAGTTGAGTGATTCCTCCTTAGATGGACGTTCACAACGATCCTAGTAAGCAAATGTGGAATGACTGTTTGCGCCCTAAAATCTACCTGCTTTGCAAGATGTCATCTTATAGGTTTTTTTGACGTTTCATAGGTTTTTTACATGATACCCATGCCGAACCCGATGGTTCAATATATGACGAACTGTTTGAAAGCCATGCTGATGTTAGGATTCGGATACTGCTTCTCACTTTGAATACTCCAAATTAAGAATGATCTACTATCTGTAGTACATGTGGTCTGTGGGTACACATTAGCCCTGTTCGTACAGCTGTCATCAACCTGTCAGTGATCGTGTCCAAGATCCCGTTACACAAATTCCGTTCATTCTGCTACGCTATATAGACGGAATTTACACGGCCGGATCGCAGACACAATCAGCGACAGATCACCGACCACCGTACGAACAATCCATTTACCGTTGGACGGTCACGGGAATTCTTACGTGAATCAGCTTACAGGGGATGTTTTGGAGGATTAACTACTATTTTACGAACTTTTCTTCAATCAATTTGCGAGAATTTTATAACTTATTCCATTTATCCACATTTCCATCTGGTTCACAATCATGATTCGTCTCCATATTGGCCTTATAACAATCTAGGCGCAAGACAATCAACGATAACGATCGGATTTTCGGGAATATCTTTCGCGCGTTGCCTCTGCATTTCAAATCCCCTTTCACGGGTAGGTGAAGCTTTTCGGCGACCCGAAAAAACTCCCATCTGCCTTTTATAAATGACAGGCAATAATGAAATTCCAGTTTTTACACAGACTGGCGTTATAACCGGGCTTCCCGTTCTCCCACAGCCGGTATTGATTGTTCTTATAAAAAATTCATTATTCTAATGGTGGATATTTGCACGCAGTGTGTAAAGGGTATTGTCCTGAAGGAACAGTAAGAATATAAACAGAAAAAGAAGTATATTATCATGGCCTATGTTTTTGCAAGAAAACAGCATCAAGTAGATTGACTCTGCACTTGCCGCGCAACGCTGTCATCAGTCAAGGGTTGTTCGGCACAAGTTTTCCCGTCTTAGAAAAAAATTAGCGACGAGCATGTGTAATAATAATAATAATAATATATCAAAAACTTTGTCACTGGTGAGTAATGAAGATATTAACAAAAAAATCAAATATAGTAGAAAATCGTGGGGTGCTTAACATTGAATGAAAAAAATTTTTTGTCATGAAAATATAGTTCACTGCAAACCATGCTTTTTATCTACTGTAATTGACTTTTTTTGTTCATATCTTGATTTTTATACTGATCTTATTTCAAATTAGTCATATTTGATTGTTGGACCTTCTACTGCAGACAAGGTCTGCTTATTATTTTCTATTTTTTAGTTCGATTTGCTTTTAAAGTGTGTCTTTTAGTTCTCTAAACTATAATTTATTTTCTAAATTTTTTGTCTCAATATCACAACAAACATACTTAATCAAGAGCTTTGCTTTTTGGTAAGTTTTATTCAATTTAAAGCTCCATTTTTTGTAAATTTACAAATCTTCAAAGTATTTCCAATTATTTTCCAAATATTTAAATCCCATTTTTTTCAAAATTACAAACTTTTTTCAAGTTTTAAAATTCCATTTCTTCAAGATTATTGTATTATCATCTGCCTTGATACTTGTGCAAATTTTCAAGTTAACCAGACTTCTTGAAATTGGTGAATACGAGGGATGTCTTTTAAGTTTTGCATATGGAAATAAAACAACACGGTAGGTAGCTTTAAATGACTTTATTGTTTTTCGAAGATTGATACACATCTGCATGCGCTTGAAACAATTTTCGAAGCACTTATTCCACTCGTTTGCTGGCAGATCCAAAACGGCATTTTTGAATGCGTCAACTGCTTCTTCTGGTGACGAACCTTTGACCACGCAGTCTGTTTTTAATTTTCGGGAAAGTGAAGAAATCGTTAGGACTTAGATCGGGACTATATGGAGGTTGGTCTAATAATTCCATATTTCTTCTGTTAAATACTGCCTTGTTTTTTGGGCTGTGTGCGAGCTTGCATTGTCTTGGTGGGGGATGATTCTTCTTTCGGGATTGAGTTTTCGAAGCTCGGTGATGACTTTTTTCGAACAAATGGTGGTATACCAATCCGCAGTAACAGTTCTTTGCTCATTAAGAGGAATTGTTGCAATATGAACCGCTTTTGACACAAATGTCGCGACCATCTTTTTAGAAACACTTCGAGAACGCATGACTTTTGTTGGCCTTTCTTCACCTTGGAACACCCAAACAGCCGACTGTCGTTTATTTTCTGGTTTATATCAGTAAATCCACGATTCATCACCATTAACAATGCTGTAGATACACATTTTTTGAGTTTACGGAATTGAAACGGTCAAGCGTTCTTTGACACCAATTAACCCTGGCTGCTTTCTGCTCGTCAATCAACAGGTGGAGTATCCAACGAGAAACTAATTTTCTTACTCCTAATTCTTCATGTAAAATTTTGTGAAATGAGGTCTTTGAGATCTTTCAAGGACGCCTCAATCTCGCGTTTTCCTGGGTGATTGCCGTTTTTGGTGCACCCACCCTGGGATCGTCGCTAAGACTCACCCATCCACGCTTGAATTCTCCATATCAATGGGAAATTGTCGACTGATGTGACGCTTCGTTGCCGAAAACAGACAGTAACTCAGCAAGGCACTCTTGTTGCGATAATTGTCTCTGAAAGTTGTAATAAATTATGGCGCGAAAATGTTCTCGGTTGAGTTCCATTTTTCCAATGACTTGGTGACACTTAAAAATTCACTGTAGTTAGAACACTGCACGTATTGTTGTGAAAATTTGAATTTCAATTTACTAAAGACCGCGCCGCCTACTATGTTTCTATATACAAAACTTAAAAGACATCCCTCGTATTAGGATAGAAGATTCCGATGCATACATACAGGTCAAGCTAATAGAAGCGTGTTTATTGAAACCGTTGGTTCAAATTCTTGATACCAATAATTTCTTCGTTTTTCCTTATTCCCTCTCGATCTTACCTGAGTTTTAAAATGAGGAAATCTGCTGGAAATCCGCTAATTATGCAAATCCGTAAAGCGCCAATGAACCGACTGTGATTATGAATAATAGAGTTTAATTCATTCTATGGGGTGTAAAAGTTCGCAAACTGCTGAAATTCAACGTAGCATGGCGCGCCGGTTTAATATCTGGAACTTTGATTATCGGAAAAGTGTGAACACGGATAGTGGTGATTTTCATTATAATTCCACTTCTACTTCTATCCAGTAAACCTTGCATATGTTGGATTAGTTCCAGATGGTGATTTCTTGAAGGAGGAACTCGGGGGCCATCACTACCTCTTAACGATGGTTTATAAAGTTTCTATAAGCATTAGCAGAGCACAATAAATGAAAACCTCAAATATTTCGAATACTACTCATCTGAGATATATTATACCATACTTCCGACACTGTAAGGAGCCATGTTTATCCAAAGATAAACCTGGTGAAACAAATGAAGAACAGGGTAATAACAATCTCTGTCAATACTTTCCATCTTTCCAATTTAAAGAAGCTGTCAGTCTTATTCATTAATAATGGTTATTCGAAGTATTTGGCTAACAGAATCCAGTTCAGGTCTCCTCCTAATATTTTGCCAATTGCGAATAACAATATTGACAATGAAAACACTGTCCTGTCCAACATGACGCCCATTAATTCTTCACTTAATGAGAATGACAGCACTGCGGTGGATGCTTCTATTTCCAGAGTTAATTATGTTGTCTTGCAATACATCAAAGAATTAACACCAAAATTGATCAGGCTGTATAATTCCTCTAATTGTCGTTTGGCTTGTAAGCCAGTTCTCACAGTCAACAGTGTGTTTTCCAAAATGAAGGATAGGGTTCAGTTGCTTGATTCAACCAACACTGTCTATCGCATTAATTGCAACAATTGTAATTTAGTTTACATAGACCAAACATCGAGATCCCTGAAAGGCAGGATAACCTCCCACAAAAGTGAGGCCAGATTACATCCAGAGAGATGTGGTTTAGCATCACATGTTAATACTACAGGTCATTCTATGAGTTATGGCAGTATTAAGGTTCTTAGCAAGGAACAAAAACTCTCAAAACGTCTATTTTTAGAAATGTCCCGCATTTTCATGACAGATCTTTGCATGAACAAAAAGGCTGATGTTAAGCTACTTAGTGTCATTTGTTCTTACTTGTTGAATTGCGAAAAGTTAGAACGTCTACATATCCCAGTTGATCTAACGTCCTCACAAAATTAAAGCACAATTCCAATTATTTATCCTGTTAATTGGAACATTGCCCTCACGATAATAATAAATTTTAATATATTTTCATACAACCCATCTTTTCAAGCATGTATCACCATGTTACACTAGTACACTCATATGAATAACACTTTTTCCAGAACAAAGTTAATCCAGCATTCTGGGAATTAGGATGAGGTTTTATCGAACGTCCCTCGTATACACTATACCTGAAATTTGGCAATGATGTTTACATTTCCACATCCCTTCGTGACAATCCCCTGTCATCTGTCGATGCATCGTTCTTCCGGTCCTCTCATTTTCTCCTCGTGAAACGGATGTAGGAGGTTAGAAAGGACTTTGCCTGTTATTGTCCCCAAAATTGCTTTTCGATAATTTTTAATGTGTTCGGGTGTATTGATATACAGTGTTAACACCTAACGATGGTTTCCGTCGTTATCAGTAAACCCAATGTGACCGTCCGTTTGGTTTTATATTTGTAACAAGTGCTCTCATCCACGCGTTCGTTTTGAAACACCATTAGGCTGCAACCTCAACGACGAGTAAGTTGTCTGACAATTTAAATCTTTCCCGTATTGGTTGCTAGCATCATAATTGTGTTTTCAGCTCCTGAAGATGGCTCCATAGAGAATGCCGAAAGCTCGAGATTACCGTCAAAAGATTTTACTAAAGCCAATTTCCCAATTAACAATAATAATAATAAACTAAACATGACGAAACTATTTACTTCTAAAACAATTAATTTTCTCAAAAACATTTTAGATACACTCTAGTCGTAAAAAATACATATTTGAAATCACTTAGACCTATAACTAATAGACCATCTGAATAAATAAACAATGGGTAACATCACCTTTATTTTTTATTATGGCTGAAATTCTTTGGGGCATAGTGTTAACCAAGTTTTGGCAAAAATTTGGTGTAAAACAATCCCATATGTCTTGAAGCTTTTGTCTCACTTCGGTGATTGTACGAGCAGGATGTTGTCGTAGAACCTTTTTCATCTCGAACCACAAAGTTTCAATAGGTGACAGGTCTGGATTGCTAGAAACCCATTTCAAAAGTGGTACATTATTTTCTTCCATCCATTATCTAGCCTTTTTTGAGGTATGGCACGCTGCACCATTTTGCTGAAACACAAAATCTTGGCCGGATGTCAAACATTGACAAATGAAGTTTTACTACTCCTTTTGATGACATACTGCCCTAGACCATAATAGATGCTGGAAATTTCACTCTTTTCTTCAGACAGTCAACATGGAATGCTTCATTTTTTTGCAAATAACTCTATTGCGACTGTCACCAACACAAACTACGAATCGGGTCTCATCACTCCATTGTATTGCACACCATTGTTCAGGTGTCCATTGTCTATGTTCTTTAGCCCATCTAAGCCGATTTTTCTTTTGCAGTGGAGTTAATAGTGGTTTTTCTTTGGCCTATAAACAAGTTGTGCAACTTTAGGGTTTTTACTTCACTTTTTTTATAGGAAAACTTACCTTGCAAGTGCTAAATCCCAGTTTGTTGGCCTCTCTATGAGTTGTGGACCTCGAAATTCTCCTTCCAACATCGTCACTCCACAGAGCACTTAATTTTAAATAATTGGCACGCCTGTTTTTCACGATTATTCTTCTTAATACATTTGTGATATTACTTTTTTTCACATATCGTGGCTTAATATTAACTGAACCAGTTACGTTATATCTTCTAACAATATTTCTCACATTGTACCGCGATAAGTCTAACAAAGATGCAATTTCTGAGTTTGATTTCCCAGAATTAAAAAATTTAGTTATCAGTAACCGAATTTTCTCACTAATAACCTTTCCTCTACCCATTTTGAAAACCTTAACTACCCAAAACTATTTTAAACGTGTTCTGACAGCTGTGATTAGTAAAAACAATTGTCATGGCTTTTATTTTTCACAGCCACCTATGCGTTATGGACTTATTTTGCATTGAAGTGAAAATAGGTTGATATGCTGTAATTGCAACATGTGTTATTTTTATGCTGCAAATTTGATTAGGGAGTGATAAAGTTGGTGTTTTCTACTATATATTATCAAAATAGTCATTGTTAATATTTTAAACCTATAACACCCTGCTACATTGTTATTATTTGTGTTTGATAAGAAAAAAATTAAGATTTCAATAGTTGGGCCAACTGAAGTGGGAAGGGGCTCGTATATATACAGGGTGACTTCGAAGTTGAAATTAAAGTAACAAAGTTATAGCCCTTTGGAAGTTTGAGTACCGCCCTGTCTCAATAATAATATGTGCTCGTGTTTGGCGACAACGGATATAATCCGCCGTATCGGTCCATCGCATCGGAAACAAAAAAGCGAAAGAATTTGGAACGATGTTTTTACAATTATTTCATTCATTTGTATACAGTCAGTGTCAGTGAATAGTGGTATCTGTTGCGTGGCTCAAACGAAATAAAAAATGGCACATGTTTATGCGGATCGGTTTCCCAATCGAGTGCAACCAACCCCTCGTGCCTTTGTTAATGTAGTACAACGGGCTCGTGAATCAGGTGACTTAAGACCTCACAGGGGACCTCACGATCAAATACAGGTCCGCACTGAAATACTTGTCGGGAGGATACTTTATAAAACAAGGTAATTTTTTTTTTTTAATTTTTTTTTATTTTTACACACATATTTTGGTTTATCTTCCTTCTACAATCATTATCTGAAAATTAATGACTCAACTTCAAACTCTATATATACTGAACTTTCTTTGAAAATAAAAGACGAGTTATTATTATTATTATTGTTTCCTCCTACCGATGTTGTCTTTAAATCTACCGAATTTCAACGACACTGTCTACGGATCTGATCTTTTTCGGTTCATCAACACTGCACGTGACTGGCGTCTTTCTGGTAATCCTTGGCCTTTCTATAACTTCAAAAAAATTGCTAATTTCAGTAAACATTTCACAATCAAGGATCTGTTATGGAAAGAACTACTTTGATTGTGAAGAAACTTTTATACGAAGTTAGAACCATGAGTATGGTTCCGCTCATCACAACGAAGCGCTACTGTAGCAATACTTTATTTTCTGCTGAACGAACGTGATCAGTTTTATGAGGTGCAGTGTTTTGTGTTTGGCTTGCCCACCTTGAGAACAGTACAGATGTAGAAGGAGAGAAAATATAACTTCGATTATAAAATAACCTTTATTTAGTCGCAGAATTGCATTTTATTTCATGCTACCAAATGGTTAAATTTCAAATCCGACAATATTAACACTGCAAGATCTCGCCCTCGATTAATGAATCCCGGCTATCCAAACCACGAGATTGAACGAGCTGCAGAATTGCAATCTATAGTTGCTTTTCTAATATTTTGCGGAACTGTTGGAGTTCTAAAGGTGTTCATAGTAGGATCAAATAGTAGTTATACCAAGAGAAGACAGTTAGATAATGCGATTGAATTAGAGTCGTCCACAAATCGGCTGATAACATCCAAATACGTGCTGTTCTCATTTGGTCACAAAATGCAATGTAGTAGTAACAAATCAAGATGTCAGTTGAAAGTTCAAAATTTTTATAACCTCAAGTTGCCAAGTTGAACAATCGTCAGTGTAATTGACATCTAGACAGCCTGCCTTTATTATCTTTGACTATTTGACGTAACCACCAAAAACCGTGGAGAAACTAAACTCCATCCAGCTCAGTATAAATGTCGCGTGTTCTAAACATTTTACCTCAGTTTGGCAATATCGCCTCGGTGCATGTAGAGTCACCTATGATCTAAACGTGTGGATCCTCATTTTTGAAAACCAGTAATAGTTCAAGAGCCGACCGCAAAAATTTGGATACATCGCATACTGATGGTATGTTCAAAACTATTGAAATCTTACGCATTTTGATGATAAAAACAAACTCGACCAGTTTTCTGTTAAGTATTCAAATTACGTAAGATTTATCTTATTTTCATATCATATCAGTACGTGATAACGTAATCAAAATTTTGCTGCCAAATCTCCTACTATAAAGCAGGAGAAACTCAATAATCAAACTCAAGCGGATAACCAAATGAAAATGGTATTTACCATTTTGGGTTGGTATTTACCGATCCGTTCAAGCGAGTGTGATTATCAGTTTGGTTATAAGATCCGTGACGTCATAAATCAGCTGTTAAATGTCATGGTTGTCACCGTAAAATTGTGGCATTTACCCAACTCAGGAGTAGTTTTATATTTCTGGTTATTATTTGAAATGTGACAAGTTAGAATTTTGCCGGGTATTGGATATTGTTATTGTACCTCGCTTGATACAGGCTGACTTCAGTTTTACCATAAAGTGGAGCACCTTTTTAGTTATACTCATTACTGTTATTGGGACACTTTAAATGTAGTTCCTATGCTTAACAAAGTATCCTGTATCCTGTATAAACTCACTAGATGATGTCCACCTGTATACAGTTTTGCTAATATCTTTTTTCATCATTTCTGCTGAATCAGTAAATATTTTCTTTGACATGCGGAAAACTTTAGAGAATTTGAAGTTATCATAGCTATAAAGTCATGGTTCCATCATTAAAAAAAATTCTGAAAAAAAACATTTCTCCAATAAATATTATGAAAGGTTTCTTTTTTAAACTTTCCATACACAGTTGTATACGATAAAGCACCGATTATTAAGTGATAATAAAAATAATCAGAGATTATATATGCGCTTTTCTAAAATAAACAACTTGCAACAAAACCGCGGTTAAAACCAACGCGTTCAAGCGATTCGTGTAACTGACGTCATCAACCCGTGTGTCATCTTGAACCATATCATAACCGCGGTACATAACACAAGACATTTTGGTTATTCGGTTGGATTTGATTAATGTCAATAAAGCCCCGAACCATCGAACGATTATAAAGACATTTCCCGATTATAAATACTCTTTGTCATAACACCCACGCCACTACAATTATGTTGCTTGCTTGTAGAAGCAAGCCTTGTTTTTTAGACAGTCAGCTTTTTTTAGCCGAACAAGATCAACATATTTATTCTTTCGACCTTTTCCATCCGAGGTGGCAATCCACAGATAAGCAGGCTGTGAATTCTACTATAGTTATGCAGGGGCGTATTTACCCTAGAGCCAAAAGGAGCATAGTTCGGGGCGGCAGGCTACGCACAAGCCGCCTCAATCAAAAGGGTTTGCTTTTCTCCGTTTCATAATGGGCGGCAAACCTTGAGTCAGGCTGAAGTAACGGCGATACGAGTCAAAAGAGCTTATAATTAATGAGACTGCAAATCAGTCGATCGCCATTTGCTTAGAGAGTCGGCAGCCATGAAAGCAAGAAGCAATTCAACATTGCTCTGACTACCAAGACATGAAGGGCACAAAGAAAATGAAAAGAGCTAGGCCGACAGGGTGCGGCCAATCGTCTTACAGGTCAGAACCTTCCTTGGCGTGATGAAAATACGCACTAAGCAGTCTATAAGAAATTGGACCAAGAATAAGTTGCTCGAATGGTGGAACAGCCAATTAGGCCAAGAGCTCATCAAAGAAAGAAGGCCGCATCTACAGAGGACCTACTCGGATTTAGTGGTAAGACTATAAGGGCCATCGTGGGTCTACTGACAGGATACTGTCGGCTGGATCGACATATCACGCTCTTGACTCTGGCAGAAGAGGCCACATGTCGCTTCTGCAGAGACCATAAGGAAATCCCAGCGTATCTTCTGTCACTGTGAACGCCTGGCAAGGCTACGGTTTCAGATAGTAGGAATCACAGGTCCAACAGCGAAAATGCAAAGCCGATGTCAAGACCATGAAGTCTAAGGATTAAAACTGGCCACAGAGCTTTAGAAGGTGGTAGATAGATCCATTTGTGTCGCAGTGACGTGAATCCTAGCAAGCCAACCCCTTTTTGTTATCTGTAGCCTATATATAACCTTAAGAGCCCTACGGTGCTGAGTCTTGCAATACGCTACAGAAGTTACGCTAAAGTCCTTCCACCATGGTGGGCAGCGCCATACTATAGTCCATACTATCTTGTATGGTAGGTAGCTCTAAGTAATTACAATAATTTTCCAGATGGTGATCAAAGAGATGAACCGCATCGGCATGATCGTAGACCTGTCACACGTATCTGTCCACACGATGCACGACGCCCTGGAGGTTTCAAAAGCGCCTGTCATCTTCAGCCACTCATCGGCGCATGCGCTGTGCAACTCCACCCGGAACGTGCCGGATGATACATTGCGGAAGTTGGCATTGAACAGAGGTGTCATCATGGTCAACTTCTATTCGTTGTTTCTTACGTGTAGGGAGGTGTCTACAATCGCGGATGCTGTTGGTAAGTAACTATGCAGAACGTTTGGAGTATTTTTATTTAATTCTAGATTGAGCATTTGAAACGTAACTGGTAGAATATTTATGGATTGCATATATGTTTGGTTTCTATTGTTATATTCATGACAAGTATTAATATATTATTGAGAAAAGGTTATTATACCACACAAGTGATACATTTTAAAATGTAGATACAATAGATATTGAGAATGTCCTTTCATTCAAAAACATCTCGACAGGAACTGTATTGCTAATCGAATAACTGATATTTGGGCTACAAAAAACTCTTTCAATGTGATATGATATCCCCTGTCCATAATACTGTAAGATATATGGCTATGAGGCAATTCGTAATAGACTTCGACTACGCCCTTTTCATGTTAAAAATACATTCATTCATAAAATGGTATAATATGCTTTACTCATGGATTTAAGAAAATAAAGTTCAACTAGTTTTATAATCCTTGATCTAATTATTGAATTCTGAACTGAACGCCCTACAACTAGATTAAGTTAATTTGCTATCACAGCTCAAAAAAAAACGAAGTATAACCGCAATAAAACCGTCCCTCGAGGTCGTTAAGGAGTTATTCGCCGCTGCCAAGCAAATTACACGTTCGAACCGCTAGAGTCGAAATGCAACCCTTAGTAGGCCAGCGTTCCGACCGTTCATGTTCCTGTTTTTGTCCTCTAATCCCATTGGTTTTTGTTATGTTCCAGCCCACATAAATCATATAAGGGAGGTAGCAGGAGTGGACAGCGTTGGATTAGGAGCTGGATACGACGGAATTAACTTGTAAGTATTTCGGAGTTGGAAATCAGCGGATGTACACGTTCCTCGAGCTTTGGTTTCTTTGAAAACGGTCGAAATACTATAAAGTAAAATACGGGGATGCCGCTGTGAAACCGCTTTTAAGGTTGCCGAGGCTTTAATGAAGTTCCGCGATGAAAGGTGGTTGGAACATGGATGGCCTTAAAATCGTAATTATTACCATGCGATGACAAATTTCTCCTACTGACACTAACACCGATCGAACTCACGAGCACAGACGCGGCGGCGAGTCTGTCGCGTCAATATTTTTCAATGCAATCCCTAGTTTTACTAACTTCGGTCGTTGACGTTAAAATTATAATACGAGCTCACAGCAAAGCATATGCTTTGAAGAGAATAACCTATTATTTTCTCTAAGATTATTCATCTTGAATCGGTGTGTAAGTATTTGCTATGGCACTAAAGAAAAAATATTACTTTATTTCTATTTTATTTAAAATATCGGTAGTGATCCTAAAGTGTATCTAACGAAGCTACAAAGTAATCGTTAACAGTGGTTGATTCGTGATCAACGCGTGATCGGTAGCCATGGCGCTCTGTCGGCCTCTTCCTGATTGGCTTGTAGCGACGAGCCTCCAGACAAAGTCGCACGGTTGCCACGCTCGGCTAGTTTTCGCCAGAGTGGTTGATCACATTCGCATGGATCACAAATCAATCTGTTGGTGCAATACGTGCAATAACTGTTGTAAAGGACATTATATAACAATAAATGGCATCACAAAGGTATATTCCAATTTGATCTGCAGCAAATTATGAACGGCATATACGGAGATGCGAAAACAAGCTCAAAAAGGTGAAGAAAATTTTTGAGCAATCTTTATAGTTAAATTTTTCCTAAGAGATAGCATCAGTGAGGGAATTTTTTTCTATTGTCTTATTTTTCACATTAATGCGATGTCGAGGTATGTGGCCCTATCGCAATTGAAAATAAGGTTTCGATAATCCTTCCATAAAGTTTCGATGAGTACATCTGAAATAACCTTGAGATATTCTTCAGGGAAATACAAAAATCTCCTTTTGTGTTTTTTTGTGCAGATTTATCTATTAAAATCCTATCCGCAATCTATTTTCCGTGCACACACCTTCAACCGAATGTATGCCATATATGATATTACCGTTTCCAACTTTCACCAAGGTTAATAGGAACCATAACAGCTCCCTACCCTTCCCCCCTATAAGAATATCGATTTGTAGCCTCACATTTCAAGATTAGACTTCTTGTAATGTTTCTGTTCAACATTCGGCGATTTCTGACAATTTTCCCAATAAAACATGATCATTGTGACATTAAGCCTGGCAACGCTGCATAGTAGAGGGAACTCTCAGCGTCATGTTGATGGTTCGTCACCACGCACAGGATTGTAATCAGTTACGGATACCCGTCTATGAGCGCGAACGTTTTATGCACGTCTTGACCTGATTTTTCTTGCGGAAATTTAATATTAGTCTAAAATGTCTGACACAGATACAGCTGATGAAGTGGTTGAAATCAGCTTAACGCCACCCAGAAAAAGGGCTAAAAAGCTTCATCTTAGCGCAGGTGAAAAACAAATTATTCTAAATATCTACAAGAACCAGATGCAAGAGAATAGTGGAATAAAGTATGTAAGGTTGCTGAAATTTCTGGAGTAGGTCGATCAAGTGTTTACAAAATCTTGAAGGAATATAGACAAAATCACTCACTAATCTGAGCCAAAAACATATCCAGCGAGAAAAAAAATCATCGAAAAAATAGATGACTTTGACAAAAGTGCCATTAGAAGAAAAGTACATCACTTTTTCTTCAGGAATGAAATACCTACAATAGATAAAATATTGAAGCAAGTGAATGATGAGGACCTGCCAAAGAACTAGACTTTCGATTTTTGAAAAGAGGAAGGAATAGTTTATTGATAGAAAAGGAGGAAATTGGTATCTGGAGGAGAGAATACCTTAGAAAAATTAGGCAATTCCGCGCTGAAGGAAGAAAAATTCATTATTTAGACGAAACATGGGTGAACGCGGGGCATACGCAGGGAAAGGTTTGGGTAGACAGATCTGTGAGGTCCTCAAGGCAGGCTTTTTTAGATGACCTTTCGACGGGATTGAAAAATCCTGCAGGTAAGTTTCGAAGTATATGAACTTTTTTGGATGCAGATAATTCATTTTCTGATCGAATCAATGATTTGGAAGCTCCGAACTCAGTTTTGCTATCTCATCCAAGTTTCTGAGTATTTCCTTCACCCAAAAACTAATCTCAGACCCTATCCTACATTAACCTAAAAAGAGTAAGTTGCTTAATTTCGTCATTTAGTGCGCTCGCTGAGAAATAAATAACTAATTACTTTCAGGCAAGGGAAAACGCCTGATCATTTGCCACATAGGTAGCGTAGATGGATTTGTTCCTGAAGCATTGTGGGCATTTGAATCCAAAAAAACTGGAGACTATCACGAAGAAATGGATGGTAACTCATTTGAAAATTGGTTCAAAAAAGTTTTGCCGACACTTGATGATAACGCAAAAAAATTCCAACAATGGCCACCAAAAAGGCAGACATTCAACAGTGGCTTGTCTCAAAGAAGATCGACTTCGACCAAACAATGGTCAAAGCTGAGCTGATAAATATAGTCAAGCGACACAAGTATAAATATGATTTAAAAATTGTTGACGAAATGGCCAAAAACCAAAATAAAACGATTCTCAGGCTGCCTCCCTATCACTGCGAACTGAATCCTATCGAGTTGATTTGGGCCGACATCAAGCAATACGTGGCGTCAAATAACAGCACTTTTAAGTTTTCTGACCTTAAAAAACTGTTTGGTGTTGCTGTCGATAGAATTACGCCAGCAAAATGGAGAACATGTATTGACCATGTCCAAGAGAAGGTTGAAACCAAAATGTGGGATATGGACAATATCATTGACACCCAAGTTGAACCCCTTATAATTGACATCAACAATTCTGATGATTCAAGCTCCTCGGAATACAGCATATAAATCGATTGATACCATTAAGACTGGCAGTTTAAGGGGCTTTTTGGAAAGACAGGTAAGTTCATTATAGACTGCAATCAAAGTGTAAGTTTCTAGTTATTAATGTGGAAATTCCAAATTTATAATTACACAAAATTAGGGTTAATTTAGGAGTTCCAAAGCATAATAGTGCCATTTTGACCTTCTTCCTATTTCTCATGTAAATTTTAATAGCAATCAAACTAACAAACTTTATGGAGTCTGTAATAAACTTTTGTACTACTACGACTACGTCTGTAGTTTCTATTTGCTCAAAAAAATTTGCTCTGCATTGTGAATAGAAGGTTGATTTGTAAATATTATTATAAATATATTATTATAATAAATATTATATGTAAGTTAATAATAAAATATGAACAATTTCAATTGAGATGGTCCACAAGTTTTTTTCGTGTGCGTTTTAGTAACATTTTGTTGAAATGATGAATACAGAATTTTTGCACTGATTCCTAATGTCGAAATATGATTAGAAAGGCGTAGTATATTCCTGATAATTTACTATGCTTTTGATAGAATTTACAGCAACACATATCTTGTACGACATTTTTTTGATAGATCAGTCACAATAGCTTGATACGGCCCTGTAGCGTCTCCTACGGTTAAGTTCTTGATCACGTGCAATACGGGTGTATATGTTTGATTTTACTTTGTTTCTTCGATGGATACAGTTTAGTTTAAGTAATATGATCAGATATTTTGATCACAACTTTACTTTTAAGTTGAACGACTGATTTATAATATAGGCCTTATATGAAGGCCATTCGAGTAAGTTTATTGTACTTAAGCTCAGTGATTAACTCTGCAATAAAAAATATTCTATAAATTATATAATCAAAAGGTGTTATTTTATAATTTGTTTGTTTCGTTTGTCCAGCAAATTGAAGAATAATAACTGATTATTTCTTAGAACGGTGTTCCAACCACCCTTTGTCAGCATACAGAATTATATAAATTATCCTCCAATATGGACAGATCAATGTAATAGATTGAAAAACCTTTGTGTGTATATGGATTCGATTCAATGGAAAAAGTCCTTTGCCCCATAAATCCAGCTGAATTTGAACGGTGACATGCGGAATTTGGTTCATGCAGTTTTTCAGTCAAAAGAAACACGAATCCAGATATAACAAACAAAAACAAGTCAGTGATTCAGATTCTTCTTCTTCAAATCCTTGTGACAAAGGTTAGCGATCATCAAGACTATTTTTATCTTTTGCTACTCTGAAAAGATATTGCCTTCCTCCTTAAATCTTTTTAATTACTCTGCCCTGTATTATAATCTGGAGTACCTCTTTTTTCTCCATCACGCCATCGCCTAAATATAGTACTTTTTCGTTAATGGGGTTACTTTTTTTTTCGAATTAATATCAACACATCTTTTTTCCGCCACCTTTTCAATCAAAGGAGTTTTTAATATTTTGCGCTATATAGCACGTTTCAAAGTATTGATTCTAATCTTTGCTGCAGAATAAATTCACTTCTTTTCCTCAGAATGTCATTATTTTTAATGAAAATAATAACCAAATATAGGTATGTTGTCACAGTTCACTGACGTCATATACAGGGTGAATTTTTAGTGTGAGGTTGGTCGATTTCTACGTTATTATAAAAATATTCAAAAAACAAATATTGAAATATACGTTCTTTACTTGGAAAACTTGCCGTCCTCTACAGGGTGATTATATGGCTACACAAACATACATCTTGTTAAATGGAAGGAAAGGGGAAGAGCCAAGAGGGTGGAGTGCGCCGGTTAAAGGAATGCCTTGCTATTGTTAACCGGTATCCAGTTATTTTAAATTAATCCAAAAATTAATTTAGAAATTCGTGTGTGGCAAAGATCGTAATTTAGGTTGGATCTAGAATTGCACGATTTGATTTTGATCACAGTGCGATTCGCGGTCATGTGTGATTGCGAACTTGCTCGACTGTGTAGTCTACTGACTCACGCAACAGAGGGTTGCTGTGCGATTGCGTTTGACTATAACGTAACTGCGCCTGATGTTTGATGTAGTCGCTTAGATAAGGGATGTCGAGGTCTCTGTGAAGGGTCTCGTTGGAGACATACCATGGTGCGCTAGTGATGGTTCGCAAGGTTCTGTTCTGCAAAACCTGCAAATTACGCATATGCGTTTTGGCAAGAAAACACCATGCTGCACATGCGTAAGTGATTGCTGGTGTGATAGCCGTCTTGTTTAGCCAAACTTTGTTAACCAAACTTAATCTTGAGGTTCTATATAGTAAAGCGTAGAGTTGCCGAAACGTAATTTGGAATTTAGTTTTTAACTCTTCAGTGTGATTCTGCCAGGTCATCCCCCTGTCAAGAGTGACACCGAGATACTTAGCAGAATTTCCCCATGGTATGCGAGCTCCGTTCACTGAAACCTCAGCCTGCCTCTTCGAGTAATTAATTTCGATTAGCCACCGATCTGCCCATTCCAATACCTCATCCACCGCACTTTGTAACCTGTCGTGAACCAGATTTCCAGTACGCCACTGGGCCACTAGTGCAGTGTCAGCAGCACATAGATAGACTTTACAGTCGCTAGGGCAAGGGACATCATACGTAAAAAGTGTGTAAAGGATTGGCCATAGAACCGAACCCTGAGGGACGCCGGCCCTGATAGGCCGTACTTTCGACAAGAAATTATTAATAATCCGAAATTTCCTACCTTCAAGGAAGGATTTCAAAAAAATGGACAGCCCTTTGAATTAGTTTATAGAGAAGGCCCTTGTGCCACACCTTGTCAGATGCGTTCGAGACATCCAGAAGCAAGATGCCAGTACTTTCGTTAAGGGTGAAGCGCCTGGTTACTCACTCCACAAGCCTAATCGCCTGTAACTTCGTACTATGCTCAGACCGAAATCCAAATTTCACGTCAGGGATCACATGGTGATCTGACGAGAAATTCGCAAGGTGACGTAGAATCTCCTTTTCAGCGAGCTTAGACGGAGCAGACAGTAGGATGATCGGACGATAGTCCTGGAGAAATATCGAACCCACCTTCTTTGGAATCATTATAACTTCCGCAGTCCTCCACGCCGATGGAAAGTACTGGGTCCTTAGCAGGGCATTAATAATAGCCACGAGATAAGTCAAGGACTTCCGTGAAAGCAGCTTCAGCGCCTTAGTAGTGATTTGATCCTCCCCAGGCGCTTTACGCACCTTGAGGTCTTTAATATAACCTTGAAGCTCTGCTGGTGTGCAATGCGGGACCTCTGGAGAACCCGCTGATGTGCTGTGCAACTCTTCAGCTGAAAAATCTTCCGAAAAAGAATCTTCTAATATATCTCCTGACGGATCTTACGATTTGTTGCTCCTCGTCGAGATCATTATCAAGATCATAGTTGGGAGAGAACTGTCGTTCCACAGCATCAGCCAAAACCTCGACCTTGTCCTCTGTCCTGAAGTCTATGCCCCCAGGACCGTGGATGTGCGGGAGTTGTTGTCGCTTTCCATTTTTGAGCGACTTCGCCACTTTCCAGAGAGGAGTACTTGAGTCAAGCATCCCCGCCAGAAAGTCGTTCCGTTGCTCATTGCGGAATTCATGGAGAGCATATCTTACTTCATGAACAGGATTCCTCGCTCTGCGGATGTCATCAGGATGACAAGACCTTTTCGCTTGCTTAATTGCAGCCCTTTTGTCAGAAATTTTCTGACGAATGTCTGCAGGGAGAGGAGTCCGACGGTTTAGCTTGTTATATTCCATTCCAACATCGACCCTTATTCCTTGTTGGGAAACCCGCTTATAAAATAAATAATAATGTTGTGGAAATTTTTAATGCAATACCTATTTTCTTACGATTCTTGGGTAAGTATCACTTCAAACCCTCTAAACAAGAAGGATCATACATTGTGTAGCATAATCCGAACACTTATTGTGTCTGCAGAGCAGCGTGTTTTTTTTTTCTTTTTGACGGTCGAAGGTGTTGTTGATAAAGCGGTGATGTTAATGGAAATTCACGGCACCCCACAAGCGAAGGCAAATATTTATTCTGTCGATTAAATTACGAGCTGTCTGGAGAAACTAAGTGGATAGAATGGAAAGGTTTAAGTTTGCCGGAAAACTGTGTTGTTAATGCTTACGGTAAGCTTTTAGTCAGGAGGAATTTGGCATATAGAGTGGAACAAAAGGGTCTCATTTTCTTGAAAATAGTGCTTGTTATTTACATTTCAGCGTAAGAGGTCTACGTTCTAAGCCTGCCTATTTAAGATTATCTGTTACTGCCCCTAAGGGAATACATTCCAAGACAGTTGAGTATACAGGGTGTTCGACTAATGACCTGGACAAAGTTGCCTTATTTATAGATACGCATAATATTATCACATATTTGCGTAAAACTGCATACTTTTGAGCTTTGTCTTGAAGCTGTGAGATAATTATGTGTTTTCTCTAAAAAAATAAAAATTTCGCGCTCGAAAATCATTACCTACTTCGGCTTCATAATTAGATATATTACTGAATCTACTGTAAGAAGATATTTTATAGGCTTCAGTTGATAACAAGTTCTCAAAAAAATCATACACATTGTTCCTTAAAATTATTTCATATAAGACAACCTGTGTATTCTCACGTCTTCAAATCCCAATATTTGTAAGTTGTTTTTTGATATCTAGTCGAGATAAGGGTTTCGTACTTGTTAGACAGAGTATAGGTTTAAAAAAGGAACTTGACAAAACGTTACACTGTTCATGTCATACCGGAATATGTAATAATAATGTGGACATACAAGGAAGCAACTTTGATAACTGCCCACTCGTAGGAGACCCTGTGCAATCACATAACCATATTTTTTAAAAGAGTCGCAGTCCAGAGCACCGAGGACTTGATCTGACACGTACACATCTCGCTGATAGCGACAGCTTTTGGGAAAAAGCTAGGCTAATTGTTTAGGACCAAGAAGCACTTTTCTCCACATAACCTCCTCACTCTATACAAGGTCCAGGTAAGACCTAGCCTCGAGTATTGCTCCCAGGTTTGGGGTGCTACTGCCCCGACTACATTACTGCTGTCTAGAGGAGGGCTGAGACTGGTACTGAATTATATCTCTTCACTAACAAACAGTCTCAAAAACCTCTCGCACCGGCGATGTAGCTGTCTTCTATCTCTACGGGCTTTGCTCCTCAGAGCTCTACTCCATCATGCCGCCGCGCGATGAGCCTGCCAGATAGACGCGCGTGACTCAGACTCCCATCCTAACCGTGTCGAACTGCTGGCAGATACGATCGCTTCTTGTTCTCTAGGGTGTCGAAATTGTTGCACAATCTACAAAAGCAGGCGATTTCTAATTCTACTAACCTTATGCGGTTCCAAAATCGGATTAACAAATCTTTTTGGGATTCCCATAGAAGTCTTGACATATAGGCTTCTTCCTGCGCAGCTACTCCACAAAGATGTTGCAGGATAGTCCTGAATAGTGTTTGGAAAAAGTCTATCGGCACTTTATCCATGCAAGTTTGGGCAGTCCATGTGACAAAATTGCAATGTTGGTGAACTAGTAATGATGATGATAAGGCTCTTCATAAATTTCAAACAACTATTAAAGATAGTCTGTCGAATCCATAACGCTTGCCCAGATTGGAAGCCCAGTTTTTTCGGAAGTGTGGAAATCGTGAAAATATGGAAAAACTCATTTGGGCTCAATAACACTTTTGTTCTACGTAATGTGATCTACAACATACTAGATTCTTAAGAAAATTAACCGGAAGCAATTCCCTATATCAGCAGGACCGTTTGCCAATATGACGGAAAAAAATGCAATACTTTGGGAAACCATGTTTTTTGCAAAAAACTGAAAATACGAAACCATATACATTATGTCACAGTAGCCAAGTCAGTGTGGCGATCCGACTAAAGACCGTACTTGAAACCCTGGACATCTGCTCTACTAAATAAATAAAACCAAGCGTTTTCACTAAATAATGCCAAAACAGTTATTAATGCATGTAGTTTGCATTTCAGTATCTCACATTATTTGAAACTATATATACAGGGTGACTTTGAAGTTGAGTCATTAATTTTCAGATAATGATTGTAGAAGGAAGATAAACCAAAATATGTGTGTAAACATTAAAAAAAATTAAAAAAAAATGTTACCTTGTTTTATAAAGTATCCTCCCGACAAGTATTTCAGTGCGGACCTGTATTTGATCGTGCGGTCTTGGAGAACCGGCAGGTCTTAAGTCACCTGATTCACGAGCCCTTTGTACTACATTAACAAAGGCACGAGGGGTTGGTTGCACTCGATGGGGAACCGATTCGCACAAATCCGTGATGCCGCGGCAGCATTTTGTAAAGACTCCCCCCCCCCCGTAAATAAGAATCATGTCCACAAGTTCAGCATTTTCGTAAACATGTGCCATTTTTTATTTCGTTTGAGCCACGCAACAAACACCACTACGCGTTACTGACTGACGAAAAACATCGTGATGAACGTTTCAAATTCTTTCGCTTTTTTGTTTCCGATGCGATGAACCGGTCAGGCGGATTATATCCGTTGTCGCCAAACACGAGCATATTATATTATATTATTATTGAGGCAGGGCGGTACTCAAACTTCTAAAGGGCTATAACTTTGTTAATTTAATTTTACCAGAAAAATGTTAAAGGAAAAAAACATTTCTTTTGATCAGATCTACTCACTGTTAAAATAAATGACTCAACTTCGAAGTCACCCTGTATATATATATATAGGTCTAACTTTATCCTTACTACAACAGAGGAGCCAACTGCAATTTTTTTGTTACATCGCGTACTAATACTTGATTAGCTTTTAGTAAGCGAAGTAACCAAAAATTTGCAAGCGGCTCTCTGACTATTATATACCATGGTCTCTATAGTTATCAAAAAAATTATTTCAGTGTTCCCCAAGGGCTTGAAGACGTCTCTTCATACCCAGTGCTCTTTGCAGAGCTGATAGGAACAGGGAAATGGACAGTGGATGATCTGAAAAAGCTGGCTGGCCTCAATTTTCTCAGAGTATTTCAAGAAGTGGAGAAAATTAGGGACGAGTTTAGAAGGGCCAACGTACCGCCTTACGAGGAAGTAATTACCCCTAGACCAAAGGATAACAACTGTACATCCCAATTAGTTTAAGAACGATAAGGAAGGCACTAAGTTATAAAAAAGTAAATGACTTAAAAATGAATGAAAATTATTGAAATCAAGCGCAGAAGTGATCTACACATAATCAATCCAAAAGCATCTGAGACCGAATACATAAAGTTTGCGTGCAAAAATCTGCTTGATGTTTCTTTCTTCAACTGTAGTTTTCAACTATTCGAAAAGTGACAGGAAGAACATATGTAATAAGACATATTGTTTTCGAATTATGTGCCTGGACCAAAACCCATTCCAGTGCGTCTTGAGTTTCTTCTTGTAAGATATGTATATGAGCGTCTGTATTGGTTTTTAACATTTTCTACTGTACTAAGTGGATTCTGGGTTGAGGTTGCAGTTATGCTGAATGAGTTGTTGATCACTGAAAAATAAACCAGTCCAAACTAGTGTTTTCTGACATTACGGACTGCATAGTTTTGTATATACGATATACAGGGTTTAATAGTTATGGTAGTCGTTATTGAAATGGGTAATAGGGGAGGCCAAAACAAGTCAAAAAGTTCATATGACCCATGGTCCAAAAGTCTAAGCGGCTTTATACTTTACAACTTTAAGTGCTTTATATCGATCACAATCACCACAATCTTACTAAATTTTATAATCTAATTTAAAACGTTTTTAAATTGGGTAACTAACTAATAAATGGTATTAAGTTTTCCTAAGTTAAGCCAAAATTTGTACTCAGTAAGTAAGTTTCATAAAATTAAATATTTGAAACACACATGACAACAGCGCGTCGGTCTTTCATCACTCTTATCGACTCGGCAATCGAACGCAAACGATAACAGTGGTTAGTTATGGTTTTGCATAGATAAATTACTTTATCGTTTTGTCGAGCAGAGTATTGGGCGGGTTGTTTTGTTTTTGTTCGCGTACGTCGTCGTGTTTATTTACAATGTTGTCGAATCAAGAGTTCGCCGATATGTAGTTAGTTCAAGTTGAAGCTCGTCAGAATTCAAATCGTGCAGCTCAAATTTATCGCGACAGATTTCGCCAACGGGTACACCCAGACAAAAGGACATTTGTGCACGTGTACCAAAACTTCGAGATACATGAAGTGTTCAGCCCACTAATATTCGCACTCGTGAAAGACAGGATACCGTAGAGCAGGAGGAACAAATTTTGAATATGGCGGAAATCAACGCAGATATTAGCACTCTGAAATTAGGCCGCCGCACAGTGTGTTCCTTTATAGGGGTCAGGGACAAAATTCGATATCTTAAAAACTAGTGGTCCTATTTGAATTCTGTAAACGCAGGGCGATTACTTATTTAAGTAGCTTTCTAAAGTATGACATAAATTATTTAAAATAATAAGAAGGGGTGAGGAGGCAGGCCGGATGCATTTCGCATAAATCGTTTTTTTTTTGTAAAAGTCAAAATATTAAGTTGATGATCTCGAATAAATTGGGATAAGGTAGGATATTATTATAGCATTCTTAAGAGAGACAAAAAAGTCACGCTTTTATTTTCCAAGATCTTTACCGAATGATTTAAAAGATAATGTAGCCAACTTGTGGCGGGCGCAATATGATTTATTAAATTTGTCTATCTATTTGAAAAAATAATAAGAATAATTCAAATAAAAAATAAATCTGTAATTTGAAATTGATATTTAGGTTTTTATTTAAAAAAATATATTTAACAAAATAACAATTACTTAGTAGGTAATGTATGAAATAATAATATAAACTATATTAAAAAAATCACACCAAATATACCCATTGTAATCGGAATGGGATTTCTTGCTCGGTGCTGTATCATTCGTTATTGTACCTACGTCAATACCTAAATCATCATTTTCTTGCTTTTTTAAATAGTTCTTAACTGCCTCGTTGCATTTCTTATATTTTTTTGAGCTCACCTTTCTTTTTGAGGATATAAAAGGATCAGAAGTAAGTAAAAGAACACGCATGAGATCCTTATTCGTATCTGTTCTTAAACATTTTCTGGTGTGAGATAATCGATGTTTCCTAACCTCTTTATGGCGAGCCTCAAGCGCATCCTCCGACAGTTCTCCAATGGGCAAACAAAATGCATCAATTATCTCACACCCATGAACCTTATGTACCGTGTTTGGCATGTTGTACCACTTATAAAGGTGGATATACAAATTTCTTGCTTCTTCCAGAAATGACGCAAACTTTTCCATATCAATAGCGCAACCACTAGCTAACACTTCTAAGATGATCGCAAATTTCTCGATTAATTCCCTGTCAACCGCTGTGATATCTGAACTTGTTTGTGGATTATGGAAAAAAATTCTGGCCGTATTGCCATCATTTGAGGAGCCATACCCGGGTTTTGGTTTGTCAACTATTAGAGACAGCTTGGCTCTGAACTCTGCTTGGATTCGTTTTTTGTGTGCTTCGACTATAGCTTTGTTTTCAGGCCCACGAACCTGCCAAGATTTAATTGGCAGGCGGTATCCAATATGGAGTAAGCATTCAAAAAAACTAATCCAGCAGTGTAAAGTTGACAAACCAAACCGGTAATTGTCTACGTTAGGAGGACGGTTAATCCCTGCCAACGTGTTCATGTCCTTGCTCCGCAAATGATGCACTTCATAGTTGAATTTGTCTCTGATAGAACGTTTCCAACACTGCCGTCCAACATTGTTAACATCATATCAACTTCAATTATATAAGAGTGCCCTTCTTTTGTTTTAATCTCAATAGGAATCAAATTTTCAATTTTTGTTATTATTTCCTTTTCCGTATTCCGCACTAAATCAGCATTTTCCTTTTTAACTAAAAACTTGAACGGCCTACAATATAAAGTAGATGAAGGGCTCTCATTTTTCCACAATACTTTATTCGTTTCGATATCAATCAATCTGAGTGGCGTCATTGCTACAAGAAACAGAAATTCGTCGGTGTTTTCTAAATCAGAAAATTTCTGCTTATATTGGCTATGCCCAGAACTGCCATCAAATCCCCACTTGCATATCACTTTAATCCGGCAATCTCTCTCTTCAAAATTTATTATTTCAAGGATACTTTCAGCTGTTTTCTGTAGAAGTTCTTGCAAATCAACTTCTGCAGAAATTTCAGTAATAATAAATTGTGAAGGGAGGATAGCATTTTTTGTTTTCTGTAATTCTTTATAACTAGGAAGGCAGTTCTGGGCCTTACCATTAATAACAGACCTAAGTAGCAAATACTTTCTTACGGATATATCCAAATCTACCATAAGGGCTAAAGCTTCAGCTGTAGTAAAACTAAAAATTTGTGGCGAGACCTCACTGTGATTGCTTCCAGAAACGACATTTACAGCAAATTGAAGTTCATTTGCAGATCTGTCTGTGGCTAGTTCGGCTACACGTCTTCGTTTTGTTTTCTTCGATGCCTCTGTCCAACTGAGCGACAAGGAGGTTCTTGTTCCTCATCCGAAGATGTGTTTTCTTCAGAATCATTATTTATTCTATATATAATCTTGTCTAACCAATATACCTGATTTTGTAAAAGTCGATTCCGAGATTGTCCTACTTTCTGCCATTTATTTGCCATTTTCAACACAAACAACTGGCTGCATTTCATAATATTACTTTTAAGATGTTTGGAAGGTTCATCTGTTATATCAATAAGAGATAATATCTTTTCATAAACCACCTGTTTTCTATTTCCTCTCGGTGCTTCTATCCACATACCAATCAAATCTCTATTTCTGACAATAGCACCATGTCCTAAAAAAATTATATCTCCCTTAGACGTGGCATGACGTGATTTAAACTTTTTATCAAAACTTACTATGGACAGATAAACAATAAATAAAAAAATTTTTAGGGTGATGGAAGGTGATTTTTGTAAAACTCTAAAATCGGTAATAGTCACTTTAACTTAAAAAATTATCTAATTATAATTATATTTTAAATAAATCTATACATCAATATAATGTACTTACCAGCCTCATTACCAGCCATATTGGAAAAGTTAAAATATTTAAATATTTTGACACAAAATTTATATCTTTCCCGAGCAATAAAACAGAGAGATTTTTCGCCTTCTTGACAGGTCTCGACATGTCTAACTTTAAAGTTGCTAAAATAGGTAAATCGCAGCCAACTTGATTAAAGTACTATACTTACATGTTGCAGTGACTATTTATCTATCCAATGGTATAATAAAAGCAACAGAATTCTAATGTCAAAAATTATGTTTTTGAGTAATTTTGTCCGTTGGGCGCCACACTGTGCGCCGCGTAGGACTATCACATACCATAGACCATAAAATCCTACAGGAAAATTAGCTTTATCCCTACCATGTACAACGAGTGCAGGCCTTGTTATGAGAAGACTATCCTCGCAGACTAACATTATGTCAGTGGTTTTTGCACAAAAACATTGAAAATCCGGATTATTTTAAAAACATTCTAGCGACGGACGAATGAACTTTTAAGCAAGACAGGATATTAAATTTCCATAATACTAACACTTCGGCCCAAGAAAATTTTCATACCATTCGTGAAGGTCATTTCCAGCAACGTTTCAAAATAAATATTTGGGCGATCAGGTAATTGGCGCTTTCGAGTTACCCCCAAAGTTGTCAGGAGAAGTATACCTTAGCTTTCTAGCCAATATTCTACCAGAACTTTTGGTACAGACTTTAGACAACTTGCCATTACAGCGGAGACAGAATATGTGGTTTCTTCATGACGGGGCACCACCACACATTTCTAGAGGCGTCATTCAGTATTTGAATGAACATTATCCAAATCGCTGGATCGGTCGAAATGTTCCTGATCCTCGATAATGGCCAACAACATCTCCTGACCTCAATCCGATGGATTTCTGGTATTGGGGAGAACTTAAAGGGATGGTTTATGGGGCTGGTCCAATATCAACTGAAGCACAACGTCGCGAAAAAAAATTTAATGCGGCTGAAATAATAAATGGACAACTTCGAGGACTTAAAGTAAAAAGAAACGGGGTTTTCGTAATGAAGCTTGTGTGGAAAGTGGAGGACGACATTTTGAACACCTTTAAATACAAAAAAGTGCAGTGTGGGTTTTAAAAAGAAAAACAATGTATGTATCAAAATTGTGTTCCCTATTTATAATTAGATTTTCTTAATACGTTCAATAAGCTTTCACACACCAGGTGAAGCGCTGAGACAGTTAGTGGTAAGTCCTTTTAGCATTTTACGAGTACATTATCAAATTATGAAATAATACCTAAGATTCGAAAATAACAAACTCAATCTTTATTTGCACTGCGTTCCGTAAAAATGCAATTTGGACCCCCATGTTATATAAAACTTTTTGCTTCTATTAACCCCCTCTATTACCCATTTAAATAATGACTATCATAACGTTTACACCCTGTATTTGTCCTGATAGAAAGAAAACCAAAAATCTCTGACGCAAATGTAGATGCCGATTAAGTGTCATTTCCTGTAAGAAAATGATGAGGATTTAAGTTTTTTATTATAAATTAAAAATATCTACAAGGTAGATTAAATACCATTCCTTCTTCAAGACTGTCTTTATAAAAACAAAAACGGTGTGGTAGAAGCTTTCACTAATACATTTTATATCCTGTTTTGATACTAAAGCATAAGAGAGATTTCGGTACCAAATAATTAAGCAGGTGTACTGTATAACTGCAAAAGCTTCTAGCAAAACGTCGAAATATTATCTTTAGAATATTGGCTCTGATTTAAGTCACACTATATGGTTGATCGTTCAATGATGAGATGTTTGTAAATAGTAATAAGTATAAAAATGAACTGAGCGAGGAATTGGATCGTATTTCATATTTGTATATGCTCCTAAAAACCTTCATGAGGCACTCATGTAATGAACTAGTTTCCGACATCGCATGAAGCTTGTTCAGATCTACGTGTTCTATAATGGAGAATTAATTTGTTGCCACCTCCTTTTGAAATATGAAGTTAACAAGGTACCTACTATCTGCTTTATGTTATAAATTTATCTGAAAAAAAGGGAAAATGAGAATCTTCTCTCAATATAACGTTATGTGGATGTCAGGAAAGAACTCTAAGGCAAAGAATATATGTGAGTTATTGGAATACATCCAATTCTCAAATTTAATCCTGATTATCATTGACCATTTCATGAAAGCAAATGTCTAATATTGATAGACGTGTTATATCAAGGCTGGTAATACAGTAAATGTATGAATGATATTGCGTGGAGTAATCGTATCTGTTAGTCGGTGAAATAAATTAAGTTTTAGATTTTGTCCGCAGCTTAGTGCTACTTAAGTAAAAGTTGATCCATTTCTAGGTGTTCAATGCAACATTTGACCAGCAATAAACTAGATTTTTGTCATCCTTAAGACTAATCGAACCATTGGCAACGTCGAGCAAGAATACTTCGTATATCAGCATCTTAGATTTGACCAAAAATGAGTTGGTAAAAATTTCATTGTTGGGAGTATGCCGTAAGTACTTCAACTAAAATCGTTTTTCAGCCATTCATAGGATAGGGCATTACGTATATTGAAAAGTAACAGTATGTTGATTTTTTTTGACATTGTATTGGTTTTTTGTGACATTATTTAGGTTTTTTCTACAAGATGGACACTTGTTGCGAACTCGTTTTGTTATAAGTGTTGCCTGAACCTCATGATGCATAGGTGCATAGTGAGGATTTGTGTGTTAACAATATGTGTTGATGATAATTCCATTAGATTCTTGATTACACTTCTTACTTGAGATTCAAAGCTAGAAATTACATATGCAAATTTGGTGAATTTCAAAAATGAGAGATATAAGAAAGAAAATCATTGGTTGGTGAAGAAGCAGGTGAGAAAATATGCTAGACAGGAATATTTATGATAGTGAAAAGGTCATTACATTATTTTTTATTTCCAGTCATTTAAATTTTGTAGAAATTTAGTTTGCGATGTCAATAGAAAATACAAATTAACACCTAGATGTGAGGCATTGCGAAAATGTTTGATGTGTGATGCGTCATTACTAATTATTCTGTGATGTGGCTTAATTGCACACAACGCGGGCGCGGTGGTGTTCAACGTTCAATGTTTCCCATGTTCTCAGAGATGAAAACTACAGACTACTCGGCTTCACAAAAAACATACAACCAACAATGCGTGTAGTAGAGTCATTTCTCCATAGATGGACGCTCACAGCGGTCATTGCTAGCAAACGTGGAATGAACGATTTGCACCCTAAAGACTACCTAGTCTGCAAGATGACATTTTATTGTTTTTTTTTACGTTCTATAGGTTGTTTACAGAATACCCGTGCGGGTTACCGCAGAAACCAGATGACGAAGTTTCAGTAAATAAAATTTTGCGTTTGACATCGCTTGATAAATCGAAAGGGGAATTACGTAACTTGAAAAATGACATTATGTCGTTTTTTTTAAGTATGTAGGTTCTTTATGACATGCCGCGTTTCTTACAAGACGTCAACTTGGAACTAGCTATCGTTCACTTCATGCTCACTTGTAGCAAGGGCGGAATGACATGCTTGCACACTAGCCTACTTGTTCAACAAGTTGACATTACATAGGTTTCTTACTTAATAACACTGCGGGTCGAGAAATGGGGGTTACAGTGGCATGAATATTTTATCCAAATACAGAACTAGAATATAACGAGTTAAGTGTGAAAGTTTAGTCAACTCAATAAGTAGAAAAATGGAGTTCTCCAGTTATTACAAAATTATAACTATTCCTAAGTCCATCATCAAGTTTGCCGAATAAGCTGTTAAGTATGAAATGGTCAATGTTCATGTAGAAATTAATTTGACATGGTGCTAAACTTTATTAAAACAGTATAAGTAGATATTAAAAAAGTGTATTATTAAATGTCATATGACGTCTATTTTCTTGTTAAGTGTAAATGATAAAGAAAGTTATAGCCCCCAAGTTAAACATTGATGTAAAGTTTAATGGTGTTCTGATTAGAATATAATAGTAGAATTTTTGCATTGTACTTTTGTATTTTTTTCTACTGTGTGTAAACTCTCTTCGAGACTCGTGTAGATAATTCTAAAATCATTTAGTGAAATACAAGGGAACGATATTTTACCCTTGTTAGGCTGTGTATATAATTATCATATAGTGCATGAGGCGTAGTTTTTATATTTCTGAAATATCCACTAAATACAAAATTAAAAACTGATTCGACTCTCCATAACAAAAGAGATGTAACCTCGAACTTTACCACCAAGTGCAAGAGCAGTCTCCATTCTGCACATGAGAATTTTACGATCCTGTCAAACTGAATTTTTCTGAGAGTCTCAGATTTTTCATTGCGCTTATGAACTACTGGCCAAATGATTCACTTATCTTTTTGAAAGTCTCATGTTGGAGAAGTCATACAGATTAAAAGAAAACTCAGATCAAAAATATAAAAACGACGCTTCGGGTACCTTGTCTACATTCTGGTATATATAAGTGTCTGCTACTGTACGATAGAAAGTTATGAGATTTGTATATAATAGGTATTTGATGGAAAACAATCGCTTTCAAATAGATCATTTTACTAATTTTAGGTATATGTTAGGTAAAATCTTAAGCGTCAAAATTCAAGTTACCTACATTAAAATACAATTCAATCAATTGGCATGCTAATACAGCCATATTAGGAGTTACACCTCGAAATGAGAAATAAGAAGCTGTAAGCTCATCATTCTAAAAGTAGTCTAAAAATTCTCAGAAAATTTCGTGTCTGTGTCTTAAAATATCAAAGGTCAATGGCCACAAAAATCGGTTACTTGCAAAGATCTCACTTCCTGAGGGTTTACGTCTATTTGTAATTATCATGAATATTATAGAAAATAAAATTCTCCACAACTTTTGTTCCAAACATTTTGTATGTATCAAGTCTATAAATCGTTGAAAATATATACAGTATATTCTGATAAGAGATAGACCGGACATAAACAAGACCACGTGATCATCGAACGCTGTAACATTCGGCAGGGACGTATTAAGAGTCACGCAGTACATATTTTAGATAGTAGATGCTGCTTTGCGTAACTTTGTAGTAAATTAGCTCAATTCGATGTGTATACGATTGGTGATGGATATAGGATCATGTGGGGGTGGGGTAAGAAATATATAATGATGTAAATATACATAAGGGTTTCAAAATTTTCGCTTAGATTTCCAGCTTCGGATGCCGCCTGATGTTTGGTGAAATACAGTCGAATATAATCTCAAAATGGCGTTTAAATTAGCCTAAATTAAAAATAATCGTATATCTCTTAAAATTGCTTTTAGAATATTGATTAGTATATTTTTTGATTTCTAGGTAAATATGTAACCAAATTAAAACGTTCAAAACGTAAAAAAAATGTGCATGGTTGAACATTGTCAGAAAGTAGATTCTTGAATAGGTTTCGCCAAAATGGGTTCAAAAATGTCAATAATTAATTAAAAAATACAGTAGCTTTATAATTACTTATAACTTACCGAATTTGATGAACGACATCTTTTATTGGAAAGGTGAGCTTGATGAGCTTTCATCATCGCTACTGCCTGAAGCACCAACGTCAATAATGAATGGCTCGACTTGTTCCTCTAAAATATTGTCCAGTTCCCACATTCTCTTTTCAACTTTGTCTTTCACGTGCTTAATACAGTTTTCCCATTTTTGCGCTGTTATTAATTCTAGTGCTTCTTTGAAAAGTCCTTTGAGGTCACAAAATTTAAAAGTTGTATTGTGCTTAGCTATATAATTTTTAACCTCTGTCCATATGAGCTCAATGGGATTGAGCTCGCAATGGTATGGAGGTAAACGGAGCAGTTTTATTTTGACTTGCTGCCATTTCGTCAATGGCGTATTTTTGATATTCCGCCTTGTGATCCTTGACAATTCTTAATAATTGTACTTTCAGCATTGCTTCTTCAAAGTTGATATTTTTCGAACGGAGCCAATTTTGAACAGCAACTTTCCTTGAAGCCGTTGTTGGGACCTTCTCCATTCTTCGAGAATGATAAGGCGCATTATCCAACACAATTACTGCGTTTTCCTCTAAGTTCGGTAAAATTTTTGAAAACCACTGTTCAAACGATTCGCCATTCATTTCCTCGTGGTAATCTCCAGTTTTCTTAGACTCAAAGCACCACAGACCGTCAACAACAAATCCATCCTCACTGCCAATATGGCGGATAATGAGCCTTTTCCCTTTACCTGGAAATCGAAGTACTAAGTGGTGCAGATTTATTTCAATAAGCGAACCTTTTTCAAATGTTTTAATCACAATCAGCGAAAAAACATTGAGCAATGAGTATCAGATTGCTATAATTGGGATTATTTAGTCATATTGAGAGAAAGAATATTGAACGTCATATGATTACTCAGCGCTTCACAATTTAATTTAAAGTTATAAACCTTTAAAAAATGAATGATCAGGAACCTAAATACGCGCAAATATTAATATTAACAAATTATAACTTTATAAAGCTTAAAGTATGAATTAAAATGATTAGAAATATTAGGAACGGTACACAATATAAAACTTAGTAACTTTTTTTAAGTTTATAATATTCGACATATTTTAAGATTATATTAAAAAAATATTGAAATATCGAAAACACATAAAAACATGGCTTAAAAAAGTTCTAACAAATGAAAATGACAATAAAACATCCACGCATTTTATCGAAAGTTATAAAAGTTTTGTTACTTGTAATATGTTTTATCTGCCCCCTGGAATTAATGTTTAGAACCTTGTTCCCAAGGTTTGAAAAACATACGATTGTTGTCTATTACTCGTATTTACCTGCTGGATTTTTTAATCCGGTGGACAGTCCATCTAGAAAGGCCCTCCTGGATGAAGTTACAGAATCATCAACCCATACTTTACTTGTAGTGTGTCCTGCGTTTACCCACGTTTCATCAAGGTAATAAATCTTCCTGTTTTGATTTCTATATTTCCCAATTTTTGTTAAATAATCCCTCCTCCATAGTACAATTTCTTCTCTATCCAGTAGTAAACTATTACGACCCCGCATTTTTCCATTTGAAATTTAAATGCTTCAGTAACGCATGGAAAGTTGATCGTTTCAAATTTGGCAACGTTGTATCTCCATTTACCTCCTGCAGTACTTTATCTATAGTAGGTATTTCATTCCTAAAGAAGAATTCATGCACTTTCCTCCTAATCGCATGCTTATCAGCTTCATCCAATGATTTAACAATACTTTTGCGATGTTTACTGGTCATTGGCTCAGAAAAGGTGTGATTTTTTTTGTATTGTCTTAACACATTAAACACTGATGCGCGACACACCCCAACTTTCTGAGAAACCTTCACAACAATTTCTTTGATGGTTGATGCCTCGTTCTCCTCGCGCTCGATCTTATATATATTCAAAATGACCTCTTTCATTTCTGCACTCAGGTGTCTTTTTTTAGAGCGTTTCCTAGGTGGACTACAGGAGTTTACAACTTCATCGGCAGTATCTGTACTACTGGGCATTTTGCGCAAGCAGTTGATGACAATAACAATCAATAACAAGGTATAACAATAACAACGACAAACTCAACAACTTAATAAGATAACAAACGAAAACGTCCAAAGAAATATCAAATTGCAATGATGCACACGACTTACGTAACACGTCTGAACCTGAATGTGACTCTGCCTTGATACGACTGCTCTGCCGCTCGGCATAGGCATTTAATTGCTAATTGACCAATGAGGGCTCCTGTTTTACGTCGAGACGGCGGCGTTAGCGTGAAAACCACCCGAACCTTTTGTTTACATCCGGTCTATCTCTTATCTGAATATACTGTAGTTATGCATAATTAGCATATTCATTCATTACTGCATTATAGGAGTATTTTATGTTATTAATCAAATGTATGCTTACAAAAATTCGCAGAACCTAAATGAGGAATTGTGTCACCAACAAACATATACAGTGCTTTCCTTTAATGTCCCCAATCCCCTGGGATATTCTCAACGGATCAATTCAAAAAATTAAAACTTGAGGTAATGAAACTGACGCATGGATACCATATTTTAGAGTAAAATTGACAGATGGGCTGGGCGCCATCTTGGAAAAAAAATTATATGAAAACGGGGGTCTTGTGGCACATCATTCGGAAGCTCCTGACGAGTACTTTATATCCCTAGAATATAAAGGTAATACCTGTACCTACTACAAAATGGTGGTACATTTAATAATTACTTGAACACAAACCCACTAACATGCATATCTCTATAAATAATTGAAATTCCCTGCCGCAACCACAGTAACAGCGATAAAAACTTGTTTTGTTATTTTTCGTTGGCAGTGACAAGAATATCAATATGAAAACAAACATCGTTGTACAGTTAAAATATTCTTATTTAGTTTTCGGTTTTAGTGCTAGATACTGTTTGAACTATATCTAAAATGGTCGTCCATTGGAAGAAAAAATCGAAGCGATTTTTATTTATGGTGCGACGCGTAACTTCCACGAGACCGAAAGGATTTTTAATGATCGTTTCCCGAATCGTCCTATCTGTAGAAAGTATTTAAGGGAACTTGTATCTAAATTTACAGCTACTGGTAGTGTAAACAACAAAAAGCCCCCAGGTCATCCGACCATCCCAGAAGAAAAGCAAGTTCAAATAATTGGTGAGACCATAGTAAATACCGAACAGTCTACTTCCTCCATCGCGAATGCATGTGAGGTTTGTATGGAGACTTTTGAAAAAGAATAAGTGTCACCCGTACAAAATTCAAATGGTACATCACCTAACTGAAGATGACCCTGATCGAAGAACAGAATTCTGCGAGACTATGACGGAAACCATTGCACGGCATCCTACCTATATCCAAAATATTTGTTTTAGTGATGAATGTACATTTTTTCTCAACGGTAATGTGCATAAACAAAATGATCGTTATTGGAGTGACACCAATCCTCACGTCTTCCGGGAAACTCATACTCAATATCCATAAAAAATTAACGTTTGTGCTGGGATATTGGGAAATCATATTGTGGTAAATATATTCATCGAACAAACTTTAATTGGGGAACTGTATTTGGATATGCTGGAAAATACTATTGACCCTCTAATCACCGAAATCGTAGAAGATAATCCTAATGAGCTCGATACTGATATTGAATTCCAGCAAGATGGTGCTCCACCACACTACTACAGATAAGTTAAGAATTATTTAGATAACAACTTCCCCGGTCGTTGGATTGGCCGTCGACGTCCTGTGGAATGGCCAGCTCGCTCGCCAGATCTGACACCTTTAGACTTTTTTCATGGGGCTATTTGAAGCAAAAGGTGTAAGAAACTGAACCTGCTTCAATATTGGATATACGGCTGAGAATAACAAATATTTGTAAAAATATCGATGTTACTATGATCGAAAATATTCGACGCGAAATTACGGACCCTCTGTTATTGTGTCAAGAAGTTCAACGCAACCATTTGAGCATCTTCTAATCTAAACTCAACGTATTTATTCGAATTATCAAGTTAAATGTCAATGAACTCATGTAATTATTAAATGTACCATTTTGAAGTAGGTAAAGGTATTGACTTTATATTCTAGGGTTATAAAGTACTCGTCTGCAGCTTCAATATGATGTGCCCGTTTTCATATAACTTTTTTCCAAGATCGCGCCCAGCGGCCATCTTGACATTTTCATCTGTCAATTTTACTCTAAAATGTGGTATCCATGCATCAATTTCATTACCTCAAGTTTTAATTTTTTTAATTGATCCGTTCAAAAAATCAAAGGGGAGGGGGACATTAAAGAAAATCACTGTATGTTACAGAGACCCCATAGTAGAACATGTCTAGGGTATCGCCTTGCAAAAAATTAGGGGACTGCTGTGCCTATAAGGGTGACTGGTCAAAACTGAAAAAAATTCGCAAAGCCCAAACGAGGAATTGTGCCAGCAAAAAAGTCATACATATTGTAGGGGCTCCATAACGTTATATATTCATATGAGTTTGTTGGTGGCACCATTCTTCGTTTGGGTTCCGCAGTCTTTTTTCCATTTTAGAACCCTTATTGGTGATTTTTTCCAAAGCTATATACTCTAGATACGTACTACTATAGCGCTTCTACAACATTAGGTGGCTGAGTCGTAATGTGTACGATATAGAAACGCGAGAAGTAGGCAATATGTATCTTAGAAGGAGTGCGCTGATGGCAACGCGTCAAGCGGCAGCTGCGTCCGTGGCCGCGTTACTCGGGTTGCTAGGCAACGAGGTGCTTTTACCTCTTTTCAACACACGTATTGCATGCTTCTCGCGTTTCTCTCTCGCACACATTACGACGTCAGTGGTATATTGATACATATGACTTTGTTGGTTGCACGATTCTGTGTTTGAGGTAGATATGTATGAACTCCTAGAGGATTTCTACAACGTATTTTTGTGCATTATTAGAAAGTGATATCTTTGCAAACAACCGATTTTTGTGACCAGTCACCTTTGATATCTTAAGACGTGGTCGAGATTATACATATATGAGACTTTTGAGTAAACTTTTAGAATGGCAAAATAAAGGTTTCTAGAAATTTACAGCCTACTATCTCTCATGTTATGGCTTAATTAATTGGACTATGTACTAAAGTATATTGTTCTTCATTAGAACGTACACGCACCACATATATCTTAAATCCTATGCCTTTGTAAAATGTAAAATTTAAAAGTATCCCAGTTCACAGTTTTTGACAACTTGCTTGATATTACATAATGATAGATTTTATTGATATGAATTTAAGTGAATAGAAAACGATGCAAACCATAGGTATTAGTATTAGTGGAAAATACTTGGCCGGTTCAATTTGTCCTAAAACTCAATGTGCGTCATTTTTCCATTGTCCCACGCGTCACGTGTCATCAAAATCACTTGAATTTGAGGTAAATTTATTTGCTTATTTTTCGAGTCCCAAAGTCCTTTTGTCTGTGTGTGTTGCGGAACAAAATTCAACGTAACACAAACAATCGCAAATTATTAGCATACGCAATATGGCGATTGAGATATTATCCACCTGTGTTGTACCAATGACCACAATGAACAACTCAAATGAAATTCCAAGTGAATAAAAAATATCTATGAACTGCCATGCATATTAACGCGGAATTGTTAAAGCGGTGTCAAAATGGTAAAAGACACATTTGTTAAATAAAAATGATATATGGATATATCTCTCTATATCTTTAAAAAACATCTATTCCCGATTTCTTTCCGCTATCTGTGAAGTGGAGGAAATCCAAGAGACTTCACCAGGTGGAAGTTATGCTCCACCTTGCATAAATCGCTTTGAAATTCTTAGATCACTGTCAGGCCACTGCATAACTACAAGCCCCTTCCCACTTCAGTTGGTCCACTTCAAGAATTGTACCAAAATATGCCTTTATAAACTAAACATGACGAAACTATTTACTTCTAAAACAATTTATTTTCTCAAAAACATTTTAGATACACTTTAGTCGTAAAAAATACATATTTGAAATCACTTAGACCTATAACTAATAGAACATCTGAACAAATAAACAATGTGCGAATAAATGCGCGAAATTAACAAAGCAACAATTGAAAGATTACCATTGGGTAACATCACCTTTATCTATTATTACGGCTGAAATTCTTTGGGGCATAGTATTAACTAAGCTTTGGCAAAAATTTGGTGCAAAACAATCCCATATTTCTTTAAGCTTTTGTCTAAGTTCGGTGATTGTACGAGCGGGATGTTGTCGTAGAACCTCTTTCATCTCGTGCCACAAAGTTTCAATAGGTGACAGATCTGGACTGCTAGAAACCCATTTCAAAAGTGGTACATTATTTTCTTCTATCCATTTTATAGCCTTTTCTCAGGTATGGCACGCTGCACCATCTTGCTGAAACAAAAAATCTTGGCCGGATGTCAAACATTCCTCCATCACTGGTAAAAGCGATTCTTCTAAAATTGCCAAATATTTGTTTGTATCCACATTTCCATCAATAAAATGAAGTTTTTCTACTCCTTTTGATGACATACTACCCCAGACCATAATGGATGCTGGAAATTTCACTTTTCTCTTCAGACAGTCAACATGGAATGCTTCATTTTTTTGCGAATAACTCTACTGCGACTGTCACCAACACAAACTTCGAATCGGGCCTCATCACTCCATTGTATTGCATACCATTGTTGAGGTGTCCATTGTCTATGTTCTTTAGCCCATCTAAGCCGATTTTTCTTTTGCAGTGGTGTTAATAGTGGCTTTTCTTTGGCCTATAAACAAGTTGTGCAACTTCAGGGTTTTTACTTCACTTTTTTTATAAGAAAACTTACCTTGCAAGTGCTAAATCTCAATTTATGGACCTCTCTATGAGTTGTGGACCTCGAAGTTCTCCTTCCAACAGCGTCACTCCACAGAGCACTTAATTGTAAATAACCAGTTACGTTATATCTTCTAACAATATTTCTCACACTGTACCGCGATAAGTCTAACAAAGTTGCAATTTCTGAGTTTGATTACCCAGAATTAAATTTAATTATCAGTAACGGAATTTTCTCACTAATAACCTTTCCTCTACCCATTTTGAAAACCTTAACTACCCAAAACTATTTTAAACGTATTCTGACAGCTGTGATTAATAAAAACAATTGTTATGGCTTTTATTTTTCACAGCCACCTATGCGTTATAGACTTATTTTGCATTGAAATGAAAATAGGTTGATATGCTGTAATTGCAACATGTGTCATTTTTATGCTGCAAATTTGATTAGGGAGTGATAAAGTTGGTGCTTTCTACTATATATTATCAAAATGTTCATTGCCAATATTTTAAGCCTATAACACCCTGCTACATTTTTATTATTTGTGTTTGATAAGAAAAAACTAAGATTTCAATAGTTGGGCCAACTGAAGTGGGAAGCGGCTCGTACTCATTGCGAATTACACATACGGTGCCATATTGGGTTCTACAGCGAAATACGTTTTTGGTTTGCAGAAGTAAAAATTGAAAGATTTTATATTCTTACGTTACTTTGTTATTCATTTTGGAATCTAATGAATTTCATATTAGATTACTGAATTGGTCTAGCTCTAAGAACCAACCGTGTTTCATTTCTGAGCCTAAACTTTATTTCAGTAATTTTGCAATTAAGTAAACAAAGCTAAGTTAGGGAGAGTTCTTCCATCATGGGCTAGGGAGATATGGTCAGTGGTTCACCTGACCGTCTGGGATGTCTGACGAAAACAGAATCATTTTAACCTTTTACCGAATATGTCATTCCAGTACAAAAATAAGACTAGTTCATCTCACAAAAACAGTAAGACTTACAAATCGCTATTTTGGATGTGAAATCTCTTACAGAAAAAAAAAGTCCTATTAGTGAAACAAAATCTGGGAACGAGTGTTCCAGTCGATACGCCGATTGATCTAGTGATAGTAAATGTGAAAAAGGTCGTGATTTAGTTAGATGACACTTGGTATTGTTTTGAATCTCAAAGGAAAAAAAGTTTTAGACATGTGAGTTCTTATTTCCCGGAAGAAATACATATGCTCACGAGATATGCGTTGGATTGACCAATAATTTATTATAATAAAAGTTTCATATGCCATACATGCGACAGGCGAGGATCCAGGGGGGGTCATGGGGGTCAAGGTCCCCCAGGCGAATTTAGTTCGACTACCAATTTTTAAAGTTCCAAATCTCTTAGGTAAATCTGTAATGCACACATATTAAATGGATGCCGTACTCGTATTTTCTACTAAACACTGGCAACACTGCATCCGTCAACGTTGATTTAACTGTAAGCTCATAGATGATAACACAAGACTGGTTGCCTATGGGGTCTCACCTTGATGTAAATAGGAAAAACTTCTTGGCGCTCTGAGCAAATATGATAAAAAATACTTTTTGACGGACCAGTGGCGGATTTAAGGAAAAGGGCCCGGTCGGCAATATGCACTGGGGGGGCAGTGATATGATCGAGGACAGACGGCAAATAGTGCGCACGATAACTGTTTTGAGAATAATATAAATTACTGCAATTATTGACAAATATGCGCATCGTAATTTTTTGGAGTAAATTAAACTTGATGATTCACTAGCAAACTTCTTGTGCATAACAGAGTTTAAAAGTTGTCACGGATGCTACCGATAAGTAAAGGGCGTCGAGTCAAATTTGGAGTGCACGCTATTAATAGAATTTGCATAAAATTATAAAAAAAAAACAAACATGATCGATAGTTGTTGTCATGTTTGCCGTGATTAATATTTCGTTGAATACAAACTTGGTGAATAACACTAAAATACGTTAAATAACGTGCATTACTACAGGGTATATACTGGGCACTATTTCCGCAAGTGATATTCTCCACATTTATCTCTACAGGCGTCCCTCGTTTTACGCGGGGGTAACGTTCTTTGAAAACACCGCGTAAAAAGAAACCGCGTATATCGAAACAAAAACATTTTATTACATAAACTTTTGTTAAATACATAATATACACAGATATGTTTGTACATATCATGTACGAGAACATTAAACGTTAATTTTTTAACAAAAGTATTAATTTTTAGATAAATAAGACGTAATCTTTGACTGTTTAGCTTCGTTGCGTAAATTCTTCTCAATTTCCTTGTATGGTGCCAATGCTGCAAAAACCTCTCGTTTAGATTTTAAACTTCTTTCCATTGTAGGATCTTCCCTGATTAACAGCTCGATGAGATCGTGTGCCTTGGTAAAACATTTATTAAGCGTTTTCAACGTCAACTCCTTTGGTGCCGGGACTAATTCATCATCTTCACCTTTTTCCTGAGCTTCATAATTGTTCTCCGTCAGTTTTATGAGTTCTCTTTCAGTGAGTTCAACATTAAGCGATTTAAATAGCTGATTTATATCGTCCATGTCATCGAATCCCTCTGCAGGTAATTACTTTCCTAAATCAGCAATTTCTTTAATTTCGTCTCTGATATCCGGCACCTTTGCATGAGACTTCACAATTTCTGGCCATAAGTTTTTCCAGCAGCCATTTAATGTCGAGTTTTTAAGTTCACCAATCGATTCTTTAATATTATGTAGGCAATCTGCAATTGTGTAATCCTTCCAATGTTTTTGTAGGGTCGCGTTCCAAGTTTTCTAACAGCATTTTAAACGTGCGTCGCTTGTAATAAGCTTTGTAGATGGCAATGATTACCTGATCAAGAGGCTGTAGGATTGATGTGGTGTTTCGTGGAACAAATTCTACTCGAATATTGGGATTTATTTCCTGTAAACGGGCGGCTGGGTGACCAGGGGCATTATCTATGAGTAATAACACCTTGAATTCAAGATTTTTTTACGTCAAATAACGTTTAACCTCTGGTATAAAACAGTTCTCAAACCAGTCTAAGAAAATGTCTCCCGTTACCCATACATGACCATTGGCACGCCAAAACAGAGGCAATTTATTTTTACCTTTGTTTTTTAAAGCCAATGACTTGTACACTAATAAAGGCTTAATCATACAATCCCCAGAAGCATTTGAACAAAGCAAAAGTGTGATACGATCCTTTGCTACTTTAAAGCCCTGTGCGGCCTTCTCCTCTTTTGATAAAAATGTACGGTTTGGCAACTGTTTCCAAAACAAGCCAATTTCGTCCGCGTTAAAAACCTGCTCAGGCTTAAAACCTTCTTCTTCAATGATTCTTAAAAGTTGTCCACGATATTCCCTACTAAGCAGGTCATCCCCGATTGCACGTTGAAACCACGCGGTGACGCGATGCATCAGAAGGCGCGCGCCGCTGAAACGCGGGGAGCAACCGCGTATAAGTGAACCGCGTAAAATAAATCACTGGTGTTAAAAGCGCAAACGCATATAAGCGAAACCGCGTATAAATATGCCGCGTAAAAGAGGGACGCCTGTATTTGCAAATTAATGGCGGCAGCAGAGAATAAAAAAATTAGAAAGTCCTGCACAAGTAACCGAAACAAGCTCATGGATAGTGCAAAAGGTTTTTTAATAGTAATTTGATGCAGAAAGTTAATCTGATGCTGCTTCAACGTGCCAATAAAACAGCTAATCCAATTGTTTCAATATTCACGCGGATCTAAAACTTTTCGATAACCTAAAATCCATCTAAATTGTTCAGATAAAGTTCGAACTACAGATTTTGCTGGCTTACAACTATATGCACAATAGTAGCTGCTGCGCACTGTTACCTCTGTTTTTTACTATATGACTATATAACCTGAATCAAGTAGAGACTGTGAGATCAAACATATTCTATTCAATACAAAATAACCGAATTATTCTGATTTGAATCCGCATCTTGCTTTTCGTTCAGCAAAAACTTCCATCACAGAATCCAAATTGAGTGTATTAGCTACTGATCTTTCGATATAGAGGATAGAGAAGTTGTTGAGTGTGTCTTCAGCCAAAGAAGCTCGACGGTATTCTTCAATAATTTTCAAAGAGCTCATGAGCACTAGCTGAACCGATAGGCACAGTCAAAAACAATCTGAATAATCTGCAGCTCTCTGAAAAACTGTACAAAATTGTTCTCTCTAGCGTGCTGTCATTAGTAAAATTACGATTTTCCGAGAAATACATGCTCGTAAAACTGGCTAATTCATATTTTAGATCTGTAGTGAAAAATTCCGAATATTTTTCCATTAAATTAGTGACGCTGGTTTCTGATTCGTTTTCTTTTAGATTGACTAATTTCTCGGGCATCAAAAAACCAAACACATCATTCACTTCACGAAATCCTTCAGTACGTTCTTGCAATGCGTTACTCATTGAATCCAAAACCTTGTAATTTATTCGATGTTTTTCGTCTGTTTCCAGTGGCGAGTCGGCAGCTTTTTCGTGAAACATTTTTTTGATTTACCTCTTTCTGACAAGGATTTTAGCATTCCATCTCTTCCCATTTATTCTTAGCCTTCGGAACAAAATTATCATATGTGCTTTTGCTCCTCGAATCCTTTAATTTTTTCAATTTTGCTGAAATGCACCTATGGGCCATCATCAAGTCTATTTCTTTCTTTTGCATTTGAACCTGCACATTATGCTCAATACCGAATGCCACCATAACAAATTGAGGAAAAAGGTCCAGTTCTTTGAGGAAATGAGACATCTTGCACTCATTATATCTTCGCCAGAAGCTCCCACTCTTGAAATTTCATTTTCTATGCCATTGATAGTACATCAAAAAAATTTCTTCCACGATATTATCACGAAGAAAATAGATATGTCATCAAATAAAATGAAAAAATAAACCATCCGCTCCTTAAGAAATAAAAGGGTCATTCGGTCATTTCTTTAGAAGTTTTTCAAAAAATTTCTTAAGAAATGAAAGCGAAATTTTCTTATTGAAACTGAATGCTAACGCGCTGTTTCATAAACATTACTCAGATGGTCATTTAAAAAGAATATAACACTCTGATTTCTTGTTATCAATTTTACATTCAGACGCGCTGAACAATATAGACACTAGAGCTGATTTTTGCTGGGGGGGGGGGCTGCGACCACCCTTCCTTGTGGGCCCCAGGCGGCAATGTCCATTTTGCCATTACTTAAATCCGCCACTGTAACGTATGATATATAGTTACAGTCTCTAGATTAATGGCGATTTCGAATTGCTACTAAAAATGTGATCCATACGTCTTTGAGTGGCCAAGTTATAATGCATAATTACAATTCTATGCCGAAGTCAAAAGAAGTTCAACTCTCCCTGTCTTTCCCTGCTACAGATTTCGGAAAAAGTGCATCAAATCCAGAAAAAGACATTTCTAAAAACAAATGATACGCACTTACGTTCAGAATGCTTCGAGATATCAAGTTAACAATTTCAGTCTCTGTTAAAATATATTAAAAAAAGTTAGCAGCTTTGTAAAAAGAAATATTCACGCCTACTTTTCGAAAAATTTATAATCTTGAAAGCCTCTGAAGCAAACCAAAACAATGTTCTTTTATTTTTTTTTTCTGTAAGGAAGAGATCCTTTGAAAACGTATGTGATTATTACTTTAATTTAATAGAGATGTGCTAGATGTATCTACCTCTATTATATACCGTATGTGGAGAAAGTGCTTTTGTCTTCGAAGGAATATGAAGTGTAGCAAGAAAAACGTTTTATTTTATTAGGAACTTTTTATATTTTCTGTTTGTTCTTGAGGAGTTTGGCGAAGAATTTAAAAAGTCATTTTTCTGTAGAGTTGATGTCTTTGGCGAAACAAAATGAAAGCTAGCTGATAGAACATAGCACTGTTTGTGACCATAAGAGTTTAAGACCTTTTGATCCGTACGAGTTCAGTTTCGAGAAAATTCAGGCATTTCAACAAAATACTATTTGCTTAGTTCATTATGGTACAGTGAAACATTATCTTCGACTATTTTGACACCTCAATGCCACACATTGAAACACTAGCAATGTACAGTTTTAATAAATCAATATAAGTAATTCGATAGGCTTTGTTAACTATGAGGTTTTCTATAATGTATTAGTTAATGTTTGAAAACACATATATATCTTAAAGTAATACTTCGAATTTGTTTTAGTCGATAAGAAATTGAAGTTGATTGGACCAATTTCTTACTGTTTTTTATTACTTAAAAGGTAAAAATGTAAATATGGAAGTTCCCCAACATATCATAGTTATAGGGTTAATGAAATTAAATGTAACATCCTGTACCTATACGGTTACGTTGTCCCCTTATGTATTTTATGTATTAATGTTTTTACGTATGAATAAATTTTTACAATTCAATTTTGTGTTTCTTTGTTATACTATGTATGATGATACTCCCTTCCATTCTGGGAAGCAAAGTACAGGATTCAAAAATAATTGCAAGATGGTGTTATTTCTAATTATAAATGTACTTACTATACAGGGGGTCCCAATAGTTACGGATTCAACGAAAGGGTGTGATAGAGGCGATCATTTTAAATCTGAAAGAATATATGTACAAACATACATATGTCGTTGGCCCATTGTGCATGGCTTTTGAGTTATCGCTAGAAAAAACTTGCGAAAAATCTCTATTTTTGAGGTAGTAATATATTTTTTTTTATAAAATTATCTTTTGTTACTTCTGAATCAACCTTACAGTTTACAGGATATGCCCCCAAATAAGGTATCGTTGAAAAACGGTATCACTGAAAAAATGGTCCAGTTAGTGTAAATAAAGCAATCAGCTTAAGTTGGGTGTCAAAGATGTAACAACCCCTGTAGAAAAGGTTGAAAAGAAGATAAAAGACCCACGCGTATAAAAAAGCTCCAGGCAGTATGACTCCAAAATTCTTTTAAAATAATCATATCTCCTGAATACCTTTTGTGCAATATAATGGGTGATTTTTTTGCTAGTATCTTTTTGACAACACTGTTTTTGACAGATGACGCGTGAACCGTGTCTTGTGTCATTGTCAAACTTGTTCAGTTTGGTCTATAATTTAACCATGAATCGACTTACGAACGAACAACGCTTGCAAATTATTGAATTTTACTATCAAAATTCATGCTCGGTTAAGAGAGTGCATCGACCACTGCTTCCAATTTATGGGCAATTTGGTCGGCCTACTGAGGGAGCTATTTGGAAGCTTGTGACTAAATTTCGAACCGGGTTTACATTATTGGACATTAAACCACCAACACGCAGACGTAGAGTGAGGACTGAAGAAAATATTCCGGCTGTATCCGCCAGTGTTAGTGATGACCGTGAAATGTCGATTCGCCGCCGTCGCAGCAATTGGGTCTCTGTTACTCCACTACGTGGAAAATTTTGCGACATGATTTGGGTGTAAAACCTTATAAGATACAGCTGGTGCAAGAATTCTGGAGTGAAGACCAGCCAGAAGCATTGCAAGAGCTACCAATGCATCCCGAAAAAATCACTGTTTGGTGTGGATTATGGGCCGGTGGCATCATCGGGCCGTACTTCTTCAAAGAGAAGACAATGGCCGGAACGTAACTGTGAATGGCGAGCGCCCAAAATGGAAGAGCTGGACTTGGCTGACATGTGGTTTCAACAAGACGGTGCTACATGCCACACTGCACACGAAACAAGGGCCCTATTGGGAGATTGCTCGGTGAACAGTTTATCTCACGTTTGGGGCCCGTCAATTGGCCGCCTAGATCTTGCGATTTAACGCCGTTGGACTATTTCTTGTGGGGCCATGTTAAGGCTAATGTCTACAAGGATAAACCAGCAACGATTGACGCACTGGAAGCCAATATTGAAGCATTTATTCGTGAGATACCGGCCGATATGTTGGAGAGAGTGTGCCAAAATTGGACCTTGCGCATGGGCCATCTAAAGCGGAGCCGCGGCCAACATTTACATGAAACAATCTTTAAACATTAAATTATATCGAACGTTCTATCGACTCAAATAAAGATTTAATAGTTTTTTCACATTTTTTTTTTTGAAAATCAAAATCAAAATGTTGTAATCACCAAAATTCTAATTTTGTAAACTGCAGCTGCGATTTTCTACCTTCTACATGCGGCACATGATTAGTATTAAGTATTCATCCTGAATAGATTCTAGGTCGAAACAATCCACAGGATGGCGGATTTCACAAAAATGTATGTAATAAAAAGATTACAGAGACTGTGTCGTACACCTAATTTTATAGCCGCGCTTATCAACTGTTTGAAAGCCAAATAGAAGAAAGGAGGCAGTAAATCCTTGAATGTAGATATCTCGCGTGATTTGAATAATTCGTATCCTGACGTGCATTGTGTGGAGGGTTCCGATCATACTGCTTGTTCTGCGTCTAGCTGGAATCGTGTCGTCTAACATCCCATCTAACAGTTCTAATAGATTGTTTTGAGAAAGATTTTAATCAGTTTCTGCATATTCTTGTGTTGAATACCAGAGCAGATGAAACAAGTATGGCATTGCCTCTGCAACGCTTTTATATCATAATCCGGACGTTAGTTTATTATCATATATGGTTGTCCGCAAAGTTGGGGTTTTCCTTTACACGACGAGTAGATCCTGAGAAAATAAGCTGATTTTCTTTGTAGCATATACATCAATGTCTTAAGAGAATCGAGGTATTGGGCTCCACAAACTCAATCAAACCTGCACCAAACCGAAGCCGGTCCTGTCCTATCCCTCGATCACGTCCACAGCGCCAGCGCCAACGTACAATTAAACGACGTACGACTACGATGTAAATACGGATTTTACGACAGAGCCGTACTTGGAATTTCAATTCAATTGAATAGTGAGTATCAGGTTAATAAGATCGTGCGGGTTTTAGTAGAAAAATATGAATTTTTATTGAGGAACAATAACACACTATTTATTTGTCGAAGTCATTACCATCACATTCAATGACCTTTTGGCAACGTGGATCCAATTTTTGTATGCCACTATTGTAGAGCTCCCTTGATTTGGAGTCAAAAAATTGACGGACTGAATTTATTACACCATCTCGAGTTGTGCACTGTCGATGCCTCATACAGTTGTCAAGAGACAAGAAAAGGTGATAATCGCTGGTCGAAATGTCGGAAGAATATGGCGGGTGCGGTAACGTTTCCCAGCCGGGTTCAGAAATTTTTTCTCGGGTCACTTTTGCGGTAAAAGGCTTGGCGTTATCCTTCTTCCGATTGATCAAAGAAGGCTGTTTCTAGATGAGTGCTGCTTGTACTCGTTGAAGCTGCTCACAATGCAAGTTAGCAGTGATGGTATGACCCGTTTCCAAAAACTCAATATACAATTCCAGTTGCTGTCCACCAAACAGACAACAAAACCTTGTTTGGGTGCATGGAAGCCTTGGGCGTGTATGGTACCAAATCAGTAGGCGACAACCAATGATACGAACCTTTAGAATTCGAATACAAGATCCATGTCTCGTCGTAAGTTAATAACCGATTAAGAAATGGTTCATTAGCGTTGCGTGAAATGTTTGCTGAACAAATGGTGAGAGGACTTAATTTGTTATCATTTGTCTGTGCATGTGGGACCCATTTGCTCAACTTCCACGTCTTTCCTAGCGGATGAAGATGCAAACGAGTAGTTTCAGGACTCACTCTGAACATTTCTGCAAGTTTTTAGCACGTTGTCCTGGAATTTTCGTCCACAACCTGTCGAAGATCCTATCGATCAACAATGGCAATGTGCGGCATACAGCATCCGCACGAACTTATTTGGTTACCTGATAGTTTTTCATTTATTTTTTTTACTTGTTCGCTCACGTTGCACCACACCTTAGCCTGTATAGATCAAGCGTAGTTGTGTCTGAAAAGGAAAACCCGAACTTTGCGGACCCCTGTATACGTGTTTTTTTGTTGTAATATTTTGTTACAAAAGGCCGTCATCGAAATAGGTGACACGTCACCAGCTCCCATAAAACCCTCTTACTACCAAAAAATGTAGAAGATTGACAATAGCAGGTGCAGGATTAAGTTAATAAAATGAGAAGTTTTTGGAATTAAGGGTGGTATATCTTGGGCAGAAACTATTTTGGATATCGATTTACTCAAAAGGTATGTTAGAAGCTCATAATATCCGAAAAGTTTTTTTTTACTTGAATACACGGTAATATTTTTGACACCAGATAAAAGTATACCTACACCCCCTAAATCACCCCTATCTTTTGATCCATAGCTTTTGAGACAAATTGAAGCGGGCCGGAAAACATGGCAGTTCCATCTTACTGTCATATATTTTTTTAACGCCTACCATCTGTGCTAACCTTTAACGGCCCTGTGCGCTCCAACTAGATAGCTCTCTATCTAGGTAACTTCTGATTTCTGTGACAATTCTAATTCACAGGTGTTCTATAGCGCCTGTCATGTTGCTGTCACATTTTAGGTTTGATTTTTGTCATGTGTGTCAACAAAATCCAGGGGTTGCTGTGAAATGCAGACTGTCAAGTCCAGAAAAAACAAAAGAAAATATAGTTGGTGCTAGTTTAAACATACCATTATATGGTAAACAAAATGAACTCCAGGAATTCTTTATCATATTTTATGAATACTCCACCTCCAACTATTCGAGAGGTACAGTTACATACAGTGAATGTAATTACTATAACATGAAGAATGGATTAAAATAATGGCAGAAACGAGAATCTCTGTTATTATACAATTATTAATAATCTTTCGAATTCAAATAAATCAAGCTCATCATAGGGATCCAACCCATTCTGAGTTGGTCCTGTTTCTTCTTTGTTCCAAGTTCTGTATCACCTAAAAGCCAATGAAGAAAATAAATTACGTTCAGTTTGCCAGATATATCTCACAATGTAAAAGCCTTGCTAATTATATGTAAAACATGTTATTATGTTCTAGGATTATCCTGACAGAGGAAATAAACCGGAAACAAATGCATCACAAAGTAATTTCAACAGATATGCTTCCCACAATAATTTTGTACAGAAAGATGACAAATATGGTTTAGGATCTAATCAAATAGCTGATATTCCTGGTAGATCCAGACCTTACATTACAAACACTGCTACAAATAATTTAGCTTCAGGATTGAGAGATGATAATAATATATCCCAGAACCAAATGAATGGATACAGATATGAAAATGACTTAAAAGCCACAATTAGGCAAAGTATAGATACTGGGCAGTCATATGGTGCATCTAGAGTATCTAATCCCAGTTCAAATATTGATTTTAGTAGGTAAGTTTTGGTTCACACCAAATCAATGCTTTGAGAAGGTGTTTGAAATGTGTTTTTTCAAATGTGCTCAAAATGCATGTGCGTGGTTTACTCAAATTTTTGGGTTTGTTCATACCTGTTGTAACTCGTAATTTTAGGCCCCCCACATAAGATACAAATTAGTATGGCAGATATGTTTTCTAACCATTTTTATTGACAATACATGTGATGAGTGGCATATGTACCATTTATTTCTTAGTTGTGTTCCTAGCAGCTGCTGCATCTTTAGGTGGGAATCCTCTGAGACAACAGTGAATGACATGTGGAATGCTACTTGTTTCCTAGTGTTGCCTCTTGTTGACATTCCACAGTGTTGCCCAAAATTCTATTAATGTCATATATAGTCAAAATCACGAAAGATGACTATTACGTCATACCATAAATTGTACTGAAGTAATCAATGGATGTATGTTGATGATAAAATCACGAGTCAGAAACATAATCACAACAAATTTATATTATGATTTTGCAAAGTTAGGTTATTTTGCTGATTATTTTTATTCTCATTTTATAATAATTTTAGTGAGCAGTTTTTGTTTTGAAAAAACAGTTATGAGTAAAATACCTTAACACCAAAGACCAAAGTATTATTCGAAAACAACATAATCTGCTTCAACAGAAAGTAACTATTCATCTTTCAAATATGATCGATCATGCAACATGAAAACATTGTCTATCTTTGTCGGATACATGCAAATTAGCAATACGGTTTGTTTAGACAATAAAATTCTGTTTGTTTCTGTCTAACATATCAAAAACTTCATCAAATATATTCACAAAGCGCTCTCGTTTGTCTTTACTACAGACTAAAATGATGAAGTAATCGTCATCTTTCGTGGTTTTGACTTTACATGAGTGTAGCATGTGTCTTCACAACTCAGTGCAGGCAACATCAGTTTAGTAGTCATGTCATTACAACCAGTCATTAATTTTTTCCGTTCTCAATGGAATGCAGATTCATATTTTTTTTTCCAATACTGAGCAGTGGTATGTTCCTATTTAAAGAAATTATCCATTAATAAATAATATATAATATAATTTTATATCTCTCCGATTTGTTGTTCTATAATTCACCCGAATTATGGTAATCTTCAGTTAAACATAATGTTTTCCTACTGGTCCACTCCATTTTGTCGCCTGCTCCAAGCAGCACCAATATGAACTCGTTTGGATAACTGGCGACACTGATCAGAACGTGGATTCATGTCGCTGACGGCGCCTTCGAGAGGCAACTTGCGGCATGCGACAAGGAGACATACTTCTTGTCGTTTTGTGTTGCGTCTATGGAAAGACAGTGTGCTGTTGTATTGGATCCAGTCATACTGACCTTATTGCAGCAACTGACTTGCAATATATCTCTACCTTATCAGTTATATCTTGACTAGAACGTGGGAATACTGTCTTCAATGTGTAGACACCAACACTTTCCAGAATTTCTCATCAGAGAGACAAATTTTTTTTTCCATATAATACTGGGGTCTCACATTTCTCTAGGTCGAATCATATCCATGGAGGTGTCAATTTTTGCAAAACACTCAAAGGCAGTGGTTGATACACCTTCAATAAAACCATTTTCTGTTGAGTGTCATCTAGAAGTCGGTGGTGCTGCATACAATACCGGAAAAAGTCAAATTACTATTGTATTTTTATATATAAATATGTAAATCATGTTAAATGTAACATTAACAATTTCGAGATGCAAAATGAACAGCATAGCATGATTATAATACAAGAATCACCATCAAATCATTTTAGGACTATAACTTAAACTAGGTCACTGCACTATAATTTTTCAGAAATGAATAATGCTCTACCTAGAGATTTGAGGGATATTGATATCTACTGTAATTTTACAGGAATGGTTTTCAGTTATCTAACTGACAAAATTGACGAATTTATAAACTGTGGATATTAACCCATATATGCCTATTGTCCGGAAAATCGAACAGAGAGCAGGTAACTGTAAATGAGCGTATATTCGAGCCTTGCGCTTCTTAATCACAGATGTCGCTTTAACGCTTGGAAGTTCAAAGCACATTCAAATATAAACAGGTGTTGTTAGGTTAGTTGTAGTTATTTTGTAGCAAAAACGATACAGTTTAACGCAATGGCGCACATAGATAGAGATTATGCTCGATCTTTAACACTTTGTCGATAAGTTTTGCAAACTTTTAATGATCATTCAGATTTTTGCTGACAGATACGTATTCTCTAAGATATATACATGCTTTTTGCTGCTTTACAGCAGGCGTACAGCAACACGTGTTTTGTCCAGGCAGGGGTAAATTTGCGTGTTCGATAAAACGAACAACAGGTACACAAGGGTATATTTTGTATTTCAGTGGCTTGACGTTGGATGATATTTTGAATACGCGGGATGACGACGATGATGAGACACTTCCTAACAGCCAAGAGATAGACATTATTTTACAGCCCCCTACAAATGCGTGTCAGGATTTGACAGATGAAGATTCGGGCGACGAGGATTTGATAACCATTGGTAACCTGCCAGGCACACAACTTATGGCAGAAGCTTAATTATTCGGCATTACTCAAGAAGATAAGGAGGAAGAAATAGGAAATGAAATAGATGAGGATGATTTACCGCTACGTAGCTTGCAAGTAGCCATAAAAAAGAATTACTTATGGGAAAAGAGAGATTTAGAACCTCGATCTTTTGAATGGCCAACGTACATCGATGTGAAAACAAACTTCTCACCTACAGAACTATTTTTTCAGTTTTTTGACAACAACGTCATCGATATGTTTGTAAAATATAGCAATTTGTACGCTTCAAAAAAGAACGTCTTGAACAGTACTATCACTGAAGCGGAAATGAAAGCGTTCTTCGGCATCTTGATTTTGAGTGGTTATGTCCAGCTTCCACGCCGTCGTATGTTCTGGGAGAATAGCAAAGACACCCATAATGAAGTTGTTTCTTCAGCCATGTCAAGAGATAGATTCGAATTTATTATGTCAAATTTGCATTGTTGTGACAATTCCAAGCTATCTCAACAAGATAGATTTGCGAAAGTTCGGCCACTTTTTGAAGCAATAAATAGAAATTTTCAACTTTTTTGCCCCGTACGAGCTGCACACTCAGTTGATGAGTCCATGGTACCTTACTTCGGGAGGCACGGCTGTAAGCAGTTCATCAAAGGGAAGCCAATCCGTTATGGATTCAAAATATGGATGGGTGCAATATCATCTTCAGACTGCGCTGGCTATTGTGTGTGGTTGGAACCCTATCAGGGATCAAACACTCAAATTCCCACGATGTACAAATTGTTTGGCTTAGGGCCATCCGTTGTGCTGCATTACAGTACCGTATTGCGCCAAATGCTATCTCTCCCGTATCACATTTTTTTCGATAATTTCTTTACTACTGTGCCACTTTTGGAGGAACTTTTGCGGCATAACATTAGAGGTACGGGGACAGTGCGGGAGAACAGAATGTCGAAATGCACAGTCCAGTCAAAAACTGACATGAAAAAAACTACGAGAGGTACATATGACTACGGGTCAACCGAGAATAAAGTACTAATCGTCAAGTGGAATGACAATAATATCGTAAATGTGGCCACGAACAATTTACAAGTACATCCTATTCATCATGTGTCAAGGCTTCAGAAAAGAAAAAAGATTACAGTTGATCAACCTCAGTGCATAAAAGCATACAACGCATTTATGGGAGGTGTAGACAGATGTGACGAGAATATTAGTTATTATCGTACGAGTATCCTAGGAAAAAAATGGTATTCCTGTCTAATCTTTTACCTTTTGGATTTGTCTATTCAAAATTCCTGGCATTTACATAGGCTGCAAGGAGGGTCAATGGATCAACTGACATTCCGGAGACAGATTGCCATGACCCTATTGGAAACTAACAGGGTGTCCAGAAAACGTGGAAGACTATCATGTCTGGAAAATGCAGAATCCCGTTTCATGAAGACTAATGAACATTACTTAGTGCGGCAGGACAAGCCAACTCGTTGTCGCGTGTGTCACAAGCCGGTGCAAAAAAAGTGCTACAAATGCGACGTTGCATTACATATGGACTGTTTTGTTCCTTATCATACCAAGAATTAAGAAAAAGAAGTATGCGTGTTAACATTTTCTTGAAAATTAACTCATTTTCACGTATATATGCCTAACGTTCGATTAAACTAACAGCCAAAAAATGTATTTTTTCGTGTAGATTCTCAAATAAAATGACTGAATATCACATCAGAGACTATTTTTACTTCACTAAACAGCCCTTAAATCGAAATTCTTGAAAGATTATAATTCAGGCATAAATGGGTTAATACCGTTAAAATGATCTTTTTGAATATTGGTTTTTACATAATTTTTAATTTTGTCAATTATTTTAATGTGTTATAACATACAGTTTCAAATTTAATTTCATTATTGCATATTTTATTAAAGTATCTGTAGATGGCACATTTTTGTTTTTTCTTTCAGCACGATTCTGATAGTTTCGCGATCCGACAGCAACATGTTGAAACACTAAAAGTATGTGTTATTTATTATTCTATTTCATCTGGATAATATAGTAAAAATATTGTCATTTAAGCAGCGCCATTAGATCTATCTAGTGTATGCCTGAGCTCAGCTGATGAGTCATCTGAATGATCTGACAATCACTGACAATGAATGGTTATTTACTGTTATTTATCAGTATTTATCACAGAATGTGATATTTATTGACCATGTATTGCATAAAAATCTATTCGCACTGTTCAAATCATCAGTAATTACTGATTGTATGGACCAAAGCAAATTTAATACTGATGATGTGGCACAGTGGCGTAGCAAGGGGGAGGCACCGGGTGTTACCTTTCTTGGGGTGACACGCACCTGGTGATTCAACTTTTTCTCTCTTCAAGAACTAGCTTCATTGTTTATGATCGTACAAACAAATACTTTGCTTTTGGCGAATACCGAAGAACTGAAATTAGTTACATCCAAATTTACTGATTTTTATGAGGTTTCAGAAACAGAATTACTTTTGGAGATACCCAGACTGTGAATACACTTAAAAATCGCTAATTTCACAGTTTCTGATCTGATCTAGATTTTTTAGTTTATTGTAGAATGGGATGTTAAAGAATATCTTCCAAATCTTATGATTGCACTAAACTTGTTCATGACGGTTTGCGTATCCGTAGCTTCATGTGAAAGGAGTTTTAGTAAAATAAAATTCCCGAGGGATTACAAAATATAAATTTTGCAGAAGTTATTTCTGAGTTTGCAGCTGTCAAAACTAGAAAGAAGAGATTTTAATTGTAAGATAAAAATATTTTTTCTGTCTTAGTTTTTATTGTGTTTTGTTATTTGTTCGATATTTTAAATATAAATATCAAATTATCTATGACGCTCACAAAACGTATACAATTTATTGCTGTTGACTTTCGATGGGATGACACCACCAACTTCCGCATCGGGTGCCACCCAAGGTAGCTACGCCACTAATGTGGCAGTCACCTATTTTTTAGCTGCTGAGTGTTAGTGAAGACAGTCATTCATAACCATATTCATTTCTTTAAAATGATCAACAGGCCCCCACCGATGAGCCAAGTTCCAAATCTACAACTTCACTCAAGGTCACAAGAAAGGTACCAGTCATATACTGGTAGGATAGGATCTTCAGAAGTGACAAACCATCTAAGAAGGCCTCAATCATCAGCTTTCAGTTCAGGATCTGCACAAGGCACTCAAAGATCATCACAGTACAGTAATACAACAAGAACCTCAGAGGTCCAACAAAATAATGACACGGTACTGCTACCTCATACAGTAACTAATAGACTAGACATAAATAGTGGTGGGCCTTTTCTAAAGGTAGTAACATGGTGCCTAATATTCACATATTGATACAAATAAAATATGCTGTATTATTTTTGTGCAAATATTTCATTCATGTGAACTTTGTATAGTGTGCCCCTATCAAGCTAACGACTAAAATTCGAGGCTAGCCATTTGACTTACATTCATCTGACAACATAATTATAAAAATATAATTATGATCTTATGGTTTTATATGGAGCGATGCAAATCATTACAAAACCTTTTTCACAAATAATAGACAATAATTGCAAATGCCAACATCACATAAGAGATAATTCCAACAAGTAACATGATATAATCCTTTTGTATCTTGTAACCATTGCTTACTGACTTTAGACAGTTTCAAATAAAGTAAACTCATAGCTTTCTGCCAACTATAATGAGCTATGAAAATATTTGTGATCTATCTTATCAGTCTTATTCGTCACTCAAAACTATCGGATCACATATAAAGCTAGAAATTATACATAACCACCAATATTTTCAGCCTCTGCCAGCTGCCATGCCAGCTTCAAGACAACCCCCTATACCCCCTGGCCCCCCACCATCATCTCCTCCGCCCCCACCCCCTCCAGGAGCTCCCCCTGATACGGAAAAACAGCTGTTAACGTCACCCTATGACGTCAGACGACAAGTACAGACGTCGCCATATGAAGCAAATATGCAGGCACACATTTCTGCTCATGATTATAAAGTGCAGCTGATGACTAACCGTGGACCACCCCCAGAAGTGAAAAAACAGTTACAAACTCCGCCACCTGATTTGAAGCAACAGATGCAGACTCCACCCCCTCAATTTGTCACCCCACCTGGAGCCACGTTTTACGCACCGACGCCACCTTTTTATCTTGCCGTTGGAAGGTAAACTTGTTATATATTTATTTTCTTCTTTCCGCAGAAACCTTTTTCGGATCCTTCGCATTCGCTCGGATCTACAAGAACTAGGTTGCGTTCGTAAATTATTGTCACAGAGTGTACTTTCACTACTCTGTAACAGTTTGATATTCGGTATTGCTTGACGTACCAGTTCCATGTGTTCGAAAATACAACAAAAGAATCCTTCTGGAACATCAAAAGTGCGCGTTTCTTCGTGTCCTCAAAACCATGTGAATAAAAGTTTTGTCACTTGTTGTTTTCACGGTTCATTGTTTGTTTACCTTATTTGGTTATCAAATAGCGCTGGCAGAATAAATATATATATATATATAGGAAATTGGCAAACTTTAAGCTTAGTAAACTCTTTTGACGGTAATTTTATTTTTATTTTCTTATTTTATTCATTACAACACCCTACAGTAAATACCAATTACAGGGTGAGGAAACACAGAACATAACAGATATAAAAAACAATAATAAGTAATAGACTACGAAGTGTAAAAGATACATGCTGGTTACTTAATGGTATTTTTTATGTCTGCAATTCTGCAGTTAAATATATCAATCCGGTTACTTGCAGAATTGTAATTCCTACATATCACATGCAAAGGGGAATAATGTAAATAATTTGTCCGTGCCGCAGGTAGATAAAACGTAACGTTTTGTGGGGATGTCAGCCTAGGTACGTTAAATGATAACTGACCCAAGAAAGCTAAATCATCACTAGCATTATTGATCAATTTAAACAGAAAAATCATTGACTGGCAAGTGCGTCTTGCTTCAAGACTGCTGATTAGATGTTTTTCAAGTAAGGAATCATGAGGTATACCTATGGGCGGGTAAACGCCATCCACTTTCAGTGACAAATATTTTAAGAAACGTCTTTGAACACATTCAAGCCTACTTATATGAATAATATGATGCGGATTCTAAATTAACAATGCATACTCAAGCTTCGACCTAACATCTGCATAATACAGCAACTTCAAGGTGGTACTCTGAGTGAAGTCACGGCAGTTTCTTACAATAAAGGAGTACATGCGGTTTGCCTCGGAAATTTTGCTGTCACTGTGTTTGACGAATGTTAGTTGTGAGTCAAATGTCACGCCTAAGTCACATAAAGTTGAAGTCCTCTGAATAGAGGTACCTGACAGGGTATAGTCAAATAACAGAGGGTTTTTCTTCAAAGTACGTAACATTTATTGATGTTTAATGACAGATTGTTTTGTGAGCACCAAGCATCCAACCTGACCAGATTTTCTAAAAGTTGATCACAGTCTGATTCATCAACTACACGACAAAACATCTTTAGATCATCAGCGTAAAGTAAACAATTCTCGCCAACAGCATTAACTATGTCATTCACAAATATGACGAACAATAAAGGCCCTAGGTTACTGCCTTGTGGCACTCAGGATTTGGCTACATACTTCGACGATCTGATGCCATTAAACATCACAAATTGATTTCTTCCAGTGAGGAAGGACTTAAATAGTTGTATTAAAGGCTCGGATAATCCATGCGATTTCAGCTTATGCAATAGCATCCTGTGATCAACTCTGTCAAAGCCTTGGAGAAGTCTGTGTAGATCACATCTGTTTGTAATCCTCTGTTAATGTTTTCTGCTATGGTCTGTGTGAAGTTCATCAGATTTGATACTGTTGAGCGCCCTCTCATGAAACCATGTTGTTGAACACATATTTTTCTGCTGACATGATGATATAGTCTGTAATCTCGAGCTTTCGACACCCTATGGTGTCATCTTCAGGAGTCGTCGGTGAGGTTGCAGCCAAATGGTGTTTTTAAACAAAAGCGTGGATTAAAGCACTTGTTGCAATTGTAAAACCAAAAGGACGGACACATTGGGCTTGTTGGTAACGACCCAAATCATAGCTAGGTGTTACCACTATATATCAATACACCCGAACAAATTAAAAATTATCGAACATTTTCAAGTTATCAAAAACTAGTACTGCATTTTGGGGAAAAACAGCAGAGTCCCTTCTAACCTCATACGTCTGTTTCACGTGGTGACAATGAGTGAACCGCTACTAAGCTTAAAGTTTGCCAATTTCTCAATTAATAATTAATTTTATTTCTTGCCCAACTGGTCGTTGGCAATGGCAATGACTACTGCTCGTATATGAATATATATATATTCATATATATACAGGGTGTCCGCAAAGTTGGGGTTTTCCTTTTCAGAAACAACTACCCTTGAAATAAAAAAGGTAATGTGTAGTGAAACGAGGGCGACCAAGTAAAAAAAATAAAGGAAAAAGTACTCACTCTCCAGTTGACGAGAAGGGCTAAGTACGCTCTGCCTGAAATCGAAAGTTATTCACCCCATTACGCGTGAACGTAGATTCGTCTGTCACCAATATGCACTTCAAAAAGTCCGGATTATTGTCATGTTGATGCAACAACCACTCACAAAACCGCACTCTTGCTGAAAAATCGTCAGGTTAAAGGGCTTGTACACGTTGGACGTTTGCCACACTTTAGTTTTTGATACTTTCACTTCTCTAGCCACGTCTCTAGTGCTTGTTGAGGGATTCTCGTCTACGCGATTCAGTAGTTCTTCCTCAACTTGCACCATTCGTGGTTGTCTAGGCCTCCCACTGTGCCCACCTCGAAATTCCTCCAAATGGCCCGTATCCCTGACTCTCTGGACCAGGTACACAAATCTGCGGGGCCTTGGATGATGTCGTCTAGGGAAACGATCTGCATACACTCGCGAAGCCTCTGTAGCATTTTGAAGACATTCGCCATCAATTAACAACATATCAACGAGTTCATTATTGGTGTATGAGTGTGCCAGTATTATTTTTTTTTTGAAACGCAATCGCTTATACGGGTTCGTTTACCTCTATACGCGTGACCGTAACCGTCGGTTGAAGGTTGCATACTGACCTGACACACTGACCCCGACCCAGTTCTGTCGTCGGGTTGAGCCAGTGACCTTGTACCACTCGGTAATGTCGCGGGTCGCGGCTACAGGACGGTATTCAGATATTTTTGATGTTGCAGAGCCCTTTATCTCGGTTCCCTTAAGACATTTTTTGTATATGGTACTAAGAAAAATTGCTTATGTTTTCAAGATCTACACGTCGTGTAAAGGAAAACCCCAACTTTGCGGACACCCTGTACCTATATATACAAGGTGTTCATTTGAAAACTTCTCGCCATGGATTTATCGAAAACCTCTGATAACAGATACACGTCAAACGATTTGTCAAGGGGGACAACTTTTTAACCAAAAACTATTTCACCCTAGAAACTAGTCGGTAGTCGGCTGTAATCAATATCATTAAATGTAGGCGTTGTAAAAATGAAGTTTCACAGTATTCCTGAGTAAAATGCCTCTGCATATTTTACATTCCATTACTCTGTACACATTACCAAGTGCTTTACAAATGCACCCCTGGGTAGTTCTCAAACATGCTTGACACTTTGAAACTGATGTGAAGATGTTGCATATACGACTATCGGTTTCCCAAACGCTAAACATTTTTTTAGAACGGAAAAAATTTACACAAATTTGATGATTGCACATGCAGGTATTCGAAAAAGACCAAGTATCACTGCATATTTTACATGACATTTATGCTGTGTTACAATAAAAAAAAGTAGGAAAAACATCGTACTAAACAGTTTTTCTCTATACAACTAGCCTCATTATTAAAAAATCAACCAACCTAGCAATATTATTCGCGTTTCCAATAGTATCCCCATACTAATATGAGTAATTTCATAAATACCATTTTAAGCGACCGTTCACATAGGTATCCACCTTTTGTACAAATCGTTTGTTCCTAACTTTCGAATCTAATTACACCCAATTTTCCAGTTTTACGAATGTTGCCGCATTCAGCGTCCCACCGCCTCCAATAGGCACTCCGCGGTCGGTACCAGGTACCATCTTGCAAGGATCCCCATCCAACTCATACTATGCTCAAGGAAGCCTGTGTTCCAATCCTCAAAACTCATTTTATAACTACCACAAGCGGTCCAGGGTATCAGATAGTCAAGATCCAGACTTACGCAGGGGGAGTAAAAAGAAAAAGAAATCTCTCGCTCAGATTTTGCCACAGAGAAGAGGATGGTCGGTAAGTAGATGGCTTCAGGAACTATTCTTATTTCCAACAAAATTATCATTTGTATTCATACTCAATCTGAGTAACAGCTATGGGCATACATGCATATTCAACATTCAATCGACACATATATTTCCAGATGGAAGATGCCAAGAAAGCGATAGAAATCGAAAGGGAATGCAACAGAAAAGCGCGAAGGTTCTCTTTATTCATAAAGTTCCCAGATGCGGAGTTAAACAGGGAAATTGTAAGCAGTTTCCATAGCGCCATTGAAAGTGTACATTTCCAACAGCCGTCCACGCCAAGATTTTGCTTCGTTAATATTTCTGTAAGTAATTTTCAGGATTATTCTATACTAATGTAACATCTGAAGCGTATTTGAAAATGTCCTCTTTATTGCACGACTATTCAGTCTCAACGTCATCTTTTTCAAGTAGAATTGACACTTTTGAACATATATTTTGTTTACATGTCTTCCAAGTGACAGTCGGTATGCTTTTTCCTTCATTTATACGTTCCCATACATACAGTATTAATTTTTTGTCGAAGATTGCATAACAATTAATCGTTGTGTTGGGACGATAGTTCTGAGTGGGGTTTCGAGAGTTTCTGATGACTGTTGGTGTTTTCGAAACCATGGACGAATTTGCCGTGTCTGGTACATTAAAAAATGACATACAACCTGGTGCTCGCTTGTCGCTTGCCTTGAAGGGCTGGTCGTTCTTTTGGGAACGGAATACTTACCCCAGGCGGTCCTGGGCTTTGCTGGTTTTGCGCGATGCTACCTTAAAATTGCAATCAAGGTTCGTGCAATCACAGCATGTTACCATTCAGACCATATTCAGACTGTAAATAAATGTGTAAGTGAAGGTAAAAACAAATGAAGTGTTACCTGGAAGACGGATAAACAAAATATATTGTCAAAATCTCAATTGTATTTAAAAAAGGCCACTGTTTGTCGCCAAAATTGTGTAGTTTTAGTACATACTTTTGACTCAAAAACCAAATCATAGACTGGCTCCTTCTGAATTCGTTGGTTGGGATCAAAACGTAGTATAATAAAGATAAATTTCAAACATAAGGATTATTGAGTTTCAGATTATACACGAAGGCCCAACGAAAAGGACGCACCCCCATTTGTGACACTCCTGGTATATTTGGGAAAATCGGTCGAGCAAGTCAATTTTGATTTCTACGGGGGCGTCTTTCCAACTATGGCCGTACAATACAGGCGATCCAAAAATAAGATATTGCGTTACACTTTAGATTTTTAAATGGAAACCTTTTTTAATTCTTATACTATCGGTCGCACCCCCATTCATGACTCTCCTGGTATATTTTGGAAAAAACATTAGGACACGTTAATTTTGATTTCTAGGGAGACGTCTTTTCATCTATAGCCGTAAAATACATTTTTTTAATTTGTAGATTTTCCATGAAGTTTTTAGTAACTTTTGTATACATTTATCTCTACCTAGTAGTGAGTCCACGAGTGCTTTGAGTATTATCAAGTGCCGCGGCTTCATTTCTAACATCGATTTTCTCGATGGCCATTACGGCAAATATTAGACACAGATCCAGTTTCTTTAAATTTTCTTATCGACTTAGCCACACACTTATCGTTAATATTTTTGACTGGATGTAACGCATTAAACAATAGCAATAGCCCTTACAATGCTCCCATTTTGTAATACAATTTTGATATTTCTACCCTTTCTTGAATTGAATAAGTCATTGTTCAATATTTATCACAACCAGGTAGATAACTTAACAATTTGAAATTGAAAACAAAACGAAGTTTTTCTATGACACTGTGTGATGCTAAATGTCCTACCTGGTATCCATGATTATTATTTTTTGCCGCACATTCCATTATTATCAGTATTAAGTTAGTCGAATTACATTATAAAATCAAATGTGTGTGTCACAACGATTGAATATGGGTTTAAACTTTATGATACATAAGTTACTAGAAACTTCATGGAAAATCTATAAATTAAAAACATTTTACGGCTATAAATGAAAAGACGTCCCTAGAAATCAAAATTAACGTGTCCTAGTGTTTTTTCCAAAATATACCAGGAGAGTCATGAATGGGGGTGCGACCTTTTCGTTGGGTCACCCTATATATAAAAATGAATGCAAGAAACAGTTAGTGTTCTGGTGAAGGCTTTACGATTCTTTATTTTTGTTGCCATGTCAGAGAGGTTAAGCTTCTGTCAAGTGTAGAAAAGGGTAACCTTTATATATTTGTTAAAAGTTTGGCATGAAACTTATGGGTCACGTCCTATCGGTATCAAGAAAAATCCTTGAAAAATATATGTAACAATATGTTTCAGTTGCTACAAATGCCATTTTCTCCAGATGGTATCTCATTTTTAGTGAGGTCCAAGATATTTTTTTTTTAACTTGCAATGTTTCTTCAGAGCTCTGCAGACCCTGAAGCAGTAAGACAAGAATTGAACAAAGTCCAATTTGGTGGCGGATATCTGACGGCGGAGTTCAAAAAAGACCGTGAAGAAGATGTTAATGTTAGTCCCGAAAACATGGATCCAACAACGTTATATGTGGGTAACTTGGCGCAAGAAGTCACGAAAGATGATATGTTGCGGATGTATCCCAAAAATAAAAGAATTGATATAGGGTATGTATTTATTGGCAAGTGTAATTTCGGGAACAATGAGATCGAAGAATTGTATTTTTTTGTTCATTTTAAAATATTATTACAGATATGCCAAAAGGATAAAATTCACAAGATATGCCTTTGTTGTATTTAACACTGCAGCAGACGCTATGGAAGCATATAAAAAGACTCATGATAGGCAAATGTACAACAAAAGTTTGATTGTCAGGTAAGAACTAAGAAAAGATATCTTAGTTATAGTCCAATCATATTAGACGAAAATACCCCTGGCTTGCAAAATAATTGTAAAGTCTGGTTTTACTGTTGCGAGTTGTTCAAGGAGGTATTCAAAACATGGACACATAAAATAGGTACACCAATTTTTGTGGTAAAACAAAGAATGAGAAAACGTGTTATTAGGTATTCAATCGAAAGTGTAGACAGGAACGAAAAAACTCTTTACATAAGATTTTAGGCATTTATGAGACCTACAAAATGGGACCACACGTAAAGATCTGATTGATGACAAAAAAGTTATGGCCGAAAACCGAGGCAAATTGCAGGTTTTGGCACTTGTTGTTAATACCACGATGGTTTCTCGCAGATATTTGAAGTTCTTCAAATTCTTAGGATTCATACTTCTAAATATCCACAACAAAATTGGAGTAGATGGGTCAAGTAGATTTTGAGAATTTCTAATTGTTTATCCCAAAACACCTGTTTTACGCCCATCACTACTAGTTTATTGAGAAATATACAGGGTTAGTTCAAAGGGCATTTTATAGCAGAATACACTAGTTGACCTTGCCGATATGAATCGCAAACCATTCCGGAAGATATATATTTTTTTTATGCAAAAAGGGGTTACTTTTTTCTTCTAAACAAATTCAAAGATTTCGTATTTGAGAGTAATTCGCAACAAAAGATCATAGACACATCCACTTTGTTTTAAAATGTGTGTAGTAACGTATGTTTTTCGAATATCGTAGCGCATTTGTTCAATTACTCACTAATATGAAATGTCTGAACTTGTTTATAAGAAAAAAACGTAACCTTTGTTTTTCGCATAAAAGTAACATTTATCTTTCGGAATGGTTTGTGATTCATTTCCGCAAGGTAAACACGTGTATATTGCTATTAAATACTCTTTGAACGAACCGTGTATATTGCTCAATAAACTAGTAATGATGGCCGGAAAACAGGTGCTTTTGGATAAACAATTAGAAGTTCTCAAAAAACTACTTGATCAATATACTCCAATTTAGTTTTTGTTACTTAGAAGTATGAATCCTACGGATTTGAAGAATTTCAAGTAGTTGCGTGAAATTATCGTCGCATAAGCAGCAAGTAACAAAACCTGCATTTTGCCTCGTTTTTAGGCCAAAACATTTTTGATATTAGTCGGATCTTTTCACATGTGGTCTCATTTTGTAGGTCTCATAAATACCTAAAAATCTAATATGAAAAGTTTTTTCGTTACTGTCACCACTTTCAATTGAATCCCAAATAACACGATTTTTCATACTTTGTTGTCAAAAAGTTTTCCCACAAAAATTGGTGTACCCATTTTATGTGTCCATGTTTTAAATATCCCCTTGAACAACTTCACCAATGAAACCGGACTTTCAGGGAAATTTTCTAATATCAGACTATTACCAAATTTTCCTACATGTAGTAATGTAGTGCCTGTAGTATTTTTGTATTGAAGCCAGTTGTTATTCTAGGTTTAGAAGGTTGAACGGTAATATAGGAATGTTAGGAGAACCAAAAGTCCAATCTAAAGCTGGAACTGAGCAAAGTCAATCTAAGGACAGTGAAACAAGCGAAATGCCTTCAGAAGAAAATGATACAGCTGATCATTATCCTTGGGATATTGACGTTTCCTCGTGGGAATTAAAATATAACGGTACATAATGTCTACTTAATATTATAGATGTGAAAGTGTGTATATACAGGGTGTCCGCAAAGTTGGGGTTTTCCTTTTCAGAAACAACTACCCTTGAAATAACAAAGGTAATGTGTAGTGAAACGAGGGCGACCAAGTAAAAAAAAATAAAGGAAAAAGTACTCACTCTGAAGTGGACGAGAAGGGCTAAGTACGTCTCTGCCCGAAATCATACCGATCCAACAGAAAATGAAATCAGCTGATGCGCTACCGAACAGACGCAGGCAAACAAGGAAGGCAAAATGTTGCGTAAACAGTCTAGGTATTGCATCCCGTCCAATCGATTTGGGAGAATAAATGGTCCAATGAGCATACCGTTCACCATGCCAGCCCAAACATTCACCGAAAATGTTTGTTGAAAATGTGCCCGACGGACAGCGTGCGGATTTTCTACCGACCAAACATGAGTGTTGCGAAAGTTATTCACCCCATTACGCGTGAACGTAGATTCGTCTGTCACCAATATGCACTTCAAAAAGTCCGGATTATTGTCATGTTGATGCAACAACCACTCACAAAACCGCACTCTTGCTGGAAAATCATCAGGTTGAAAGGCTTGTACACGTTGGACGTGAAACGGATACAGCCCCTCTTCACGCAGCGTTTGCCACACTTTAGTTTTTGATACTTGCACTTCTCTAGCCACGTCTCTAGTGCTTGTTGTTTTATGAAACGCAATCGATTATGCGGGTTCGTTTACCTCTACACGCGTGACCGTAACCGTCGGTTGAAGGTTGCATACTGACCTGACACACTGACCCCGAGCCAGTTCTGTCGTCGGGTTGAGCTAGTGTCCTAGTACCACTCGGGGATGTCGCGGGTCGCGGCTACAGGACGGTATTCAGATATTTTTGATGTTGCAGAGCCCTTTATCTCGGTTCCCTTAATACATTGGTGTATATGGTACTAAGAAAAATTGCTTATGTTTTCAAGATCTACACGTCGTGTAAAGGAAAACCCCAACTTTGCGGACACCCTGTATATGTTCCGTTTTCACGATAAAAGGGCTGAATCGATTTTGATGAATTTTAGGGCAGATTATATATATATATATATATATATATATATATATATATAACTTAAATAACTTTTCTCTTTGAAAGTTTCTTTAAAAATTTTATTTGCGAGAAAACCGAGTACAGATAGATGTTCGTGGATTGAGTTCTGAATCGTTTAAAACTACGTTATACAATGCAAATGAAGGACAAATGAAATATAATACTTTTAAGTGATAAACATGAGTCGCAGTGGAAAAGTGCTGAATGAGCTTCATCTTCTTTATAGACTGGTACATAACTTATATATACAGGGTGGCGCATCGAAAACGAAACAGACGCATTTACTGGCAGCTCAGTTTTTTTTTGGAAAAACGCTCAGACCCGTCGATTTTGTTTTCGAGGGGGATACAAGTTTGGCAAAAAATCACGTTAACACGTGCAGCCCCATAGGCGGAGGTGACACCAACCCTAAAATCTTAAATGGAAAGGGGACTCGAGTGATACCCTATTTTAAAGGTCTTTCAATTCTATTTATAATGATGTAAAATACATGAGCTTACATTCAGTAGTTTTGAAGATTTCTTGACTTAAAGCTTAAACAAGACTTTTAATAGGTACATCAGATTAGTTTGTACTACTTTCAGAAGAAATTTGACTAAAAGAATTTACTTAATAAGTAAATGCTTTTCTTCACTACATCTATGATTTGTATATCATTTTGTTGTTGAAAATAGCTATTGGACCGTTTTTTTTTCTTGTGGCAAAAAAGTTATTTCTTGAAGAAAGATAAGGAAATATCTCGTACTTATTTTAAATAGGAATTTAGTACATAGTTTGCGATTGTTTTGGCCAAACTTTGTTGATAAAATAACTTGTAACGCTTTATTACATAAATTAACCATGGTATATTCCACAGCAAAAAGAGTTGAAATTATCGAAATATTTTTCGGAAATAATTAGTGCGCTAATAGAACAGCAGAAATATTTAATGAGCGACATGAGAACTGTAACGTGCATTGAAAATATGTTCTAGAACTTGTAGCTAAATTTCGGGAAACAGGGTTAGTCGCCAATTATAAACGCAACATTGAAAATCCCATAAGGAACGAAGCAATAGTCGTGGGGGTTTTAGGGCAAGTTTATGTAGATCCTACGTTAAGTACCCGCAAATTGAAGACTGTGTGGTGTTAGTCGACGTACTGTCCAACGGATTCTAAAGGCCCATAGTTTTCATCCGTATAAAATTCACCTGGTACAAGAACTTAATGAAGACGATTTTGATCGGCGATTACAATTTTGTGATGATATGAATGAACGAATTATAAACGATGAACATTTTCTATTCAACACTTGCTTTTCCGACGAATGTTCCTTTTTCTTAAATGGCGTAGTAAATCATCATAACTGCCGATATTGGTCCGATTCTAATCTCAGAATTTATCTTGAGATTCATACACAGCCACAAAAATTAATGTTGGGGCTGGTATTTTGGGTGATCATTTAGTTGTTCATTTTTTCTTACCTGGAAATTTGACCGGTGAAATGTATTTAGAATTACTGGAAGACGCCATAGATCCTGCATTAACAGCCATAATTGAAAATCAGAATGATCGTCGGTACATTCCGAATAGGTTGATGTTCCAACAGGATGGTGCCCACATTACGCATTACGTGTTCGACAATATTTAGATCAGACGTTTCCAGATCGATGGATTGGTAGAAGAGGTGCCATTGAATGGCCCCCAAGATCGTCAGATTTATCACCTTTGGATTTCTTTATGTGGGGTCATTTAAAAAGCAAAATCTATGCAACTCAGCCAACATCATTAGAAGACCTGCGACAAAGAATTGTGAATGAGTGCCTTCAATTTACTCCTCAAATATTGCAAAATGTGCGGCAACGTTTTGAGCAAAATCTTTATTATTGCATGGAGAGTCATGGTGGCCATTTTCAACATTTACTTGCCCAACGGGTCAGTTCATTCTTCATTTTTAAATTACTTTGCTGCCAAATGTATTGCTCTCCACTAATGATGATGTATTAGTTTTATTTAAGCTTTAAATCAATAAATCTTCAAAATTACTGAACTGAAGTACATTAATTTTATATCATTATAAACGGAACTGAAAGACCTTTAAAATAAGGTATCACTCGACCTCCTTTTCCATTTAAGATTTTGGGGGTGGTGTCACCCCCGCTTAGGGGGCTGCACGTGCTAACGTGATTTTTTTGCCAAACTTATGTCCCCCTCAAAAACAAAATCGACGGGTCTGAGCGTTTTTCCAAAAAAAACTGAGCTGCCTGTCAGTGCGTCTGTTTCGTTTTCGATGCGCCACCATATACAGGGTGTCCGCAAAGTTGGGGTTTTCCTTTACACGACGTGTAGATCTTGAAAACATAAGCAATTTTTCTTAGTACCATATACACCAATGTATTAAGGGAACCGAGATAAAGGGCTCTGCAACATCAAAAATTTCTGAATACCGTCCTGTAGCCGCGACCCGCGACATCCCCGAGTGGTACTAGGACACTAGCTCAACCCGACGACAGAACTGGGTCGGGGTCAGTGTGTCAGGTCAGTATGCAACCTTCAACCGACGGTTACGGTCACGCGTGTAGAGGTAAACGAACCCGCATAATCGATTGCGTTTCATAAAACAACAAGCACTAGAGACGTGGCTAGAGAAGTGCAAGTATCAAAAACTAAAGTGTGGCAAACGCTGCGTGAAGAGGGGCTGTATCCGTTTCACGTCCAACGTGTACAAGCCTTTCAACCTGATGATTTTCCAGCAAGAGTGCGGTTTTGTGAGTGGTTGTTACATCAACATGACAATAATCCGGACTTTTTGAAGTGCATATTGGTGACAGACGAATCTACGTTCACGCGTAATGGGGTGAATAACTTTCGCAACACTCATGTTTGGTCAGTAGAAAATCCGCACGCTGTCCGTCGGGCACATTTTCAACAAACATTTTCGGTGAATGTTTGGGCTGGCATGGTGAACGGTATGCTCATTGGACCATTTATTCTCCCAAATCGATTGGACGGCATGCAATACCTAGACTTTTTACGCAACATTTTGCCTTCCTTGTTAGAAGATGTGCCATTAAGTGTAAGACAATCAATGTGGTTTCTGTACGATGGTGCACCGCCCCATTTTAGACGCGAAGTGCGTGAGTTTTTGAATGAATTATTTCCCAATAGGTGGATCGGACGTAAAGGACCCGTAGCGTGGCCTCCGCGATCTCGAGATTTAACACCATGTGATTTTTTTTCTTCGGGGAGAAATGAAACGCTTAGTGTACAAAACTGAAGTGCATACGGTTGACGAACTTCGTCTCAGAATTGAACAAGCTGGTGCTTTCATTCGGGGGAGGGACTCCATTCTCGTGCACGCACCTGTGTTTTTGAATCAAACGGCGATAACTTCGAACAATACCTATAAAGTACGTTTACTTAAAAACTGAAAACGCGGCAACGCCGTCTTATTTGTTACCTCTGTTCGTGGTCTGAACTACCGCCGGCGTCTGCTCGGTAGCGCATCAGCTGATTTCATTTTCTGTTGGAGCGGTATGATTTCGGGCAGAGACGTACTTAGCCCTTCTCGTCAACTGGAGAGTGAGTACTTTTTCCTTTATTTTTTTTACTTGGTCGCCCTTGTTTCACTACACATTACCTTTGTTATTTCAAGGGTAGTTGTTTCTGAAAAGGAAAACCCCAACTTTGCGGACACCCTGTATATGCAAAGGGTTGAGATAAGGTCTAAGAGCTATGGGTAAACTATTATATTTTAAAGCTAGGTATTCAAAGGTGGGTTTCTTATGCTCCGTTCTTTGATAAACTGTAAATCAGCACTTACAAAGAAACTTTGTAAATTCCAGCCTAATAGTTCGGTAAAGTGGGAATTTACACTTTTAAAGTTTTTGTAGAGAATTTGGAATCTTTCAAATTAATCCAGCTTAAAAATAAAAGTATGTTTCGACTCCAATTTTTTTCTTCAAAATAATTATTAATAACAAAGAAATGATATCCGTAATATAGGGTAGGAGGGGGTTAAATATCTCTATGGCGAACCTGGGATAATCTGTGATGGACTTGCTCTTTCCTGTCACCACTTCAGGGGATCGTCTGTTCCCGTTAAAAACGGTTCATTAAAATATTTATTCAGAGAGATAATCTCTGCTGCGACTGAATTTTCAACTCGAGGAAAATGTTTTACCAAAAGGTCAAAATGCTCCCAAATGTCTGAGTCTGGCTTCTTCAGTTCACATCGGATATATGGCAACGGTAGTCAAAGTTTATTAAAAATCAGAACGGGTGAAAACAAAAAAAAGTGGCTAATATCGATCGCTCAGTCCGCCATGCTCATCACCAACACGAAGATGCAATCCGAATAAACCTCTTTTTAAATACGCATATTAGCTGCATTTTTTTTTGTAAAACTGACAAACTAATGAGTTTCACTCGCAATGATGAAAACGTTTCACTAAGTAATAGCATTTGGAATCGACAACATTTTTGTATCATACGAGCATCGCAAGCCAAACCTGAATACAACTCTGTCCAATTCTTAATTTTCGAGGAGTAACATGTAACAGTACGTGATTGTTCGGCTATTAATTGACCCTCTACCCCCCCCCCCCCCCTAACTATTTTATATGACTTTTCAGAAGAAAAAGTTGTATACAGGGTGATTCACAAGTTGTGACCAAAAATGGAACATCATATACAGGACCGCATTTTAAGGGGGGTCTTCAATGTAACATTATTTCCTCGAGGGCTTTATTAAAAAGATATCGGGTGTTGAAGTTTAAAAATAAAAAACGATTTTTTAATATCTTCAAAACCGTCAACTGGAATTTACTAAAATTTGGTATGTGGATTTACTCAAGTATTGTCCACATTTATAAATTTCTACTTAAAATTAACGTTCACAAGTGGCGGAGATACAGAGGATTAGTGGCATTATTTTTATATAATAATTACGCTTGTGCTTTTTCCTAGAGTTCACTGTTTTCGTAAAAATAAAAATTTTAGCATTCCAGTTGACTGTGTTGAAGATATTAAAATACGTTGACGCCGACCTGTACCACTGGTGGTTCAAGTGATGTTTTGTCAACAGCCGGAGTTGACCACCAGTGGTACAAGTGTAGATACTGTTTCTTTGCGACATAAATCTGTTGTGCTTTTAAAAAGGTTTCTCTTAAGAGACATACGGTTACTCGAATGGTATGGGATACTTCACGTACCACCGGTGGCGCACTCGGCTGTAAAGAGAGACGTTATGAGCAGAATAGAAACGCACATATTTGGACACTTCATGTACCACCGGTGGCGCACTCGGCTGTAAAGAGGGACGCTATGAACAAAATAAAAACGCACATATTTTGGATTAATCCATTTTTATTTCAAATAAAGAATGAGTTGTACTGAAAATTCATGGAAAACTTAAGTTAAAGATATACAACGAAAAAATGCAAATATATTAATTGTGCTTTTGATTAAAACATTGCAGACACATTGTCGGTTTGTCTTGACAATCCATGTAAAATGTATAAACTCTTTTAGCTTTTTTTATTGCTATTTTATAGCCTAGCTCATTTTTTATCGTCTGGTAGCATAAAGTACATCGCTTCCTGCATTCTCTTGCTGTACCTTCGTACCTTCCCATTTTATGATTGGTCAAATTATTACCACTTTTAGATCGAGGCCTCTTTCTTGTACGTTGCGGGATTGTATCATTTTCGTCTTCTTCTTGTAAAATCCCATCGGTTTCCTAAGCTAAATATCACCTTCTGACGAATCTGCAGCATATCCATTTTGTGTACATTGTTTCCATAGTTATTAGATAACACCCACGTATTTACGATGCAAGTACCAAGAACTACTTCAAAAAATACCTTTTTGTACCACTTGATGCTTTTCCTAATGGACGTGTAATATGATGACATTTGATCTGAGACATCAACGTCTTTTTTCGCTTTATTGTAAGCAATAACTGCTGGGGTTTCATAACATCTTCTCCTTTAATTTTTTTCTCAGTTAGTTCGGGTTTATGGCTTGGTACACTACTGATCATAAGAACTGGTCTCTTGTCAACCCATTTCATTACTCTGATACCGACGTTATTTTGTTCCCCATAAATTTCACCCTTCTTCAATACCATCTTTGTCACACCAACTGGATTGCCTCTCCTATTGCTTCGGAGTGTACCGCAAAGATAAGTTTTTGCTTTTAGAAGAACATTGCACAGCTGCACACTTGAATAAAAGTTATCCACAAATAATATGCGGCCTTCATTTAAAAGTCCCTCTAGCAGAAATAAGCAAACATCGTATTTATGGCCATGTTGCGAAAGAGCTTAACCGTTTTTCCCTGCATACACCTGAAGATTATATGTGTAACCTTCTGGAGTACAAATCTTGTACATTTTGATTCCGTATTTGTGCCTTTTTGCGGGAAGGTACTGCCGCAATACTAACCTACCTCTCCACGGCACCATAGTTTCACCAATAACAACACTTTCTCCAGGAGAGAGTGTATCTTGAAATTGTTGGCAAATAAGATTTAAAAGGTTTTTTATTTTATGAAGTCTATCTGTTTTCGCCGCTGGGTCGGCGTTATCTGCGAAATGGAGAAACTTGAGTAAGCAATCAAATCTATCTCGTGTTAATTGTGTTTTGTATAAATGTATTGCCAAAGATTTCATTATTACTCCAGTACATTCGCATATTTGGCAAATGTTGAATTCCCATGATCATCAAAGTGGCTAAAAGCTTTTTCATTTCACCACGATTAGTGCCTGTCCACTTGCTAACAAACGATCGCGGACGAAGCTGGTGGGTACGAATATATTCAGAGGCATATCTATTTGTCTCTTGCACCATTATGTCTAGAATTTCATCAGTAATAAATTGTCTAAAGATTGCATAAGGGCTAGATAAATCCATATCACTCAACTTCAGCCCGCTTTGACCAGAAAATCCAAAATCATTTGGATCATTTTCACATGGTCCCCAATTGTGGAACGTAGGATTGGCACTTGAAGTTACATAACCAGTGTTGTCATCAATATCGCTGTTTAGGTCTTCATGTTCACTCTCATTGCAAACAGCGGAGGAATTAGTGCTGTCTGAAAGTTCAAAGGGTATATAATCGTCTTCCGAGTCTGCATATGGTTCTGATTCATCTGACGAAGAAAAATTTTGACGGTTACAAGAAGGACCCGGCAATTCTCTATGTTGATTTGTCAACTCACTCGGTCTTGATAGCGGTGATTTTGACGGTTCAATAGTGTCAGATACTTTAGTTTTTACCATAACCGGAAATTCTTGATGTTCATTTGTCACATAACTCGTTTCTCATGTAGATGTGTTTGAAAGTCGACTTAGCTTTCCAGTATATTCACTCGACACTGATGCCGGTCTTGTAGATAAAACACTCACTTTGTCCGAAGTTGGTATTGTTTCTGTTGCCGTAACACAGTCTCCAGTACCACTTGTTGCACTAACAGTCAATAAATTTAAAATTTGTTTGCCTCTCGATATCATCTTGATCACTGTCGTTCTTCTACTAAAACTAAAACAAAAGTGAGGTTAACTTATTGTCAGCAAGAACGTGTACCACCGGTGGTACAAGCAACCGCTATAACGAAAAAAATATTTGTGGAACCGTCTTGTACCACCGGTGGTACAAGACAAAAAAGTGAAAATAATTACAAAAAACAACGGATATAAGCACCAATAATAGTACAAAATGATAAAAAACACGTTATATCATACAAAGAATGATTATACAAATAGACGTTTTTGAAAAAAGAAAATACGATTTACTCATCGGCGTGAACGTGTTAAAAAACATTGTTTTTATTTTTAAACTTCTACGCCCCGTATCTTTTTATTGAAGCCCTCGAAGAAAAATGTTACATGGAAGACCCCCTTAAAATGCGGTTCTATGTATATTTCATTAGTGGTCACGACTTGTGAATCCCCCTATATAGTAAGTTATAGGGTCTAATATGAAGTTGTTCATGTAATACTTTTTTGTATACAGGGTTTCTCAGAATAGTGCTATCAAATAAAGCTGTATCTGAAACTTATCCTTTAGTTTACATGTCGATAATCCTCCATGCTTGTCTGGACAATAAAACCTGTTTTGACAAAATCTTCTTTACTATAAACATTTCAGTCGCAAAGGTGATCTTCTTCAGTACACTTCATTTATCTATGTTCCATGCGACAGAACTGTTATAAATATATTGTCATTGTAATGAAGAAGATTCTGTACATTACATGTAATTTCGTAAAATCGAACAATATGGAGATTATATATTTTCAGGAAAGTCTTTTTTTCTGATTCAGAACATAAATGGTGTATCATATTTATTTTCACTAGTTTGGCCAAAAACTTGAAGTTTGTGTGTGATTTACTCATGTGAATCTAAGTCGAACCAGTTTGCATCTACCCGCCTATGCAATCTGGTATAGGGCCAGAATATACAGGGTGACGGGAAAATGGATGCGGAGCCGGTGGGAGGAGATAGTACAAGCCAATCTCAGTCGATTTTACTACAGGAACTACTGTCCGAAAACTACCCGTTTTCGAATTATAGTAATTTTTAAGACTCTATAAAATTAACGTCCTTTTTACGTTAACCAAGTCATAAAACTTGAAAATTGGGTGTTTCATTGGATTTTTTTTTGTTTTACAATAAAAATATTCTAAAATACGAAAATTGATACACACATGTACATTATTGACGTTATCTCATGCAGTAAGCTTCAAAATAGTTCGATTTTTGTTAAAAAAAATCTTCGGTCATCCCAAAAGCTTCAGTTTACTAGAAAAAGTCGCATACCAATTTTTCGTACATGTGTAGGCCATGGGTTCGGAAACAGTTTCCGAATCTATGGATCGGTAGAGGCGGACCCCCCATGGCCAGCACGCAGTCCCGATATCACACCTATGAACTTTTTTGTGTGGGGTCGCATGAAAAATTTTGTATACTCTGATCAAAATCCTGTACCCACAATAGAAGACCTCAGAAACAGGATAATACATGCAGCACAAGAAGTTCAAGCCTCTCTTAGGAATTCGGCAGTAGTAAAATCAGCTGTCATAAGAAGAGCACATGTATGCATTATAAATAGAGGGCACCATATTGAAAATGTATTATAAAAATAAAAAATGTAGTGTCAAACAAATTATCGTGTAGTAAGGTATAATTTTGTAAGTGTAGTATTTTTATTGCTTTTTCCTTCCTCCTCTTATAATAGTCATATTTTTGCTAATTCTTAATCGATTTGTGATTTTTATACCTCATTTGGAAGGTAATGAAACGTAGATGTTTTCTAAGTATTTTGTACGAAAAATTTGTATGCGACTTTTTCTAGTAAACTGAAGGTTTTGAGATGAACGAAGATTTTTTTAACAAAAATCGAACTATTTTGAAGCTTACTGCATGAGATAACGTCAATAATGTACATTTGCGTATCAGTTTTCGTATTTTAGAATATTTGTATGGTAAAACAAAAAAAATTCAAATGAAACACCCAATTTTCAAGTTTTATGACTTGGTTAACGTATAAAGGACGTTAATTTTATAAAATCTTAAAAATTAGTATAATTCGAAAACGGCTAATTTTCGGACAGTAGTTCCTCTAGTAAAATCGACTCAGATTGGCTTGTACTATCTCTCCCCACCGGCTGGGCAGCTATTTTCCCGTCACCCTCTATATGATTAAGTGACACACACAACCTTTCAACAAAAGTAATAAAAATAAATTTAACAGACCATATTATATATCTGGAATTAGAAAAAAGGGACTATCATTTTTACTGAAAGTATACAGGTGTTCAATTAAAAAATATAACTTTATTCGATAGCACTTCTCTCAGATACCCGGTATACAAAAAAATATTACGTGAAAAACTTTATATTAGACTTATTTGCAACTTTTTCTTCTGGAAAGTCATATAAAAAAGTTAAAGAATTATTCAGATCGGGTATACTAAATCAGCTAAATATTATTTGTTGAATTTTCAGAAAGGTGTTATCTGGACGAGGATGATGACTGTGATGATGTTTCACTGGATGTTAAACCGTCTTTGGAAGAATTAGAAAGGGATTTCCAGCCCCCAATGCAACACATCCAAACTCGTCTCTTGTCAGGACCTCTTGACATGGATGATTTGCCTAGGCCAATAATAGAAACCAAAAAAGAAGGAGATACTGAAGTGGGTGCGGAAGTACATAGAAATAGTAACAGGTAAGTTGATTGAAATCATTGGTTAAAATAGTCTCCAAGATTCTCAACCTTATGGATGTTTACATAAAATTTCCAATTCTTTTTAAAGGAAATTGCTTATTTTCAAATATGACATCAATCTGTCATTCTTGACTCATTTCTTCTGAAATCGAATATGATATCTTAACCAATATTGAAATTTGACAGCTATATCAATTTTGAAATGTTGAATGAATGAGTTTTTATTTCAGTCAACAACAACCATCTGCTACACTGCCTCTGGCGGAGCTGAGCGACAGTGAAGATACATCAAGAAATAGTGAAGCTACTGTTTCAGATTTAAATAACACCGTAACAGTAAAGGCAGAAGTTAAAACTGAAATATGTGGAAATGATATAGCGGCAAGATCTACTTATCGTCAACTCATGTTGACACGAAGGCGGAAAAACATAACAGTGGAAGTAAAACAAGAACAGAGTGATTCAGTGGAAAGTGAAACTGGAAAGAATGAATCTGTGAAGGAGTATCAACAAGAAAATGGAAGGTTGAGTCAAGTACAGTCACAAAATGAAAGCAGTGAAAGTAAGATAAGGTTTCCCGACAAGAATGATCGCCAGGCACTTTTAGAAACACCTAGTGCTACTACTGATGATAAACGTCCTTCAGAAAGTGAAAGTAGTCGGGAAGTTTGTGGAGAGATACAAAGGGATATCGAAGAACAAATACCAGATCTCACTTCTAAGAGATATACTTCAACGTTGAGGCAAATCGACAAAAATATTAATATTGCTCCAGAGGTGGAGCAAGGAAATGAAAATGATGATGTTGGTGATATGCTTGGAAGCTCCTATACAGTGGATAGGAATATATCTACGGAAATGCGCATGCAAACTGTCATCATTGACCAGGTAAGTTGTCTGGTTATTAAATATCATTAATTTTCCAGCTTTACACACCAAGAATTGACAATCTGAGAGAGAAGTATAAAATGAAACTAAAATTAAAACCAATTGGTTTTCAAATGAACTTTAAGATTGTGACAATAAAACCAAAAATAAAAACCTTCATAATACTTTATTATCTTGCGCAGCTGTTTTCAAAAGTTCTGTGAAACCTTTTAAACACACGCGGATTAAAAGTAAACTTAAAGTGTATACTTATAAAGTTTATTTACCTTATTTTTAACATAAACGTTGAATTTAAATGGTTCTTTAAAACTACTTGTATATACTCATATTTCTCATTACTCCAATCATATTAGACGAAAATACCTCTGGTTTGCAAAACAATTGCAAAGTCTGATTTTATTGTTGCAAGTTGTTCAAGGGGGTATTCAAAACTCAGGGGCCTCAAAATTTCTGAAATTTTGCTATTCAACAAAAATACAAAAAAGTGAAAACGCTAAAATCATCAGTTTGACTGAAAGTTAATTTTATCTATAATTTTAATTTTTTTGTTGTTTAAATGCATCGGAACAGTATGATGTAATAAATTGTTTTTACTAATCTCCTTAGTATTATTCATAACTATTTTTTGACACAAACATGTTTTGAATAGCACACCATCTATATTTTCGTAAATTTTTTATTACAGCCCTCAGAAGAAGAAAACTTGCGACCTGCTTCTAGAGAAGAAAACTTGCCAGGCATGGTTCATAGTTCTCAAAAAGGTAGTACTGAATGTTCGAACACAGTGTTGAAACCTGATAATGGGATGGTAGTCAGTGTCTCCGAAAATGAAGCAAATAAGCAAATGAATGATGATTCCAGTTTTGATGTGGACCTTGACATACTGGACAACATCAAGAGAGAAACAAGGGCGGCAGGTAACACTATATCGTCCGTAATTATATATATATATATATATATATATATATATAACTTGAGACGTGGTCATTGTCGTCTAGACCAGTTAGGTTATATATATATATACAGGGTGACTTTGAAGTTGAGTCATTAATTTTCAGATAATGATTGTAGAAGGAAGATAAACCAAAATATGTGTGTAAAAATTAAATGTTACCTGGTTTTATAAAGTATCCTCCCGACAAGTATTTTAGTGCGGACCTGTATTTGATCGTGCGGTCTTGGAGCACCGGCATGCCCTCCCCTGTGAGGTCTTAAGTCACCTGATTCACGAGCCCATTAACAAAGGCACGAGGGGTTGGTTGCACTCGATTGGGAAACCGATCCGCGGCAGCATTTTGTAAAGATACGAATCATGTCCACAAGTTCAGCATTTTCGTAAACATGTGCCATTTTTTATTTCGTTTGAGCCACGCAACAAACACCACTATTCACTCACGCGTTACCGACTTACACATTGACTGAATACAACTGAATACAATTGTAGTAAAAACATCGTTTCAAATTCTTTCGCTTTTTTGTTTCCGATGCGATGAACCGATAAGGCGGATTATATCCGTTGTTGCCAAACACGAGCACATAATATTGTTATTGAGACAGGGCGGTACTCAAACTTCTAAAGGGCTATAACTTTGTTACTTTAATTTTACCACAAAAATGTTAAAGGAAAAAACATTTCTTTTGATCAGATCTACTCACTGTTAAAATAAATGACTCAACTTCGAAGTCACCCTGTATATATACAGTAATGGACAAACGTATATTGACAAATATGAATATTTACTTAAATACCTTTAGAAAACGAATTCATACTTCATTGCTCCATAAACAAATGCGTTATTAGTAGAAAAACTAAATTCCTTGTTTTTACATTATCTGCAGTGAACACAATACAAGTCTGAATATAAGCACTTTTTATGAGGGACAAAAATATGTAGACAAATTCTTTTCAACATTAGTTTATTATAGTTTCGTGTCCGAAGAGGATTAGTTTGTGTTCATCAAGTATTGTGGCATAAGTTGAGTGATTTTAAGACCATGCCGCGTGGTCCAGAAATTTCTTTCGATGTAAAAACTAAGATCATTGAGTTATACAAAGATGGTCAACGTCAAGTCGACATTGCCAAAAATTTGAAACTGAAGCGTAAAGCAGTTTGGGCAATATTGAACAAATATAAACAAAAAGGTATCTTGGAAGCCTCTACGAGAAGTAGTCGGCCTAGAAAACTAAATGCTAGATCAATTATATTAATTTGAAAAGTAAATTCGTCCAAAGATCCGTTTAAAACCTCAAGACAAATAAAGGCCGAAATCGAGACAAAAGGAATTGTCAGTGTGTCTACGAAAACTATAAGTAGAAGATTAAATGATTTGAAGTTATTTACACGTCGCCCAAGTAAGAAGCCGCTAATCTCGAGGAAAAACCGTACGGACCGATTACAATTTGCACGGTTGCATCTTGATTGGAGCATCTGTGACTGGAAGAGGGTATGTTTCAGTGACGAATCCAAGTTCAATATGTTATGATAAGTTTGTATACACATACATACTAAAGCATGTCATGTTACCCTATATGGAAGACAATATGCCCTTAAGATCAATCTTCCAGCAAGATAATGACCCGAAGCACACTTCAAATCTCGCAAAGAAATTCTTTCTGGATGAAAAAATATTAGTTCTCAAATGGCCTTCACAGTCTCGCGATATAAACCCCATTGAAAATCAATGGGAATACTTAGATAAGCAAATGCGAGATAAAAATTATTCAAACAATAATGAACTTTTTGCCGCTTTAGAGCAAAAGTGGAGACAGATTGATGAATCTTATATCAAGCAACTTCTACAATCTATGACGAGACGATGCCAGACGGTGATTGATAATAATGGTTATGCTACAAAATATGAACACAAACATGGTTTGTTTTCTATAATTCAATGAACTTTGCTTCTTTTTTCTATAATTGTTTTGCTTTGTCTATATATTTTTGTCCTTCATAGTTTCAGTTTTTTTCAGTTAATTTTTTATTGAAGGGAGTCTAATGAATTTATTTATGTATTAGTGAGTACTATGCTATAACTAATTACGTATACAGGTTGGTGTATTAATAAAACAAGTTAAAAAAGAAATACAGCACAATATTAATTTATCTATATACTTTTGTCCATTACTGTATATATATATATGTAAAAAGTATACAGGGTGTCCCAGAGGTCAGCGTCAAACCGGAAACGGGGAATAGGCCAAGTTATAATAGTTATGAGAAAAACATTAAAAAAGTACAACGTATACTTTCCAAATTATGGACTTTATGAAAAAATCGGAAAAATGTACACCCTGTTATGATCTTTTAGTTCCCATTACTACAAATTTCAATTTTTTCTTAGATGGATTGACGGACAGTACCGTTCTGCGTACTGATAGCAACACAGATAGTAATGTCACTTTTATTAATTCAAGAATGTATTTATTACATTCACAATAAATGTAATGCAAGCTTGACATATTAAAAAGGATTGGGATATCAGACGGTTCTTCCATTATTAACAAATTCAGCTGTGTCCGTTATTACGTCCCGTAACTCAGCTAAATGTACGATTTTCTTTAAGTAAACTTTTTCCTTCACCGCGTCCCGGTACTTACGTTTCTTTGTTTTTGTTTGTTGGAGATTTATTTTCTGTAATTTTACATTATTGTCTATTAAAATCACATCACTATGTATTTTGAGTTTTCGTAAAGTGATTTTTTAATTTCACCGTAAACATTTTCAAATTGAAACACTGTGTAATATCATTATTCAATTTATTAAATTCAAATAGTCCCTTTATGTGAGCTTGCGTAACAGTAGGTGAACTATTTGATGTAACAGTGATGTGCGTCCGCCTTTAGAAACCAGTCTACTCGGATTTTTATAAATATTATTTATGTTTTTTTAGATGACTTTGATGATGATGCTGATTTTAATGAGGACAACAACGATGATGATGAGTTTTTAAGATTTCTGAAGCATCGAAAGCCTTGGACGTGAAGATATTTTAAATGTAATTATTTGTGTAATTTTAATTTCTATGCAAGTGTATACATATATGTATTATAATATATAGTTTCGCTATAAAATAAGTACAAATAATTTTCCTATAAAAGCATGTTTTCTGGACGTTACATTTTGGTTTCATTGTCATCACCTCTTTACCACTCTCAAATACCTATGAAAATAGCAAAGAAATTCGAACTAGGAGAATGGGATATTTTTCGAACGTACCATTTATTTGTACTTTGTCAACTCTAATGTTGCCAAAATCATATTCTTTATTGGCTGATTCCTCCGGCTGAAAATACAAAGAATTTAAATGAGGCATATTTCCATGTACGAATTTACGTTTAAACTGCATCGTCCTAGAAAATTATATACGAGGTCTGTAAATTAAGTGTTGATACAGGCAACATAGAGTTCTATCTGGCAACAGTGGCTTGGAGAGGAAACAACGGAACATCTGATCCGCCTTCAGTGCAAGTTTGAACTCGCTCGAGTTGCCCGCGCTGTTTTTCCTATTGTGTTCTAAAAATGAGCAATGGTGTACTAGCAGATTTTGCTTCAGTCGGGGGCACAGTGCAATGGAAACTCTTGCTAAACTTCAGCAGGCGTACGGATATAGTGTTTTGTCAAGAGCCCAGGTTTTTCGGTGGTTTAAGACATTTTCAGAAGGAAGGGAGTCGAATGATGAAGATATCGACAGAATCCGGGATCTTGTGCGTTCAGATCGGATGACAGCCTGAAAGAGTTAAATTTGACTCATACCACCGTTCATCAGATCAAGAACAACTGGGTGTTGCATCATGATAATGCTGTTTGTCACAGAGAAATGTCAATAAACGAGTTTTTGGCGGGTAAAAACATTACGGCTCCTCAGCTTCCTTATACGCTTGACTTGACCTTTTCTCTTCAAGTCGGTGAACCTCGGAGTTCCAGCACTGCTATGAGGAGTGGAACAAACGTCTCCAGCGCTGTGTGGTATCAAAAGGAAGTTATTTTGAGGGTGAAAATATAAAATTCTATTATGGTATTAAAAATACGATTTCGTATCGGTGGGTCATAATCTGGAACTGTTTTGCTTGTCCGTCGCAGTATTTTAAAAAACCTCAAGACGCGTAAAGATCTATGTAGACAAAAAGTTGAGCTTGTCTAAACTTCAAATCAAAATTGACGACGTGAAGAATTTTGGAAACGGTAGTGTGGAAATTAAGGTCCACGAAAGTAATCATGCCCAGTTAAAGGAAGAAATTCAGAAAAAATTGCCAGCATCGTACCAGGGTCGCAACCGAAAATGTTTAGACCTAAAATCAAAATCGTGGGCTACCATACAGATGAACGAATTACCGAAGAAGAGATAGTAGAAGACATCACAAGACAGAACCATTTCATAGAAAAAGAAGATATTAAGATAAATTTTATTAAGTATATTGCACAAAACAAAATTTATATTATTTACGCAGAGGTCACAGGTAATTTATTTAAACAGATTTTTGAAGATTATAATGGAAAAAATCTATTAGGATTTCAAAATGTATCTGTATACAAAAATAATTAAGTGTCTCAGTGCACAAATTGTTTCCGATTTAATCATTCTGGAAAAACTGCCAAAATCCTAAAGTCTGTGCTCAGTGTGGAGAAAACCATGACACTTCCTTTTGTAAGCAGCCACATCCGAAATGTTGCAACTGTTTGTATTCAAGACACCAGTATAAGAAATCTTACAGTACCGATCATCTTCCGACAGACAAAAATTGCCCAGTGTATGAATTCTTTCAACAAAGACATCTCTCACGAATTTTATTTTGATCATTATAGAATTATTTAGAATACTCAAAATCTTTTCTAAATTATGTACGATTCAAATACTCTTAATGGCTGGTAGTAAAATGCTTATCGGACACTTGAATGTACGTTCCGTCATGTCTAGTTTTGATGCTATTGTAAATTTAATAGCATTAGAAAATTTTGTGGAATCTATGTTAAATCAAATTTACATGCTGAAAAGATAGATATTCATACAAATTTTGGTGTTTGTTTCGAAAGCATTTTGGTTAAATTGGTTGCGGGTAAGTGTGAACTGTTAGTAGGTGTTTTATACCGACCACCCTCTAAAAACATACAACAATGTGCAGATTTATTAAATGGTTTCCTACCCAGCCTCTCGTTATATCATCATAACATCGTGATATTGGGAGATCTGAATATGAATTTTTTTAATAACAGTATATTCTCACTGAGTTTTGAGCTGATGGGGTTCACACAAATCGTAACGGAAGCCACCCGTGTCACAGATAGTACTGCAACATTAATCGATCCAATATTTTTAAAAAATCCTCAAATATGCAGCTATTCTTCCGTCATGGACACGAATGGTATTTCGGACCACAAACTCGTATTTTTTCATTTTGACATTCCATCTTATAAAAGAAAACAAAAATTTATCACAATCAGGGATTTTAAACATTTCAGTGAGGATGATTTTCTTATCGATCTTTCTACACCGGGCATAGATGAATTATTTCTTATATAGAAGGTAATTCACATTACAAGCGTTATCGTGGAAACCTATAATAAACATGCACCTTTTAAAACTGTAAGAGTTAGTAAGCCACCACCACCTTGGTTGTTATTGTTATTGTTATTATTTTGCGCACAAAGAAAAACATACAATGTAACACAGCTCTTGAACATTCAGTTAAATAACCAAATTTTTCAATTTTCTGATTCTGCAAAAATTCTTGGTGTTGTTTTTGATACAATATTAAGGTTTATTGAACATGTAAAAAGTCTATCTCAGAAAACACACCTACGGCTGCGCACTCTTATAGCAAACAGGTATTTACTAAATTTTAAGTTGCGTAAAAAACTATGTGAAGCATTGGTCATATCTATACTAAATTATTGTAATATCGTATACTATACTTGTTTAGACAATTTCACTAAAAACGTTATTCAAGTTATTCAAAACATTTGTATACGATTTATTTTTGGTTTTTTCGTAAATTTGATCATGTATCAGCGAAATACCCCGTTCTAAACTGGTCAAAAATTGACATGGTCAAGTATCACTATTCAGTTTTTGCTCACAAATTGCTGCTCTCGCCTAAACCTTATTACTTGAAGGAAGAAATTTCATTTAATAATGATGTTCACTGTAGAATTCTCAGAGAAAATAATATTAGAATACCCCTGCATACGTCTACACTTTTTAAACGCAGTTTTTTTTACAATGTTGCTATTATTTATAATGACCTTCCTAAAGTATATAAAGAATTTTCCTTACCTGTCCTTCGACAAAAAGTTAAAACATTATTACTCAACCCTCCAAACATATAATTTACGTAATCATTCATTTCTTTTTTATTCCATCTTTAATTCAGGTTAATAATTTTTTGGTGCATTTGGGTTCGGAAAGTATGCCTTTTCCTCTTTTTTTAAATTTTACTTTCGATGTAATGAACCAAATCTGTTTGTGGATAGTGTACTCTTTTGAACATCTGCTAGAGACTATATGGTTAAGTGTAAGAGTAGCAGCATGCTAAACTTCACCATATAAGTCTGACATTTGGCTATACTACAACGTAATTGTGGATAAATAAAGACGTCTATTATTATTATTATTACCAGCCAATAATCACCATGAAGCAGCTGTGTTGATCCTCTGTTGTTCGGACGTGTGAAGGTAGTATTTATTTATCGTATGGCAATTCAGTCACATTAAAAATAAACAGAATTGAAAAAACATTATAACGAGCATTGAACAGTTATCAATATATTAATATAATCTATCGACTCTAGAGTTGCGAATTAAAAGGGCTCCTGTGGGACACTCCTGAATACTGCGAACAATGGTCTGGTTCTGTCGGCAGTCGCACAAAGGATTTGGTTCAGTTATTTATACTTTATTGCCCGACAAACAGTAATCCGGTTAGTGAGAAATACGTGTATAATAGTAATCTTTGTGTATACAACATAATGCAAACAAAAAAAATACGTCGAGTAAACAACTACTATTACTATCTGGAATTTAAAAAAATTGTACTAATAAAGTCGAAATGGATGTCATAACTGGCTGCTATAGAATAATAATTATTATACAGGGTGACTTCGAAGTTGAGTCATTTATTTTAACAGTGAGTAGATCTGATCAAAATAAATGTTTTTTTCCTTTAACATTTTTGTGGTAAAATTAAAGTAACAAAGTTATAGCCCTTTAGAAGTTTGAGTACCGCCCTGTCTCAATAATAATATTATGTGCTCGTGTTTGGCGACAACGGATATACTCCGCCTTATCGGTTCATCGCATCGGAAACAAAAAAGCGAAAGAATTTGAAACGCTGATCACGATGATTTTATTCAGTCTGTGTCAGTCGGTAACGCGTGAGTGAATAGTGGTGATTGCTGCGTGGCTCAAACGAAATAAAAAATGGCACATATTTATGCGGATCGATTTCCCAATCGAGTGCAACCAACCCCTCGTGCCTTTGTTAATGTAGTACAACGGGCTCGTGAATCAGGTGACTTAAGACCTCACAGAGGACTGCATGCCGGTGCTCCAAGACCTCACGATCAAATACAGGTCCACACTGAAATACTTGTCGGGAGGATACTTTATAAAACAAGGTAAAAAAAAAAAATTAATTTTTTTTTATTTTTACACACATATTTTGGTTCATCTTCCTTCTACAATCACTATCTGAAAATTAATGACTCAACTTCAAAGTCACCCTGTATAAAGAATATAATGACGGATTCAATAATATTGTAACACTCTCGCAACTAGAACTTCATGAGATACCCTCGTACATCGGTGCTTAGGGCCGTATCGTTTGTCGTTCCTACAATTATTGTAGGTCGCCTTTATGGGCTCCTTGATTTTCATAGTTTTCTACTGTTCCGCATCACCGCTCTATTTTGGGGTTAGGTCACAAACATCTATTCGTATAAAATTGTGCATACTTTTAATTTATTTTCAGTAAAATTCGTTGTCAGTCCGGTCTGTATCATTAAGTACTATTTGTTTAATTTTACTTAGGGTTTCGGGTTTGAGGTATTTTAAATTTTCAACGATTTCATCTACTTGTTCTCTAGTGTTATTTCTGTAAAGGGTACTAGTAGGGGTCTTAGGTGTGTTGAATGGAGCTTCTGTGTTTGAAGCGTTATTGTGCACTTGCGCTTTTACTGTTATTGGTCCCTTACTGTTTTGTTGTCTACCGTTTCTGTTTATTAGGTTCTCATTGTGACTTTCTCTATTGTATCCGGTGTTATGTTCAACTATTCTTTTTTTTTGGTGTTTGTGATAGTGCTTGTTGAAAGATCCTTTTTGTTTTTATTGTATTCGCAAATTCAAATGTTCTTCTCTGTGCTATATTTATTTGACTTGTTCCGGAGGTAGGAGCTGTATTCTGGTTTCTGATTGTTGGGAAGTTTCTATTATTGTAAGCTATGTCGGTTGTGTTTATCATATTACTATGCGATTTATACGTTTTAGGACACAGCTCGTTTGCCTCAAAGTGTGAAATATTTTCAAATACCATAAGTTGTTTTATCTTTTCCTGCCTCTTGTACTCTGGGCAGTCTTTCGAATTGGATCTGTGTTCCAGACTATCGCAATGATAATATTTTCTTTGACAGTGAAAGTCCTCCCCCTCTTCGTTATGTTCAGGATTACCGCAATTAAAGCATCTTCTTTTTCCCTTACACTGGGTCTTAGTGTGACCATAAGTGAGACAAGAGTAACATTGAGTGACAGGGGGTATATATGTAAATACGGGAAAGAGAAGATAGTAAATAGAAATATCTCTGGGGCGTACTGTGCCTTGAAATGTTATTAGTATGATACCAGTGGGCGTGTATTTTATAATGCCATCTACTATGGTTTTTCTATTGAGCCTTTTTGCATCTAACACTTTCATTGGAGATTCGATAGCGCTAATAATCTCTTCAATTGTGAAGCTTGTATCTACTTGTCTTATGATTCCCTTGCATGTTACTTTGTTGAATGGTATATATATATATATATATATATATATATATATATATATAACTTGAGACGTGCTCATTGTCGTCTAGACCAGTTAGGTGAAAAATTAAAGCTTCCGCCTTTTGTTGGGTACTTCGACAAAAATTTAAACAAGGATGACTGTTTATACTTTTTTATTCTCTCTAGCTTTCAATGGACTTTGCCATCATCATTAGGAGCTGAAATTACATTGATAACAGTAGCAACAATAGTGTAAAATGAATTTAAATTAACTTACAGTAGTATGTGAGGATGTTGCTAATTGTTGTTTACGTTCAGGATGAGGGAAACACCCAGTAACATGGTGAAAGTTGGATAACTGGTACAATGGTCGAAATTATATAAAATACTGCTGTATGACAAGTCGAGTGGTATGTTTGTTGTAATGTGCCAATCTGGATGCTTCCGCAGCGATACGTTCAAAAATATCGTTGACGAAGCTGTTCATGATGCTCATCGCTTTGCTGGATATACCCGTATCGGGATGTACCTGCTTCAGTACTTTGTAGGTGTAAATTGCGTAACTTTCCTTCCTCCTGCACTTCTTTTTCTTGTCAGATTTTGAGATATTCTTCTGCGCCTGCCCGCTTTTTGGCAGCCTTACCGCTAGTTTTGGGTGGCATTTAATGTGAGATTATGCTCAGTAGGATCGACACCAACGCCCACCATTTTGTGCAATCATCAAGTGGCTTCACGATGTAATGCTGTCATGTTCTAAAAATTTTTAATCTGTTTTTAACTTGTTCTTGTCATACAGCTGTGTGTATTTTATATAATTTTGATCATTGTACCATGTATCCAAATTTCACCATGTTACTGGGTGTTTCCCTCATCCTGAACGTAAACAACAATAGCAACATCCTCACATACTACTGTAAGTTAATTTAAATCATTTTACACTATGGTTGCTGCTGTTATCAATGTAATTTGCAGTTCCTGATGATGCTGGCAAAGTCCGTTGAAAGCTAGAGAGAAAAAAAAAAGTATAAAGAGTCCTCCTTGCTTAAATTTTTGTCGAAGTACCAACAAAAGACGGAAGTTTAATTTTCACCTATATACTTCGAAAAAAAAAAGAATTTCTTGGCGTAGTCAAATTTTCAATTCGACATTTTCTTCTTTCGACTTCCATCATCAGCTTTGCTTTTTCATAATTTTATTGATGATAATAACAATAATAACATAACTAAGCAGATTTCTCTATAGTCTTCCAAACTCTGCTATGCGAACAAATAAATCTGATAATTCAAGGCCTACCTAGGAGCTTCTGGAATAACTAAGGTTTTGCAATGTCAATGTATGACATACATTTTGAAATTAGAATGTGTGTAAACATCGAATAGAGAGAAAAAAAATAAGTTGGTGCTGGAGGACAAGATACGAAACGTCATATTGACATTCTAATTGATGTGCAACTTATTTTGAAATCCTATCGCAAATAAAGTCAGGAGAAGAAGAATTTTGGGAAATTTCGTTTTTGCGTTCAATTTCAAAACTTCTGAGCGACATTTTGCTGATTATCTGAATACGCAACTTGCCCCTATTTAAGCGACTCCGTATTCCTTAAAGTTTCCGAGATCCCAATCGTGAGGGTCGAATTTGAAATACCCCGTATAGGGAAATATTATTTTTACCTCAGCAGGGGTACCCGTGAAAAAAGCTGTAGTATCACAATATCTCCAGATTTCGTTATTTCTTTTTCATCAGCTTTGGGTTGGCATTCATATCTAGAATATACAAATACTGTTTGTGCATACACTTCGAGGCTGGGCGACAAGGGAACAGGGAACTATCCGAGTTTTATTAAAGTTATTCACAATACTGTGTATATTTCTCATGCATCACTGCAGACGTTTATTCAGAATTCTTATCATTTACTATCTAAACTTGTAATATCGCTGCGGAAAGTGCTACTGAAGAACTGCGGAGTACTCGTACACAGCAATGGTTCCTGGATAATGGGCTGCTGCTCAATGCAAGCAAGACGGAGTTTATAAAGTTCTCATATACAAACCATAACCTCGATTGCAGCTTGCTGCTCAAGTCTCTCAGTGGTTCCATTCAGCAGGTTGGCTTTGTCAAATTTTTGTGAATCCATAAAGTGGAATGCTCACATTGATTATGCATGCAAAAAGATCGCTCCATTCCTGTACTGCATCAGTTAGCTACGCTTTGTGGTCGATAGATCTTTGCTATTGACCTACTATTTTGCATATATCCACTCCACAATTTCATACGGTATCATAGCATGGGCTGGTTCCACAGAAGCAATTCGAGTATTCACTATAATAATAATAATAATAATAATAATAATAATAATAATAATATAATAATAATAATAATAAATAGGTCTGGCCGGTTAGGACACTGTTGCCAGCAGTGTCAAACCCGCTACCGTAGCAACAACAAGGATAGACGGTACAGCCAGCGATCCTCCAGTGTGTGCCAGGGGTTTTTGTGTCTCTTCCTCCTGGTGCAGGAAAACATATCATGTGCAGAATGTGTACATATCGGCTCCTAGATGGAGTCGTATAAAAAGAGCCACACCCATAATTTCTTTATGGAGATGAATTTTGAATATAGCCTCGAAAAAGGTCGCTGCCTGAGGGTGATCGTCAGGGCATATCTGGAGCCGGCGCTGGATATGACAGCATGCGGGACGTCGGTGGCAGGGTGCTGAGGAGGCGGGCCCCTGTCGTCCAAGAAGCAACAGCCCCCAACAAAGTGGTAGCCAAACAACAACTAGTGCCACCCACCGCTGCCGAAAGTGCTGCACAGGAATCTCAGCCAGTGCTCACTCAAGCAGGTCTCCCTAGAAGACGTATAAAGTGGACGGTGTGTCCATGAATGAGTCAATCATGCGAATCTTCTACAAAGTTACCAACCTAGGTAGAGAAACAATCGGCTACAGACCACGACTTCATACCGCTTTCTGTAGTGAATATCCGGAGATCAAAGTATCTCAGCAGAGAGTGGCAGACCAATATCGAGTGATAATCAAAAATAATCTTATCCCACAACCACGGCTGAATGCCATCAAACAGGAAGTGCAGCTTGATCTTATGCAACAAGAAGGGAGTAATAACGAAATACGCGATAATGGTCAATCTGAGCAAGAACAGATAGAAAGTGAACAGCCTGGAGTTGACGACAGTAATGATCAAGACACAGAAATATTTGGTATATTAATAACTGAAATGGGTAGAGAGCATATGCCGAATTTGATGAACGAACCCCGCTAGAAAGACCACTATTACCAAAGTTGAAGTCATCTAGAAAGCTTGCTGTGGTATGTGTCAGTTAAATAAACAGATCCTGCCAGAGTATCTAGCACACTCCAACTGTATAGAACAACTTCACACACTGATATACTGTGCAGAGCTGTTGCAACAGTAAGAACACTTGGTGTCAAAATGCCAACTCAAAAGATTACTGAAAATTCAGTAAACCAATAACACCAAAATGGGAAAAAACGTCTGGAAAGAAGAACGGCAGAAATTCGCAGAGATATCGGACGTCTTACCCAATTCACACGAGGAATAACAACTCGAAAAGTCCGAAAGCAAGCTATGGAAATAATGCAACGACTCCACCATCATTCTCACCAAGACGCAACTAACATCAACGAGTGGCAATGCCTTGATACCTTGAAGCAAAAACTGTCCGTATATACTCAGCGATTGAAAAGGTATAAAGCGTCCAGTCACAGAAAGCACGACAATGCGCTCTTTCAACGATCCGAAAAGGCCATTCTACAGGAAAACTGTCATCCGAACCCAGGAAAAGAGCAAAACGGTGCCCACAAAGGACCAAGTAGAGGAATTTGGGGCAAGCAGTTTGGCTCGACAGCTTATTACAACAAGTGTGCAGGATGGATTACAGATGAAGAAGCGAAGAGCCATTATGCAATCCCATGCAGTATAGGGCATATACCAAACAAGAAATCGTGGATATCGTTAAGCAGTTGCATAATGGAAGGCCCCGGGCCCAGACCAGATTCATGGCTACTGGATAAAGAAGCTTTGGTGCATGCATGAACAACTAACAAGATATATCAATGACATGCTTTTGAATCCAAATAAGACTCCAACGTTCCTAACACAAGGGCTAACGGTATTAATACCAAAAGATCACAATAATACAGAAGACCCAGCAAATACCGCCCAATTACCTGCCTTCCTACGCTATACAAGGTGGTCACTGCTTGTATATCGAAGCGAATTTATGCTCATTGTGAAGAAAACGATATTATTGCGCCACAACAAAAAGGCTGTGCTAAGGGAGCTATGGGATGCAAAGAACAGCTGGCTATCGATTCAGTCGTCTGTAACCAAGCCTATACCAACAAAAGGAACCTATACATTACGTACATCGACTATCAGAAGGCATACGATTCTGTACCTCATGAGTGGCTTGTCAGGGTGCTGAGGCTCTATAAGGTAGATGAGCATGTAGTGGCCCTATTAGAACATATGCTGAAGACCTGGAGAACCAGAATAACACTGCATACAAACGGGACCAGCACCATTCAAACTGAGACGATCTCTATCCGAAGAGGTCTCTTTCAGGGTGATTCATTAAGTCCCCTATGGTTTTGCCTAGCTATAAATCCCCTCTCAAACCTCTTAAATGCAACAGGGTATGGATATAGTCTGAAAGATAACAGGAACGCATCCATAAAACTGAACCACTTGCTGTATATGGACGACCTAAAGGTAATAGCTGCTACTGAGAATCAAATGAAACAGCTGCTAGAGATAGTCGGTCAGTTCTCAGATGACATAAGTATGCGATTTGGGATGGATAAATGCAAAACCTTATCTATACGTAGGGGGAACATCTACCCTGGAGGATTTTCAAGCTGCAGAGCCAAAACATTGACGCAATGGACGCAAATGACACATACAAGTACCTTGGAATGGCGCAGGCCCGAAGGATAGACCATAAAAAAATGAAGGAAGCTATATCGCAGACCTTCACAAAAAGAATACGGCTACTTCTGAAAACAGAACTCAATAGTAAGAATCTAGTCAAGGCGATTAACACCTACGCATGCTCTGCCTTGAACTACTCGTTCGGTATAGTTCTGTGGAGTAAAACTGACATCGAGAAACTAGAGAGGCGGGTAAGGACTATGCTAACAAAAAAGGAGCGCACCATCCTCGCAGTGCAATAGAGCGCACAACCTTACCCCGACAGTTAGGAGGAAGAGGTCTAATGGACATCAGCAAGCAGCTAGCTCAACAGGTACTCGCCTTGCGATCCTACTTCTTTGAGAAGGCCGAGATCTCTGAGCTGCATCGCATCATATGCTCAATAGATGACACAACGCCCTTACACCTTAGTAGACGAGATGACCAACCGAGTCACCAAACCAACGAACAGAAGCTACAACGATGGATTGAAAAACCTCTACATGGGAGACATGCCAACGAGATTAGCCAAGAAAACGTTGACAAGAAAGCGTCAAACTATTGGCTTACCTCAGGCCAAATGTTCCCTGAGACTGAGGGATTCCTTGTAGCTATACAGGACCAGGTCATTCCTACCAACAATTACAAGAGGTTCATACTTAAGACTTGCAACAGTCTGCTAAATGCAGGTACGGCTGTCAGGACTCCGAAACAATACAGCACGTACTGGTGGATGCCAAGCATTCGCTCCAACGGACTATAAGGAGCGCCACGACATAGCTGCCAAAATCATTCACCAGGAGTTGGCATACAAATTCAAACTGATCGAATGCAAGCTACAGTACTACAAATATACACCGCAATGTGTCCTCGAGAACGACAAGTATAAACTATACTGGGATCGCACTGTGCTTCGGACCAATACATAAAACAAACAGACCTGACATAATCATTGTCGACAAGGACGCCCAGAAAGTAACACTGATTGATGTGGCCATACCTAATAGTAACAATTTAACATACAAACATAATGAGAAAGTTGCAAAATACAGGAGCTAGAATTTCAAATTAAACGCCAGTGGAAAATGAAGTACGTGGAAACAATACCAATAATAATGTCATCTACAGGGGGTGATACCAAGAAGGCTGCTAGAAAACATCAAAGCGCTGGAACTGAGTGAAAACATTTACAAAATCATACAGAAAGGAGTTTTGCTGGCAACTGCCCGCATAGTAAGAAAATTTATGGGAAATGCAAGTACCTAGGGAGGTCACTATTGAGGCTTACCCCTTTGATGCTTGAAGCGTCCGGGTTAAGCCAGAACACCCCGATATTAACGGGAGTAACAAAGCCCTACGGCTATAAAAATTATAATAATAATTATTATTATATAATTATAATAATATTAATAATAATAAATACAATAATTATAATAATAATAATATTCCCCGCAGGGGGTATCTACTTTTGAAGCCGGATCTTTGATCCCGTTTCAAGAGAAGATACATGGGGAGCGTCGCCCCCACGGACCCAGGCAGGGAGTTCGGGGTTGGTAGTCTTACTAATTCTGCCAAACCCTGGACTTTTCCTTCCCCTTTCTCCCATTCTTTCTCCTTTTATTATATCCTGTACAGCTGTTCGCTTTCCCTCGACTTTCCTCTCCTATCCTTACCCATGCGTTGAGGCGGCGTGTGGAGCTTCCTCTTAGCCTCCCGGGTGTTTGTGCCGTGCCCGGCGACCCGTAAGCTGGCCAATGGAATCCTGGTGGTTGAGCCCTACCAGTCAGGGGGGCAACACGCCACTTTGGTCCGGCGGTCAGTCTAGAAGGGCGGCCACGCCTAGCCCAGCGTTGGTCAATCGGCCTGCGCCATCCCGTCAGAGGGCTGGCTGGGCGAGCCTCCACAGGTAGTAGAAGCCAGACGAGGATGGTTTGCTATCCTCGATGTATGGTGGAGCTATCTGTGGGGACTATACTTCCTTTGTTTCGACATTCACGGTATCCCTGGGGTTGTGTTCTAGCGGAAGGCGATAATGAGCACAATCTCCCGTTTGAGGCTCCATGGAGGGTGGGGAGCCGAGGAAGTGAAGATCAGGATTTCGCATGGCAAACAAAACAAAAACCAAGGGTGTGCCTGCCCCCCTAAATGTAGGCAACGATGGCGAAGGTGGAGCTACATGTAGAGCTTCCACTGGACCGAACAAAATGTCAAGGAGACGGATGGGCCCGTCCCCCGGTTCCTTGTCATCAAGAGAGTTGATAATGATAATTTTGCAACAGTTAGTCCATTCCTTATTTCTAAGACCATAAATGGTATAATAGGAGACCCTAACTCTGTAAAAAGATTAAAGCTGGCATATTGGTGGAACAAAAACAGATGCCCAGTCTCACCAGACTCCTAAGAATACAGCATTTTACAGATATTCCTGTCACAGTAGAAGCCCACCCAACGCTAAATTCTAGCAAAGGGGTCGTGTACTGCAAAGACCTCTTAAATTGCCCTGAAGTGAAATTCTCGAGGAACTGAAATCAGAAGGAGTAATACATGTACAGAGAATTAGAGTCAAGAGGGACAATGAACTGCGTGATACACCAAATCACATAATCACATTCAACTCCCCCAGATTACCATCGAAACCTTAAATGCGCTATGTATAAACTTGATGTTCGCAGTATATTCCCCCACCAGTACGCTGCTTTAGATGCCAACGGTACGGCATACGTCATTGTCTTGCCAAAATGAACAGGTATGCATATTGTGGAAAGGAGTTACACATGGGAAGACCATGTGATCGCCGGTACAGTGCCTAAATTGTCACGGGCCTCACGTGGCTTCATCGAAGGAATGCCCAAAAGATACAAAACAGAATTGGATATTCAGAAACTGATCGCTACTGACAAAATAAGTTATATTGAGGCCAAGAAAAAAGGTGGTGGTGCATACTCCACAACCAAACGTGTCGTATGCACAAGCCACGCAAAAGAGCCAGGATGATGATATTATCGAAAAGATCATCCCACGTCTGACTAATATCATCAATCTTCGATTTCTCAGCACTGAAAGGCAAAGACTTCCATGAAATTGAGCAACCTCAATTCGTTTACACCTCAGCCAAAGTATCACATAGCTTGTCTC